>RXPK01000289.1:2189644-2390911 GCA_004143645.1 Protaetia brevitarsis | reverse complement strand
TGTGGGTACTGGAATTCTGCAAACTTCTCCTAAACCCTCACCACAAACTGGCACAAACTGGCGATACGTTCAAATGCAAGGCTATTATCAGCAGAAACAGACTGAACTAAATAATACATAAGACTACCGCTAATTTATAACTAAAAGGTCAAGGTAGCATTAATCACGGTCAGCATGGCTGATGCGTCAGTGTGCTTAATAGTCCTAATGACTCTGTCTAATCTATGCTACTGTGCTTGAATAAACCGTAAAACGAGATTTAAGGGTCCTAAATCTGAAATTCTTAAAAATGTTTGTTTTTATATTTTCCATAGTCCTATGAAATTTATATTGTAGCATAAGTTGTTACGTTTCTAACTAATTTTATATTGTCAATTATGGTTGTTTTCAAGCATATGTAGGGCTACACTAGATTTGTCAAACCTTCATAAAATTTAAGATGAGCAAATGCTCCTGTAAGTGTTTTTAATTGATCTTAAGTTTGCCCAATATATACAGATCACAATTTACAAGATATTTATAAATAACTGAATTTTGTCCAAATTATCTACTTGAATCTTTAGGGTTGCTAAAATATTTTAAGCTCGTTATTTGGAGTTGTAACTATGTCCAGATTGAATTTAGACGAAAATTTTCTTGTAGATCCTTTCGTGTACTTGGATAGAAATGGTATTTGACATTATTTCTTATTTTTCTTTTCCTAATTTCTAAAGCTACTCAGAAAAACATTTTTTAATTTTTATTTTGCTTTTTTGTGCTGTTTCTGAATGGTATTAACGCGATATACAACGTCTTCATGGAATCTCATAGTAAATGCAGCGATATTAATAATTTCTTTCATTTCTTTATTATATCGTTCTGGTTAGAAAGAGAAAAATTAAGTAGCGATGTACCAAAAAATTAATAGGCTGCTAGTTTGTTTTTCATGAATGGTTGAATCTTCTGCAATAAATCTGTTATTAGTAGGGGCTTTCTAATATATGTTATTTCTAATTTATTTTATTTCTTATTATATCAAATGTGAGAAAAGCAATCTATTTGTTAGTTGATTCCTATTCATGGAGAAATTAATGGAAGGAAATTTTGAATTTATCTGTTCAAGAAATCTGCTAATTGAGCCTTATGATATAAACACACAAAAATGTCATCGACGTATCTGGACCAAACCGTGGAAGTTGATGACCAAAGAGATTCTGAAGATCGGTTTTCAAATTTTCCAATAAGAAGGTTAGCTATGAAGGGAGATGAACTGTTCCCATCATGTGCTTGCTCCTTCAGTTGTGTTTGGAAAAAGTACCGTGTGATTTGAAGAAACTGTTGTTTCATGCGGAGCTTGCACTAAAGAAATGAACTACCTTCGTTAACTGCCCAACTGATTAGCATCAAATCCTTCTAAACTAGTATCAAAAGTGATATCACGGGGAAGATGGGAACAGTGAGCTCACAATCAAATGAAATACAAACTTCATGTGTCAGTAAATCAATGTTATTTAATCTATTTCAAGAACGCGTATGAATTTTTAACGCTAAATCCGGGGTTGCAACAGGTAAGTGATTGACTTTTGTCAGATGCATTTGGACAGTAAGTAGGGGGAGCTTGGCCTGATTTGTATTGGAGTGACAATGGGTCTCATGCTCTTCCCTGGTTTGTTCTTAGGTAAACATACATCTAGTTAAACGAGGATTTGAATACAGTTTGCACTCTATCCTTAGTTCATTAATAATATTCCTTATATTCTAAGTAGGGTCTTCTTGGTTTTCTGTGATCATTTTTGATAACAGGATACTTTTAGTGTAGCTTTACGTAAGACCTGCGTTAGAAGGGATTGACACGATCAATAAGTATCTTATTAGTCTAAAATTAGACACCGTAGTTACAGTTGTCAGATTTAAGTAGCAGTTTTGTGTTTTTAAGCCCTTTAAGCAATGCTAATTTCTGTTACGTGTGATTATTGAAGGAATGACGTTGGTTTTGTTCTAAACTTGAGTTTACAAGCAGTTCAAATAAAAGTTTTAGTCTGATCATCAAAGTATAATGCTGTTTCTATGCCAGATTAATTTCTTCGATTGGTGGTTTCTTAAATTTTAATTAATTGTCAAACTTGAATTTCGAAATGACAATAATTTCCATCTTGTTGAAAGATACGAGGTTCGTTTCTGCTAACATAATGTTCTGTTCTAATATGTGAGTACAATTCTGGGTTTTTTAAAAGACAACTAATTTGATAATTTATTTCTAATGACAGAATCTTAGTTTAATATAATTCTTGAAATAATAGTCTCTATCGAATTCAAATATCAATCCATGCTAGCGTAATTCTAATTATGAAGTACTTTGCAATCTTATGTTAGGGTTGTAAGACTTCTAATTTAATTGACTAATTTAAATAACTGATATTTAATTTCTGAATTTAACCAACATTTTTTTAAGCCGAAGAGATTGCTTTAGACGCTGAACTGTGAGGAATCTTACATTTAATTGGAATAAAATTTGGAAAACAATTAACTTTTCTACAATTTTAGAACTTTAATATTAAGCATCACTACCCTAATTGTTACTTTGTACTTAAAACTGTGAGCTGCTAGACCGGGAAGCCATAACAATGAAACAAAAATACTCCATGTGGTGCTTAGGAACTTCGCATTCTCCTAAACCGTACACAATGACTAAACTGGACGTACGTTATCAATAGAAAGCTTCATCATCGAGAAACACTGAACTATAACTAACACTAAACTACCACTAATTATACTAAAAGGTCAAGGTACATTTAATCACGGTCATGTGGGTGGTGCCGTATCTTACTAGTCACTAATCTGATCTGTCTAATCTACTCTTGTGCTTAATAAATCACGTTAAAGACAAGAATTAAGGGTCAAATATGATTCATAAAATATGTTTGTTTTATGATATTTCCAATACCTCATAACAACTTTATTGTAACAAAGTTGTCTTACGTTTCTTTACTAAATATTAAAGACGTTGTCAAGACTTCACTAGGTTTGCTTCAAGCATTGTAGGGCTACAGCTAGACTTTTGTCAACTTCTAAATTTAGATGATGCGCCATAATGCTCTTGTAAGTGTTTTAATTGATCTTTATTGCCCAATATATACATGAATGCCACATTTTACAGATATTGGATTAATAAATATGATTTGTTCCAAATTTGTAATTGATCCTTTAGGGTGTGCTAAAATATTATTGTAATGACTGTTTTATTGAAGTGTACTATGTCCGTATTGAATTCTGAAGACATTTTTTTGTAGACTTTCGTGTACTTGGATAAAATGGTAATGAATATTTATTTTCTTTTCACTAATTCTAAAGTTCACATTTTTTAATTTTTATTTTCGTTTTTGTGTTTTTCTGAGGTGGTATTATACTAAGAAACGTGTTCGTGAGAATCCATTAAATGCACGCGATATTAATAATTCTTCTAATTTATTTATTTATCGTTCTGTAGACAGAGAAAATTAAGTAGGCGAATGTACAAAAAAATTAATAGCTGATGCTAGTGTTGGTTTTGCCATGATGGTTAATGCTCTGAAATAAATCTGTTATGGGTATGTGGCGCTTTCTATATAATGATCTATTTTAATTATAACTTTTTATTTATTATACATGTCGAGAAAGCAATCTATGTTAGTCTTCTCTTAATGGTAACGGTTATGGAAGGAAAATTTGAATTTCATGTGTATCAAGCCGAAAATTCTTATTTGAGACATTACTAGTTCAAAAACCACAAAACATGTCATGTAGTATCTGACCAAACCCGTGGAAAGTATCCGCAAAGTATTCTGAAGATTCGGTTTCAAATTTCCCATAAGGGTTAGTATGAAGGGGAGATAAACTGTTAGCATTTGCTGCCTCTTCAGGTTTGTTGTGAATAAGGTACCCGTTGATTTGACAAGAAATATCTCGTTTCATGGCAGAGCTTTCGTAAAGAAATGAAAACTATCAACTTCATTAATAGCCGACTGATTCACCTAAGAATCTTCTAGAGATAAGTCAACGTGATTAGTCCACGGGGAGCTGGGGAAAGTGAGGCTCACATAATGAAACTAAAATTCATTGTCAGTAAGTCACTTTCTTCTAACTTTTTTCAATGAAGCGCCTTATGAAAGTTTTAACGGTAAATCCGGGGGTTGCACAGGTAAGTGATTGAATTATGTCGATAGAATTTGGACAAGAAGATAGTGTGGCTATTGATATTGCAGACAATGGGCTCATGCTCGTCAGCGTAGGTTACTGTATCTTTAGGTAGAAACCATCGTAGTACACGGGTTTGATAAGTTAGCCTATAATCTTAAGTTATCATTAGATAATATTCGTATATTATAGGTTCTTGTTTTGTGTATTTTTGTGATAAGGATTTAGTTGCTTTACGGTAGAACGGTTGCGTTAGAGAGGGTATTGACACGATAGATAATCTCTTTTTCTAAAATGACCACGTATTACCTTTGTCAGATTTTTAAGTAAAAGAGTTTTTTGTTTTTAAGCCCTTTAGCATGATCAATTCCTTTACGTCGTAGGCATACTGAAGGATGACGTTGTTTTCTTCATCTAAAACTTGAGTTTTACATAGCAGTTCTCAATAGTTTCGAGTCTGATCAATCAAAAGTATCAAGCTGTTTCTATGCCGTATAATTTCCTTCGATTGGTGGTTTTCTAAATTTTGAATTATTTGTAACTTTATTTAACAACTAATTTCTCCTTGTTGAAAGATACGAGGATTGTTTCTTACGACATATGTTTTGATTTATTAATGGTGAGGTACATTCTGGGTTTTATTAAAGACACTAATTTTGATATTTTTTTATGAACAATCTTTTATTTAATACTTTCTTTCGAAATAATTCTTCCTATCCTAAATTCAAATAATCAATCATTCTACTAATTCTAAATTACTTAAGACTTTTGCTAATCTTAAATGTAGGTTGTAAGTTCTATTCTAATTTTGACTAATTCTAAATCTGATATTTAATTCTGAATTTACAACATTTTTTAGCGAAGAATTGCTTTAGACGCTGAAACTTGAGGAAATCTTACATTTAAATTTGAATAATTGGAAACACTTACTTTTCTACAATCTTTCAGAAATTTATATTAGCATCAAACTACACTAATTTGTACTTCTTACCTTAAAAAAAAACTGTGAGTAGCGTAGACCGGGAAGCCATAACAATGACAAAAAAATACTCAAACTGTGGTACTCGGAAAATTTGCAAACCTTCTCTAAACCTCCACAAACTGCACAAACTGGACGTACGTTCAATAGCAAAAGCTATCATCATCGCAGAAACACTGAACTAATTTACGCTAAACTAAAACTACGCTAATTCTTTACTACGTAACAAAAGGTAAGGTAATTAATCAGAGGTCATGGTGATGCCGTCAATGCTTAATTAGTCTAATCTAATCTGCTATAATACTATGAGTGTTATAACGTAAAGAAAAATTTAAAAGGGTCTCTCAATGTGATTCATTAAATATGTTGTTTTTATTATATACAATTCCTACCTCATAACAATTTAATTGTACATGAGATATAATATAGTTAAATATATATATATATATAGTATACTTAATGGTTTTCGTTCAAGCATAATGTAGAAGCCCTAACACTAGGATTTGTCAATTCACTAAATTTAAGGATGAGCCAAATGCTCCTTGTAACGTGTTTTAATTGATCTTTTAGTTTGCCCAATATATACATGATCACAATCTTTACAAAGATATTTTATAAATACCTGATTGTCAAATTTCTACTTGAATCTTTGGATTGCTAAAATAATTTTTAGACTGTTATTTGAAGTTGTAAACTATGTCAGATTGAATTTAGAGAAAAATTTTTTGTAGACTTTCGTGTACTTGGATAAATGGTAAATTTGACATATTTCTTAATTTTTCTTTTCACTAATTTTCAAGTTACTCACTTATTTAATTTTTTTATTTTAGATTATATATAGATGATTTATATAGGGATATATTATACAACGTCTTTGAGAATCATTAAATGGCGCGATATATAATTTTTTAATTTCTTTATTATACGTCTGGTAGCAGAGGAAAAGTTAAGTAAGCGATGTCCAAAAATTAATAGCTGCTAGTTGTTTTTCATGAATGGCTTTTTAATTGTCCTGAAATAATTGTCTATTAGTAGTGGTTTCTTATATGAAACTTATTTCTAATTTATTTTTATTTCTTTTACTAAATGTTCGAAAAAGCATCCTATTGTTGTTTCCTCTTCATGGGTAAACTTAATGGAGAAATATTTGAATTTTATCTGTTGTCAAGAAATTCTCTTAATTGAGCACTTCTAGTGATTAAAACACAATGTATCGTTTTAACGTATTGGACCAACCGTGAAGTATGCCAAAGTATTCTAAGATCGGTATTCAAATTTCCCCATAAGAGGTTGCTTATGAATTGTTGAGATAAACTGTTCCTTGCTGTCCTCAGTATTGTTGGTAAAAGTACGTTGATTTGAAAAGATATAGAATATATAATGCAGAGCTTCCGCTAGAGAAATGAAACTATCAACTTATTTATGCCCATGATTATTTAAGCAAATCTTCTAATAGTCAAAGTGATCTCAGCGGGGAGCTGGGGACAGTGAGTCACTCAAATGAACATATCTATCTCGCAGCATCACTATATACATCTTAATTTTTCCATTGAAGCGTATGAATTTATTTAACGGTAAATCCGGGGGGTTCACAGGTAGTGACTTGAATTGTCAGATAGCATTTGGACAGTAAGTAGCTTGGACTATTGATATTGGAGACAATGGGTCTCATGCTCTTCCTGGTTTTATGTATCTTAGGTAAACAATACACCTAGGTAACACTGGATTTTTGAATACAGTTTAGCCTATATCTTAAGTTATCATAATAATATTCTTATATTCTAATAGGTGTCTTCTTGTTTCTGTGATCATTTTTGATAACGGATTTAGTAGTTTACTAAGCACTTGCGTTAAGAAGGGGTATTGACACGATCAAAATAATCTCTTTTATCTAAAATGACCACCGTATTCTTTGTCTAGATTTTAAGTAAAAGCAGTTTTTGTTTTTAACCCTTTAAGCAATGTCAATTTCTTTACGTGTGATACTGAAGGATGACGTTGTTTATTCCTAAAACTTGAGTTTTACAACAGTTCTAAGATAAAGTTTTTTTTAGTCTGATGCAATCAAAAGTACTAATCGCTGTTTCTATGCAGATATAATAAATAAAGGTTTGAAAATAATTTAAATTTTACGAAACCACCAATCGAAGAAATTATATCTGGCATAGAAACAGCGATTAGTTACTTTTGATGATCAACTAAAAACTTTATTAATCTTGTAAAACTCAAGTTTTAGAGAATAAACAACGTATCCTTCAAATTCACAGTAAAGAAATTGACATTGCCTAAGGGCTTAAAAACAAAAACTGCTTTTACTAAATCGACAAAGTAATAACGTGGTCATGTAAGATAAGAGATTATTTTGATCGTGTCAATAACCTTCTAACGCAAAGGTTCTTACGTAAAGCTAACTAAAAATCCGTTATCAAAACATGATCACAGAAACCAAGAACCCATTAGAATATAAGAATATTATTAATGATAACTTAAGATATAGGCTAACTGTTATATAAATCCAGTGTTACCTAGGATGTATTGTTTTACCTAAGATACATAAACCAGGGAAGAGCATGAGACCATTGTCTCCAATATCAAATAGTCCAACTTTACTTACTGTCGCAAATGGCTATCTGACAAATTCAATCACTTACCTGTGCTCAACCCCGGATTTAGCCGTTAAAATTCATACGCTTCATTGAAAGATTAAAAACATTGAACTTACATGACAATGAAGTTTTAGTTTCATTGATGTGAGCTTCACTGTTCCCCAGCGTCCCCGTGGATATCACTTTGACTTATTTAGAAGATTTCTTGAAAGGTATCAGTTGGGCAAAGTAATGAAGTTGATAGTTTCATTTCTCTTTAGCGAAGCTCTGCATAAACAAAATTCTTTCAAATCAACGGTACTTTTACCAACAAACTGAAGGAGCAGCAATGGGTAACAGTTTATCTCCTTCATAGCAACTCTTTATGGGAAAATTGAAACCGATCTTCAGATACTTTGGCATACTTTCCACGGGTTTGGGTCAGATACACGTCGATGAAACATTTTGTGTGTTTTTGATACTAGTAAGCTCAATTAGAGAATTTCTTGAACAGAAAATTCAAAATTTCCTTCCATTAAGTTTACCCCATGAAGAGGAAACTAAACAATAGGATTGCTTTTCTCGACATGTTAGTAATAAGAAATAAAATAAATTTAGAAATAGACATAATATAGAAAGCCCACTACTAATAACAGATTTTATTTCAGAGAGTTCAAAACCATTCATGGAAAAACAAACTAGCAGCTATTAATTTTTTGGTACATACCGCTTACTTAATTTTTCTCTGTCTACAGAACGATATAATAAAGAAATTAAGAAATTATTAATATCGCTGCATTAATGGATTCTCAGAAGACGTTGTATACATAATACCATCAGAAAACAAAAACAAAATAAAATTAAAAATGGTGAGTACTTTAGAAATTAGTGAAAAGAAAAAATAAGAATATGTCAATTACCATTTTAATCAAGTTACACGAAGGTCTACAAAAAAATTTCTCTAAATTCAATCTGGACATAGTTAACAACTATCAAATAACAGTCTTAAAAATATTTAGGCAACCCTAAAGATCAGAGTAGATAATTTGGACAAATCAGGTATTTTATACAAATACTTGTAAAGATTGTGATCATGTATATATTGGGCAAACTAAAAGATCAATTAAAACACGTTACAAGGAGCATTTGGCTCATCTTAAATTTAGAAGGTTTGACAAATCTAGTGTAGCCCTACATATGCTTGAAGAAAACCATAAGGTTGACAATATAAAATTAGTTAGAAACGTAAACAACTATGTACAATTAATTGTTATGAGGGTATGGAATATATAAAAACAAACATATTTTAATGAATTCAGATTTAAGGACCCTTAAATTCTTGTCTTTACGGTTTATTTAAGCACAAGAGTAACAGATTAGACGAGATAGAGATTAGTGACTAGTTAAGCATGACGGCAGTCAGCCAATGACCGTGATTAATGTACCTTGACCTTTTTTAGGTATAAATTAGGGTAGTTTTAGTGTAGTTATTTAGTTCATGTTTCTGCTGAGATGATGATAGCTTTGCTATTGAAACGTACGTCCAGTTTAGTGGCAGTTTGTGGTGAGGATTTAAGGAAGAAGTTTCCAGAATACAAATATTTAACAATGTATTTGATATGTCGTAACCGAAATTTAAAGACACTTTTTGCAACGGCAGATATTATCCTCCTTGGTTCAACAAAGACATAATTCGATTGCTAGCGAAAATAAAGACTCAAAACTTAAAAAATATAGAAAAGTATAGGACAACATATTGGTATAACCAGTTTAAGTATTTGCGGTCTCAGCGAAATCTCCTTATTAATATTGCTTACAGAGATATATTAGTAATGATCGAAAATTCAATACAACTGCGACCCCAAACAATTTTGGGCTTTTCATTCAAAATAAAAGAGGTACTACCAGAATCCCTGCGTTGTTAGAGATAATAACAATGGAGTTTTTCTTCCCGATTCCATTGTAAATGCGTTTGCAGATTACTTTAATAGTGTATACACAGATTCTGTTCTGGTGACCTACCTAATTTTTCAAATGTGTCAAATGAGGCTTATTAGCGTTCCTTACTTTACCATGGAAGAAATCGAGTGTGCCTTTGAAGTGTTCTAAAAATTCCTTTACGGCTGGCTTTGATACCATTCCCAGTTTTCTTATTAGAGATTGCGCAGGCATTTTTTGCAAAGCCCTTGCACATCATATTTAATTTAATATTAGAAACATTCTAAAATGCATCAATTTGGAAAATAGCGCATAATGATCTGTTTCTGAAGAAGGGTGACCCATCTGAGCTTCATAACTATCGACCATATCACTAATATGCAACTTTGCTAAAATTTTTGAAACTGTTTTTATATAGCACATCTATTCCTCGATTGTAATTTAATATCCCCAGTACAACATGGTTTCATGCAAAAATAGGTCGACGGGTAACTATACTTGGCTTGCTTCACCAATTTGTTTCCAGAACGTTATTGATTAACAGGGGACAGGTCGACGTAATATACCTGGATTTTCAGAAGGCATTTGATCAGGTAGATTTTATCATGTTCTTTTAGCTAAAATGCGTTCCTTCGGCTTTTCTAACTCCCTGTTAAATTTCTTTAATCTTATTTGCTAAATAGGAAACAATGTGTCAAGTATCGTAATTTCATATCTAAGTTCTTATCCTACATCAGGCGTCCGCAAGGCTCGAATTTAGGACCACTTCTATTTTTAATTTTTATTATGACCTTGTTAATGATATATCCTGTCAAAAACTGATGTTTGCTGACGATTTAAAGTGTTTGCCTCTATTGATTTCTGTTTGAGGACTGTAGAGTATTCAATTAAATATCAACACTGTTGTTTCCTGGTGTAGTAAATGCAGGCTTTCACTTAATGTTTCTAAATGTAATTCTATGATTTTTACTAAAAAGATCAACCCCGTTACTTTTTCTTATATATATCTCCGATACTATTTAATCTCTGTAAGTTTAACGAAAGATCTGGGAGTGTTTATTTGATCCCAAACTTTCCTTTTCTCATCACATAGCAGATGTTGTCGCACGTACTTTAAAATTTATGGTTTTACTTTACGCAATTGTCAGAGATTTTCGTGATACCAGACCGTTGCGTACGTTGTTCTTTTCTTTGATACGTTCTAATTTAGAATATGCAATTTTAATATGGTTTCCTATTTACTCAATTCATATAAATAATATTGAATCGGTTCAAAGAAAGTTTTAAAGTTTCTTTACTTTTAGCTGAGGGATCTTATCCACTAAGGGGTTTTTGATTATGGGATACTTTTAGCCAAATTCAACTTTGAATCATTGCAAGTTAGAAGAATGGTTAGTTTGATTAAATTTTTATTTAACCTGGTGCATAATAGAATCGACTGCCCGGGCTTTTCATAAACTTAACTTTTTTCATCCTAGGCTGAATTGCCGCTATCACCCTACATTTTTGTGATCAACATAGATCAATGTGCTGCTCCGATCTCCCGTTCATAATGTGTGATCACTTTAATAGACTTTCAGATGTATGCGACATCAACAATGATGGCTTGAAATTTATTGTAAAGTGTGCTTACGCCTCGTTCAATCAGTTATAGCCTATTTTCTTTTTCTTTTTTTTTTTTTTCTTCATTGTTTTCCTGACTATTTCATGATATTATTTTGTTCTTTGAATATGTAAGCAATTCTTATAGTTTTCTTTTACACTTAATCTTAGTTTGTAAGAATGAATGATTTCTACTTTGTTAAATGCTCCTTGGCAGTAACTTTTCTTTTTCCTCTTGTATTTTCCT
Source organism: Protaetia brevitarsis (assembly GCA_004143645.1). Taxonomy (NCBI): domain Eukaryota; kingdom Metazoa; phylum Arthropoda; class Insecta; order Coleoptera; family Scarabaeidae; genus Protaetia; species Protaetia brevitarsis. The sequence goes on along the minus strand of RXPK01000289.1, from coordinate 2,379,408 downwards.
GTAATTGGGTGTTAAAAACCTGTTGGAAATATATTTATTATTATTATTATTATTAGACGGTACTCCTGCGCACTTTCAAATAAGCTAATACTTTAGTTAAAAAACAGATACAGTTTAAAATATCTAGCTTAACTATGCATGACAGGGATGCCTCTTCGATTTTAGTCTACATTTTGAAAGATAGTTAATTATCTCGCAAACGAGTTGAGTTAAGCATAAGAAACCTAACACCAACTTGTCTTTATTTAGTCTGTACTATCAAAATATGTCATAATATACAGGGTGTTCCATTTAATTTTTCACAACTTAACAAAACAATAATTTTGATATGTGCTCCTTCTGAACCTGTATAACCCTTAACAAAAAAAAAATTGAAAATATATTACCACTTTTCCTATATAAACCGACGCGAATGTTGTGCGCCCACCATGTATATAAAGTAGAAAACAACACAATACAATTAAATGTAAAAAATATATAAACACACAAATATAAGGCTTAAACGTACAAATATCCCGGCCAAATCACTAAATCACCCTTAACGACCTTAGATACCACGATCTCATAAATATACCTGAATGGAATGCCCTGCACAATAATAGTTTCTTAATTTTTTTATAGCAATTAAATGGTAGGGTTTCGTATGGTATTGGTAATTTATTATAGCAGTTAATCGCCTGAAATTTTAAATAATAAGAAAGTTATGTCATATAATAGAAATTGGTGGAAAACCAATATTTTTAAATATCATGGAAACGGTAAGATAAATTTAAAATTTGATTTTACCAATGTTTTTATCTCGAAAAAATAGCTCTAGGCTGCTATCTCTTTTTGTATCTCCGCTGCGAAGTATGTTTTTTTTTTTATGTACGGGGTGGCGCAAAAGTAATGTCATAATTTGAATTGGCTGCCATTTTGTTATAAATGAAAAAAGAGCTGTGTTTGCATAAAAAGGTTATTTGAAAGTCTAGAATTGATGACATGGAAAAAATTATATTGCTCAAATGGCCACCTCCCGAGTAGATGCATAATTGCGCTCGTTTTACGGCATTTTGAATTGTTGCTCGCAAAACATCTGGCTCCAAATTAGCGATTTCTGCTTCAATGTTAGCTTAAAATGTCGCGTTTCCTCAAAGGAAAACGTCTAGTGCTGTTAGATCTGGCGATCGGACGGCCAGTTCAAATCTCCAAAACGGGAGATTACTCGACCTGGAAATTGGTGTCTCAAAATCTCTATAGTTGCCCGAGCTCTATGAGCGGTTTCTCCGTCCTGTTGAAACCAACAATGATCGAGACGCAATGCAACAACTGCGGCAAAAAACTCGTTTAGCATCTGCCTGTAACTTTCACCATTTTTGGTTACGGTAGTGCCATCGACGTTTTCAAAAAAAAATAAAGATCAATCGCTGTTTCACTGCAAATGCTGCACCAAACAGTCACTTTGAGGGATGCAACGGCTCTTCTTGCATTTCATGTGGATTCTCTGTGCCCCAGAAACGCAAATTTTGTTTGTTAACATAACCACTTCCAGTGGAAATGGACTTCGTTGCTCATTATGATTTTTGAAACGAAATCATACTCTTCTTGCACCATGTTCAACAGAGTATGGGAGTAAGTTAATCTTGTCCGACGGTCAGTAGGCAGCAATTTGTGAACAGTTTGCGCTTTGTAGAGGAACATTTTCAAATCTTTCACCAAAATTCGTTGCAACGAACGTCTGCTGATGCCTAATTGTGTGCATCGTCTTCTCGTTGATGTTTGTGGATTCTCTCTGACGTCGCCGGCAACAGCAGGGATGTTCTCGTTCGGACGAGCACTACGAAGCCGGTCACTTCTTGCGACATCTCTAGTTGAACCAGTTTGCTCGAGGCACTCGGCCATACGCTTAATTGTTTGAGAACATGGAACATGACGACCATGAAAACGAAAGCGAAATTCACGCTGCGTAAAAACAACAGACTTATAATTTGTCAAATAAGCAGTAACAATAATTCCATGTTCTTGAAGTGTGTATCGCTCCATGGCTTGTTGACAACTAATCCTCTATATATCTACATCATAAATGTCAAAGCACAGTGACATTTGGCGCCATCTGCAAAAATGGCGGCCAATTCAAATTATGACATTACTTTTGCGCCACCTTATGCATCCAATTTGGTACACTCTGTAAAACTTGCAAGGTGGATCCGAAAAGAAGACTTTAATAATATTAAGGTAGGCTGCGCACGTTATTCAAGTAATTTACTCATGAGCTTTTCAAAAATTTCCTTTGCCTGTCAGTTGAAACTAATCTTAAATTATCCTCCATATAGATATATTATATATACATACGACTAATACAGCTGTATCTATAATACTGAAGAACAATGCTAATATTGCTAATGGTCACCGATTAGTTTTACGTTTTGTGGTATATTCTCCAAAATTTTGTCCATATTGTCTACACCTCCTTTAACTTCATTATAATAAGATAGTAATCTGATTTACCAGTCAACGTCTCTTCTACCACAGGAGTTTTTCCTTTGCTGAAAGCGAAGTTGGTGGAATAAACTGTTGGTGGAGCAAACATGTTATATTAAACAAGACCCTTCATAAGGAGTCGACAATATGAGAAAGTAAATGAAGGCAAATGGAACGTTTTCTGGATTTTAAAGCATGGAAAGCGTTTATATGTTTACGTTATATTCATTTTATTAAAAAATAGAATCATATACATACAATAAAATTAAATTAAAATACGTATAAATACGAGAAGGTAACATTGCTTTTAATTTGTCACTGTACATTTTAATGTGCCGCAAGCAGTTGGCCTCTAGTTAAATGCACGTTTTTAAAATAAGTAGTGTCAACGAAGATACGGCCTTTCTTGACGTTTTCTGCTATATCTTTTTCATGCATTTGTTTAATAGACCTAATCCTAAATCGTTGCTTCTTCTTTCTTGGCGGTTGCGATCTAATAGAAGTACGTGGAGCAAAGGATTTGCGAGACACGCGTATATCACGCCGTGGAGGTCCCCAAAAGAATTGCGGTTTTATTAGGTTAATCTGGAAGTAGAACACAGCTTCAGTACATGTATCAAAATTACAATTTAAATAGGTCATACGATACTCGTAAGGGCTATATTTTTTCATATCTTTCGTAATGATTACTACAGATATCCCCTATATACATACATTAAAATATAATGGCGTATAATTTTCCATGCATTGGTAATAGTTAATGCTTATAGTCATAAAAATAGAAATAAGGATACCTTTATAAACTTCTAATGTTTGTAACAAAATAGGATAAAGCAGTTGCCCTTTATATTATGGGAACCTACAAACAAAAGTAGTCCACAGCCGTGAGTAAACAGCAACTATTTTATAAAGTCGCACAATTTCAAATATAGCATCACACATCGAAAGAAGAACAATATTAGATGAGCCGCAATGAGCAAATTGCTATATGAACACATTTTGTTTCAAATACGAATTCACCAATGCGTTTGCACTGCCAATTGAAAGCCCAAAAAAAAAATGTTGAAATATCGTAGTGAATTCAATAAAGTATTGAAGTCGCACACCTTTATAGTTTATCTTATATAACTCTGAATACATAATACTCGATAACTAATTTTACCTTTCTTGCCAAGTTCCTTAATATTTTCTTTTCAATTTCAATGTACACATATGAATCTCTAAAGCTTCTTTCATAACATCCACTATTTGTGAGATATTTACCAATTTTTTGTATAAAAATCTTTGCGAGTTTATTTTAAAAATTGATTCTTGTATATATGTACAGCAAGAAAGTAAAAACTAACATCCGGCGGTATCTATCATTTATTTTATTCAATAAAGCCCGATATTTACAATATAGCCGGAAGTACGGCTGAGAAGAAAGGGTGCGTCATTGCCAATCTTGCGAGTCAAGATTGGCGTCAAGCAATATGCGGTACCGGTTGTTGGGTGGGTAACCATTCGGACAACACTTCTTAGCGGCTCGGTGTATTCCGGCACCCTAAGCCAACGGCCTTCAAGACCTGTAGTGCTGAGGTATTATTATTATGATTATTTACAATATATTTCGTAAAAATTGTGTAACGATGCTAAAGTTCATAAAAACGATAACCTTCTCCGACAAAATTTCTACCACACGATTTTCAATAGAATGGATTGGCAGTGATGATGATTTTCTGAGACTTATGCTTTGGAGCAATGAAGGCATATTTAATACAGATGAAGTCTAATTTAATATAATAACTTTCACTATTGGGCAGAGGAAAATCCGCACCAATTTCGTGAGCATGATCACCTTAAAATGTTTTCTGTTAACGTTTAGTTGAGCATAATAAACCATACAGTTACTGTGATAATTTACATTCCGAACCATCTATAGATGCTGCTGAATACCTCAATATTTTGGAAGAGGTTAGAGATAACATATCACGAATGTGCGACCCAATACTCTGTACAGGCTGTCCCAACCAAGACTGGGTCTTTGATTACAGCTCTATTTCTGAATTTAGGAAAAAGTCTCTTTTACAAAAGTTTTACAGAATTCAATGGTGCATACCCTAAAAGTATTTTTGACTATACAGAGTGTTCCAAAAATAGGAGAGCGGAAAATTACTCAGTTATTTTAAAAGAACCACCCTATAAATTATTCCGTTTTTAAATTCTGCGAAGAAAAATAAAATCACTTTATATAAGCTACGATATATTTATCTGTAATAACGACGGTGGTATTTACGCTTTTGTAAAAAAAGGCCCTGCTACAAGCTTTCGGCTAAGGCGGCGTAATTTGTAGATGCACTTGTTTTAGATACTCATAGTTTACATATCATACATACTTAACTTACTTGGTTTTTTGTTGTCTTGTAACTGTCCTACGATAAACTACGGAATAATGTTGTACGTAAAATTAAATATGTTTTTGATTGATGGTTCTGACTTGTTGATTATAACACTAATATAAGCTTGATAAAGATAGTAGTATCTATCGAAACGTTGCTGTTATTTAAGTAATTAATCAACAATAAAAATAAGTAGCTCCATAACAGGCTGTTGTTTTCGTTTATATTGCATATTATTGAGAGCGGAAGAGATTTTATAGATAATTATTTTTAAATAAATCTAATGAATTTTCCATTAATTTTCAAGTCACTTTAATATATTAAAGCAATACAACTAAATGAAGCCGCAAATTAGTAAACCTACATCGGTATCAGATCATAAAATGCAGAACTAATAACACGTTTTTTTGTTTTTTTTTTGAAAATAGAAAGAAATTTAATGTCTTCGTCCATGATTAACAAAAACTATAATTACGAAGTTTTGGTAGGTATGGTAATTATTTATTACATAACTATCCAATACACCATTATATTTAATTAATAATAATTAAAAGTCAGAGCTAGCAAAAAAAAATTGTGTTATGTAATACGTTTTCCGTGATTTCTTCTTTTATATTACTTGTACATTTTGGCTACCTAAATAAACCTATGTATAAGAAAGAGCCATCCACATAGGAAAATAGGAAGAATAGAATGAAGCATGCATTTCCATCCATTTCTTAGAATTGATGAAAAAAGATATGTTTTCGAACATCTGCTACAAATTTTGTTAATTAAAAATGATGGCTACGTGTAAATACTTTTAATTAAGGGTGTATTTTGTTGTGGTTCAATGTTCATTTGTTTTTTTTATCATAAACAAAAGACAGACACACAGTCTTATTTTAATGGTTTATGCACAATAAATACATTACTATATAGTAATTAAGTAAATATATAAAAAAAAAACAATAATACAAAGTTAAATGTGTATAGTATAGTAATGTAATAAAGTATTACATACAAAATTATTTGTTGACAGTTTTGACATTTAACTATTATGCTGGTGAAGTAATTGTCTTGGCCTACCCTATTAAAAATAGATATTATTATTTCTGCTAATTATCAATAAATATCATTTATTTCCAAAAAATATGTCGTTATTTTTATATTTTATTATCTGATACTAACACATATTTATTAAATCGGGGCTTTATTCAATTATATAAATTTTATATACTAAGCCAACATGAAAATTAATGGATTATTCGTTAGATTTATTTAAAATTATTAATTATCTACAAAATTCTGCATGAAGTATCATAAATGTTTAGCATAAAATAGAAGGGTTTTGGGTAAGGGTTGATTTAACATAAGCAAAGATATAGGGTGATATTCAAAAAAATCAAGTTACCTTGGGCTAAAGTTAAGCAAATGATCAGGATTATAGTGGACATCTGTATATAATTATATTAATTTTAATTTCACTGTTGTGTCAAGCTAAGTATGTATGCATGGTATTTAAAGCATGAATATCTAAAACAAATGCATACACAGACTACGCCGCCTTATAAGAAAGCTTGCAGCAGAGGGCCTTTTATTACAAAAATGTAAATAACACCGTAGTTATTACAGATGCAGGTATAGTAACTTATCTAAAGTAATATTTTTCTTCTTAGAATTTAAAAATGGAATAATATACAGAGTGTTTCATTTAAAATAACGGAGTAAGTATGCGTTTTCCTACTTTTGGAACAGTCAAAAATATTTTTAGGTTATACAGCATTGAATTCTGTAAAACTTATGTACAAAACACTTTTTTCTACAATCCAAAAAGGGAGCTGTAATCAAAAACCTAGTCTTCAGCGTGACACCTATACATGCACGATACAGCTCCAAGTTACTACGCCTTATTAATGTTACAGAGTCGCAGGAGGACAGATACATTGGTCGCGGTGGTCCAATATAATGACCAGCTAGGTCACCGCTAGGGCGGTGTGAAATTGAATAAAAGCGATTCTCATGAAAGTGTCGCTTTTTCAATTTTGGGAGACCATTTTCTCCAAAACTACTTCAAATAACGTAATAATCTGTTTTTTTTTATTAGAGAATTTGTGGCGATTTCTTGATGTTTATGTATTTTAGTTATTTACTTATTTTAATTTAAATGATAAGGATTTATGGGATTTAACTAAAATAACTTCAGCTGTCAAAGAAAGTATTCTTGATTCACCTTTAAATTAAAATAAATCCAAGAGATATTTATCTAAACAGTTTTAAAGTAATTAAATACGTACTTTCACATGCCTATGTATTATACCTTACACCATGTCCTCGGCATAGTTTAGACATTAGATGCAGTTAATTTCATTCTTGGCCACTTTAGCTGTTCCATATTAAAACTGTATACAAATCTCATTTAGTACTTAAAGTAAGGACAGACTTCAATAATTTACACCGCATAAAATGCACATAAATAAAAAGAACCTATCGACCAGTTTTAATATTTACGAGTTATGAATTCAATGTACTATAGTCGGACCGTCCAACGTAGCGAGTAATCACGTGCAGGCCTCATGGCAAACGCACTGAAAGCCATGATTACACGATATATGTCCACTAAGTGTGCAACAAATAGGAATTTCTTTTATTAGTTGGGCCGTTGTAAAATAAATACTGCCAAACGTTGGTGCATACTTGACATCTAGACTCGACACACTTCGACTTAAAGTCTTAAAGCTAATTAACTTACAGGGCATTTTGATAATATTAATTTTGATAAGGTAAATATTTTACAATAATAATATGAATATTTAAAAACTCTCTTCCAAAGTACAAAATTTTATTTCAAATAAGTACCATGAGGTACTAGAAACAATGCTGATATAAGTACAAATACAGTAAAATTAATCTGGATAGGCCATGAATAATGAATGAAACGTATAAAATCAAATGAATGCAAAATTTATAATACAAAATATACACCTAATAATTGAATGGTAAAAAATTAGGAAAAACAAACAGCGCAAAATTATTTAAGCGTCTCTGTGTGTCCACCTTCACGTTCGATGCATCTAATTGTCTGCACATAAAATTCATGAACTGCAGATCGCAACATATGAATATTTCTACATTGTATTCTTATGGAATCTTCTAACTCTTCAACATTGTTCAAAGGCCAACAAGAAGGCTCATAAGAAGAAATCTAGCGGTGTACGGTCTGGGGAATGAAGAGGCCATCGTGAATCTGTGCTTTGTCCTATCAATTTATTTCCAAATATCTTACTTAGCCATTGGGTAACAACACTGCTACAGTAAGCAGGGTATCCGTCATTTGGAACCATAAACATTACCTTCATCGAATGCAATGTTGTCTAAAAATTCTTCTGATTGATTTTCCCAAAAGTTGGAATAAGTATTCCCAGTTAAATTCTCTCGAAAAGAAAGTTCCAATTAATATGTCGTTCAGTATATCACACCATACTTTGGTTTCTTAATAATATAAGGCCTCTTCGGAAACTTAACCCGTTTTATCAGGTTTCGAACTGGTTGTCAGGGAGTCGTTTGGAAACTTAACCTGAACGAATTACATCTGTTCAAAACCAAACAATTAATTTTTCGGATCAATGCAGGTTCACGACCAGGTTTACGTTTCAATAACCCTGCTAATTTGTACGGTTAAAGTGGCAGGTTATACTGAACATAACCTCCATTTGTCAAAATGCGAGTAATTAGTGTAGCAATTGTGCCAAGTACTAACAACGGCAATAAAATGCAAGGTAAATATTTATAAATTGTCCGTTAGGTACCTAATAATATCAATAATAGGCCGACGGACTGCTCTCAGAGTGAGGTTTTCGTGGCTTCCCTCACTCCTTGGCAAATGCTGAGAGACGCACATCTTAAGTCGCTCCACGGGCGCAGGCGTAATAATAACTCATGGCTGGGCCGATGCCCCTGTAATTGGCGAAAGCTATTGGGGATGCCAAGGCATGAATTATTATTATTATTATAAAAAAATATGTAGTGGATAACATAGGTGCTAAAAGCAAACACTATCTGTGAAATATATACCTTGCATTATAATCAAATGCAAAATACTACAGAAATAAGGAAATTAGCTAGATGTCCTACACGTGATTACATTAGCTATGAAGATGTTGCTCAAACTCATATTCAAGTAACACATAACATTGACATTTGCAAAGGTCACTTCACGACGCGTTCGTAAACCCTGAGAAACCCAAACAGTTTGCGGTTAACCGTCGCTTAACCTCTTCGGGTTTTTACTCAAATCCGATCTATAACCTGATCAAGTTTCCGAAAAGCCCTATTGATTTCTGTGCCAATAATAAAATTTGGATTTTCATGAAACCTTGCCATTGGTTGTAAAAGTAGATTCATCGCCAAACACAATATGGCGATGAAAATCACCTTCTTCAGAAATATCTTGTGTGAACCTTCTAGAGTTTTCGATAACGGCTTGCAAATGATTTTCTTCGGAACTTGCACTTTTTTTATAGTTGTTTTCCAATAAGCTCGTCTGTTTAAAATGGTTCAAAACTCTACTGGTAGTTGTGTAGCGCATACGTTTGTTTGGATGCGGTTCATTGAACATATCTGTAGCTTCACTTATTTTACAATACCGCAACTAATAAAGAAAATGCCCATATGTTGCACACTTAGTGGACCAAATAATGTGTAACAAATAAAATATTCAGGGTGAAATTTCATTAAATTTTCAGTTTTAGAAAATATATGTTCGAATTCAAAAGCTACACGTAAATAATGGTTATAAAGCAGTAATGACAGTACAGCGAACAAACATCGGATGTTAGTACACGATTTTGGTGTAAAACGGATTTCCAACTGCAATACTTTAACACCACCATTTCAGTTTTTATTACTCCATACGTTCGACGGCCCTACTATAGAATAGGATCCAACGAATCGAACGTGTTGCTGCAACTAGCGAATAATCCATAAACAATATCTGACCCAAATTCGAGAAATATTCCGACCACAGAAACATTACACACACGCTCTCATATTTTTTAAGGCTCGATGACAGGGAAAATCCGTCTTAATTCTCGATCACTGGCGCACCAATCAGATTAAAATAAACATTTTTCATTTGTGGTGTTTTTTATGTCACATTTTTCAATGATGACTGGAAATATCACAATAAGTAACTGATATTACTGTTAAAATTACAGAGAAGCAAACTTTTTCGAATGACATTCCTATGCATTATTTTAATTTGTATGTTTGTTATAAGAATAACAGAATGCATTAGAGTAATTGCTTACCAGCTCCTTAAGAAATGTATAACATAATACCTATTATCGGTGAAAATGAAATTATGAGTGGCCTTTTATAGAATTTAATTCTTCAAAATAGTATTTTTATGCTTATGTCTACATATATAAATGTTTTTAAAAAAATTACTCAAAATATGTTTACATATATCATATTAGTTGTTCTTGAGTATATAAGTGGAGAATTACGGTAATTATACAAACGGTCCTTTTTTTATTCATTTAATATTTACTAAGATTTTATTATTAATTTAATGACTTATTATTAAAACAGGCATGTATACATTGACGCCCAACGAAAGGAATAATAAATATTTTATGCTTTCTACGACTAAGACCAAATTAACGTTGTAATAAGATACGTTTGTAGGAGCAAAAAAAATTAGAATAAAAGATATTTTGTAATTTTCCACAAGCTCTACTAATATCGTAAATGAATATAACTTTTTATTAAAATACTTACGCTGGTGTTACGAAATCCAAGAACCACAAATAAGAAAGATCCTATAAATGAGATCAGCATACTTAGGAAGACTATACTGATACCGCCGTAAAAAAGCCATTTCGACAATCTCTTATGGAACAGAACTTGCTGTAAGTGGAATAAGTCATTTTGATTTAAAATTACCACGATGAAAGAGACCTGCAAAGAAAAAAAATATTTGTTTTTACATACATTTATTATGTTCTTTTTATAAAGTTTTGACAATTATTAACTAATATCACCATACATTAGTAACACAATGTTTAATATACAAAGCTATTAGCCCAAACAGTGTATATCGCATTTAATATAAACAAAATGATATAAGCTGCTAATGCTTAAAGTAATGCCAGGCATTAATGATGTTACATAAAACAATATTAATCTCAGTGGAAAGCAAAGTTATTAAACAGACGTAACAAAAGTGTTATGTTTGGTTGACATAGATCGTTGCAAAGGGTATACGTCATACAGACATAGAGGGCATATAATCCAAGTTTGATTGTTTTTTCTTTTCTTAAATGTTTAAAATCTATGAAGTGTTAAGTGTTTCTTTTTAAGGTTTATTAGTATTTAGCTACTCAAGAACACTCATTTTTCGCTTTCAAATGTGCTTTCTCGAAATTGCCGTAACAAAAACCGCGATGACATGTAGTATCAGACAGGCCTATCAATTGAGAACTGCATCATAGATAATTGTTTCATAAAATGTATTTAAATTTTAAATTTAAATGTCAAATAATTTGAAATTATTTGACATTTCTCACCATTCTCAAGGACCACAAGGCAAATGTGCAAGCAGTTATGTAAAAAATAATCCCTCCCTCACTTCGGTATTTTAGAACATAATTTTACCATTAGGAACGCGTTTAATACTTTACCCGCTCTCTTGGCGGTGCTGCAGAAGAAATAAATTTAATAATTTAAAAAAAAATAGCCTTTCCCACCCCTGTGTTCTAAAAACGAGTTCTGTTATTTAAAACATTTTTAATGCTTCCTCTCTTCAAGGTGAGAAAAAAATAATTTAATAATTTTAAAACAATGGCTCCTACTCCACCCCTGTATTGTAAAAATTTATTTCATCATTTAGAACATTAACTCGCGGTGTTAAGAAAAGAAAGAGTTAATTTTATCGTTAACAACATATTTATTATTTCCTCTCTCCGCGGTGTTGTTAGAAAAAAAAAATAATTAAACCATTAAAAAAAACACCTTTTCGTTACTACGGTGTTAAAAAAAAAACATAATCTACTGCAAGATGGATGAAATAAAAGACCTCGGTTTTGTTGAAATTGAAGTTTTGTGTATTCAAATTGCGTACCTTATGCGATATATTGGTATATATACAGGTTGATTTTTTTAAATGGCAACGTTCATTTAATAAATAACTGTAAGCTGAATTAAAATTTTGATAATTGAAATATATATTTTCGTAACAGCTTCATAATTTGAAAATATTTTTAAGTACACCGAGTGATCCGTAAGCTTGTAAGGAGTAATAAGATAATATATTTTTAAATGGAACACTTTATATATTAGTACCTTATTGTATTCCGTATTAAATTCTGAATATCTTTTGTTATAAATATTTTTTCGAAAACGGCTTAGTTTTCCAATTATTCTCAATTCTCTTTAAAAAATGCCGGAATCGTATCTACGGATTTGTCTTCTCAGCTTCTGTTGTGTTACAGCATAAAGTTCTCTACATCTTAAAACCACGTTAAATTTATAATTTTTATACTGTGTGATCGTAAACTAAGATTGCATTGGGAAAACTTTAATTGCGGAAAAAACTTGTTTATTTTAAATAGAACACCCAGTATTTTTTTGGTGGAGTCTTACAGCGCCAAAAGGGCTTTAAAAGTTTTATCAAGCATATGCTATACCTATCATTTATAATTTACGAGATAATTAATGTTTTTATGAAAAATAACATAAAATTACTCAAATTATTTCTTTTTGGCAGCTACATTATATAATCATAGTAATTGTGAAAAAAAACAATTTGCCTTAAGTATCAAACAATGGTAAATGTGCTTCTTGTAATTATTCTTACATTTTTCGCTATTTCTGTCAAGTTATTTGGTTTTGTTATATCCCATACTCAGTTTAATTTGTTTATTTTTTCACTTGTTGGTTTATTTATTAGTGAAAATGGATTTTTCGAAAGAAGAATTAATTGATATGGTATATATCCTAGGAGAAGCTCAAAAAAATGCTTACTTGTCGCATGAATTTATCAAATGCGTTATCCAGGGCGACGCCAACCGACAGAAAAGTTTTTGCAAAAGGTTCGAAACAGGTTTGATACCGTAGGTAGTCTAGATTGTGCGAAAAGGGAAAGAATGAAAACTGTGGCTACAGATGAAAAAGAATCGGAAATATTGCTTCATATAAGAGAAAATCCGCACATTACCAGTGGAGAGTTGAATGTTATTAGTGAAATATGTCAAAACAATTGTAAATAAAGTAACGAGAAAATATAAATTTCATCCATACCACATGGGGTTACATCAACAGCTCCAAGAAAATGATTTTGATAGAAGAATTTAATTTTGCAATAATATAATAAATGTTATAAATGCTCTTCCAGAGTTTACATCTGTCATTTTGTTTTCTGACAAGTAAACATTTAAAAGCAATGGCAGTGTTAATCGCCACAATATGCATTACTATGCTTCTGAAAATCCACACTGGATGCGGAAAATAAATAATCAGAATGTTTGGTCTCTAAACTTATGATGTGAGATATTGGGAAACAAATCATTAGACCATTTGCCTTTGAGCAAACTATGACAGGTGCGGATTATTTAAGATTTCTTAGACACAAGCTCCCACCGCTCTTGGAAGATGTTGATCTACATGCCGGTAGGAATATGTGGTTCCAACATGATGATGCATCAATTTGTTATCACCGAGATGTCCGACAGTTTTTAAATATTCAATGTATTCGAACTATACCCCGACTACCATACATAACTAAATATGTGTATGCAGCAGGGAGGACGTATATTCAAACATTTAATATAACTTATTAGCTAATACTTGTACTTGTACCATAAATTTGAATAAACAATTGTGGTGGTTCGATCGGTAAGGCAGACAGCGGAGGCAGTGATGTTTTAGTAGCCTTCTGACCACCGACAATTAAGAAAATTATTTTTTCTTTAATTAAAATATATGCAAACATTTTTGTTTTTCATTTTAATATTTAGAATTTTACTTGTTTATGACTTTTCATAAAACATTAATTATCTTGTAAATCATGAATTATGGGTATAGCATATGCTTAATAAAACTTCTAAAGCTCATTTAGCGCTGTAAGATTCCATAAAAAATACAGGGTGTTCCATTTAAAATAAACAAGTTTTCTGCAATCAAAAGTTTTCTCGTTGCAACCTTAGTTTACGATCACACAGTATAAAAATTATAAATTCTAATGTGGTTTTAAGATGTAGAGAACTTTATACTGTAACACAACAGAAGCTGATTGCCCAACATTACACCGTTTGGAAAGAAATCAGACAAATGCGTAGATGCGATTCCGGCATTTTTTAAAGAGAATTAAGAATAATTGGAAAATTAAGCCGTTTTTGAAAAAATATTTATGACAAAAGATACTTAGTATTTAATATGGAACACAATAAGCTACTTATATATAGAGGGTTCCATTTAAAAAAAATATCTTATTGCTCCTTACTAGCTTACGGATCACTCGGTGTACTTAAAAATATTTTCAAATTATGAAGCTGTTACAACAATATATATTCCATTTATCAAAATTTTAATTCAGCTAACAGTTACTCAATAAATGAACTTTGCCATATAAAAAACTCACCCTGTATATAAACAAAATTTCGTTCATAATTGCCTGAGTACTCATTACTTAAAAATCATGCGTTTCCGGGCAATCACCCTATATACTGCAGTTGCACTTATTTAATACTGAATGCAATTATGCCTTTTTCAGAATGATGTTGATATTAATGTAACGACAAAGTTAAGTTTCAAATATTATATCTATATTACTCGTAGATGGTCAGCATTATATATATGATAATGATATAAAACATTTTTTTTTGAGTTTACCATTGCTTTCTTAACATGAACAAATTATAATCAAAAACAGAAAGCCATCAACGTCATCAGCAACCAAACTGTTAAATTAACATTAAATATCTATCAAAAAATTGAAATCACTGTGAACACAGCGGCATTATCCTTAACATTAATATTATTGTGAAGCAGGTAAAAAAAATATTTAAAACTATCAATTTATGTCGAAAGCTTTTTCTACCAGTTGATTCGTTTAATTTGCTTTTTTTTCACTTACCAATGCTACACAAGGCAATGCATACCATAGTATCAACCAAAATCTCATAGGTTTTCTACCAGTCATGAAATGGATATCATCGCACAGCCGCTTCACACCGTAGAAATAAAATACACACACAGACTAAAACCAAAGAAGCAAACAAATATTGTAAATTGTAAACAAATGACCATTCTTGAAGGTAAAAAGTTACTAAAAACCGTTAATTTTGGAAAAAGTACATAATAGGCAGTCAGCAATTGTAACAATTACAGCAATTACAAACCTCGCCTTGATAAGAAGCCCTTGATAATGAGTCGCCAGTAATATGTATGCTGAAGCTACTTTATTATTTTTACACCAAATGCCTTTCTTCTTCAATTTACACCAATCATAAGAGACGTGTGTTAGAAAGGAAAGTGCAATCTGAACTCAAAATGGCATTATCATTCGCTGTCATCTGCTGCGTTAAACGTAAGTGAATTTGAATGAGACTAAATTATTACTGCTATTATTATCAAATAAGAAAACAGCAAAAAAATAAACCATGTAACAGAAATAAATATTTAAAAATGCCTTAGAATCACTGCAGAAATAATGTTTAATTATTCTCTGTTTGCTCAATGAACGCCAAAATCAACTTCAGAACAATGACTGCTGTAGCACCCACTCTATGCTACATTGCAAGGGACGCGGTGCGGAGCCGCTGAAGACGGAAAGTGACCCTTCTTGTCTTGTTTCTTCTGTGACTGAACTAAATTTTTGATATGTACTTTTCTTTGTTTGCCTCATTATTCATTAAGTATATTATTTTTTTCTAATAAATTAGTTGCTTCTATTAGATTTCTAACTCGACTTTATGAGGTACTGTAGATATTTTTCAAAAAAAAAAATCAAAATAAAACCAATTCCTATACATACCTCGAGGAAAGTATGTAAGTTCAAACTGGGAACGATGTAATTGACGGCTAAAACCTTTATTAAAGCCACAAACACCTAAAAATTATCATTGCATGTAATGTCCTTAATTTTTAAATAAACTACGAACTAACTCTGAGGCACCCAATAAGACTCATAACTCCGCAAACTCCAACGACTGACATCACTACGTAATTTGGGAAGTAACTTAGTTGAGGTAAGTAATCGTACAGATTTAAAACAACTAAGTGTATCACCACTGCCTGAAAATATTATATAAAAATAGATTATTTGAACTTAATAATACTTAGAATGATACTCACAACTCTTACAACCTGTATGAGCCAGAAAACAAATAAATACATAAGTATAAACGAATTTGGACATTCCATAAATCTCAAAAATTGTGTTATAAGAGCGAGGTACAATCCATACACTAGAAAATATTATTACCAGAGTTTGATAATCAGTTTTAATGTTGACTTACGTGGCGCTACTACATGAGTCAATTTTACTTCAAAAAAGTGTGCCAAGGCTCCGGCAATAGCGAACATTCCTGATAAAAAGAACATTGATATGAAGACGTTTGCCGTTACCAGAAGAAGTGTTTCGGCTCCAGTTCCCAACCTTTTAGGGAACTTTGCATAAGCCGAAGCTGTCATATAACCAGTTGGTATCAAAAACCCAAGTTTGCCTATCTATAAAACGCAACTACCATGCACTAATAACAATTAATGTTTTAATGAGTGAAATTTTCTTTTAAAATCGTCACCTTATAAATATCCAGTTTCTCGTACTCTATAGCGAAGAATTGTTTCAAACCGTCGGTACTTCCAGGCATGGTCAGTGCCATTATAAAAATAATTGTAAAGATGATCCAACATATTATAGTGCTTGTTTTGAGCATCTAAACGAATAAATACAAATCTTTAAATACCAATAAATTGGTAGAAAATATTACCGCTCCAATGACACGCATTCCCAAAATTAGGAAAGTACCTATTACTAACCACGTTACTACTAATGATATTAGTAACTGCCATATCGGATACTCCACACTGGACTCGTTAAACGTTTGCCTAAAAGCATGGAAGTCGTTTTAAAAAGCTATTAACAGCCAGTAAATAACATTATTTACCAATACAAATGTTCTGTTGTATATTTCATTTTGTTCTCGTAAGGACAAGAATAGTTGCCATGTTCACAAAGATAATATTCACTAGATAGATTATTCATATCAATCGGTCTATCGTAACAAGTACCCTGTTTGGTACAGTTTTTAAACAGATCAGTTTCTATCATCAGCTTCATAAAATTTATGAAAAAATGGCTTGTCTGAACCATAGTTAGAGGTATGTAGAATACATTCATTATAAGTACCATTATACCAAAACCTAATGACATGATAATATAATTTTAATAAATATCATCACTTTGATATTCATATAGGTACCAAAAAATATTGGAACCATCCGATACATTTGACTGTTTGTCATTTGCGTGTAACGTCCGAGAAATATTTCCATATAAATTAATGGCATACCCAACATAAAGCAGCTGATTAAATACATCAAGAGAAATAACCCTACAAGAATATGATTAAGAATAACTGCCAGTAGCATTTTATTCCAGGGCACCTCCTGATAACTCCAAGGCAAAACATATCATATAAGGCATAAAATCTGGTCCATTTCCTAGCATAACGAGATATATGTAATAATGTGACTTTTGTGGCCAAAAATTCTTTTCATTCCTACTGTATTTAATTTCAGATATTTTCCGCTTCCTCCGTTTCTTAAAAGAATCGTCTTTCTTTTTCTTCTTCTTATCAATCTCCATATTTTTATAAAACCAAAAGCTTTATTATGTGCTTGATATTATTTCTGACAGTTTGGCATATTTACAGACAAAGCACACTGTTAGGTTTTGCAACAATGTACTTTCCTAACTCCTAAATCAGCCGTGTCGGTGCTTTAATGCATGCTTTGCATGTTCAACTTACCCTCTATACGCTACGGGTTCAATCAAAAAATTCGTCAACAAAAATCTTTGTTATTGAAATTTGGTTTATATGAAAATGTAAAATGTAGAAAACGCTGATAATGTCTCCTGTCTCTTGTCTCCAGTAGGAATAATCTTCTAAGGTAGCAACCGAATCTTCCTGGTAGAAAATGCTTTTGTCAGAGCAATCTTTCAATTAAAACATAGAGACTTGTCTACAATAGTGTTTAGCGGCTATAACATACTTTTATACACTATGATAATAACACTGCTCGAATCGGCAGCTTATTTTTTTAACATTGATGGCTCCTGACCGGAAAACATAATTTGAGTACATTGAATCCGGTGCCATCGGCCGTTTTGTAAAGTTGGCTATTGTTTTCGAGACATTCACGTATAAAGATCGTACCTAAAAAGACCCAAAAGAAGTTTTTTTTCTATTTTAACCATTTATTCAACAAATGCCTTTTGAGTTCGATAAAATTACTTCGTCGGAATACTTAATCGGCCTGATATTCGATGTTCGATGAAAGATAGACCATTTGAAAATGCCCTCAGTGATTCGGAACTCGTGGCATGGGATTTTGTTAAGGTGGTCATTGAGAATATTCTCAAGATTCATCCATCCGATAACTGACGCCTTGTCATTCAAGATTTGTTCATTGCTTTTCATGTTAAAATGTCATTAAAAAATCATTTTTTGGATGCACATGTGGAAAAAATCGCTGAACAATCACCAACCGAATCAGATGAGCGTGATGAGCGTTTCGATTATCAAGTGACAGAAAGACTCGAACCTTGGTATAGTGGGAAAAGAATTGTATACTCTATTAGCGAATATTTGTTGCAATTTGCAAGGAAGATCAGAAATAGATGTGTGGGGAAAAAACGGGAAATGTTTCTTGGGAAAAATTGACTTTTTCTGTATAGGGTGGTTCACGAAACCCCTCCATTAAAAGTTTTTGAATTTGCAATGATATCTCGATTTTGAAACTTCGGGCTATGATCTATTTAGAAAAAAAAACAGTCGTGGCCATCTTTGATATTATAGCTGTAAACATATATCTTTTTGTGCATTTTTAGGTTCTATTAAGAATTTTAAAGCCAATTTTATAAAACCTCTTCTTACCTATCGCTTACCGTTTTAGAGTTATTTTGACTTTCGTGAAAAAAGCACAAAAAATATGATACATTGAAGGCGTATAACGGCTATAGTAAAAGTAGTATAGTAAAAGTTGGAGAGATTTTATGTGGACCCAGCAGGACATAGGTCCTCTATTATTTAACTGAGGAAAGTAAACAAAATTATACAGAGTGTACCACAATCTAGAGTTGATTTGGCGTAACCTCCTAGCACCAAGGTACTTTTCTTCAAATGGAATGGGGTTTACAGCTATTAGGATTCTAAAGTGTTTGCAGGAGAAGAGAGGTCATGCCCAACACTAATTTTGTTATACCTACTACTACATACATCATCCCCTTTTTAATTATCTTGTATTCAGTAAATTTAATTTGTTCATCCTTTTTTATATGGTTTTAAAATTAAAATTGTTTTTCACCTCCTATATACTACTATACTGATTCAAAACTACATTTTCTGAAAATCACTAATCTTAAAAGAAGCGATGCAGATAGATATAAGAACACTTATAGCTTTTCGATAGAGAATACAATTCTACATCACATGGTGTAAAAATATGCAGGCCGTTTCATTTGAAAAAAAAAACTGTTTGTACTAAGTTACCCTAAATTAATCCTAGATTGTGGGACACCTGTATAATTTTGCACCCTCCACAGTCAATAGAGAAATAAAAAGTCTCTACCTTTTACTGTATAGCTGTTATACGTATTTAATACATCATATTTTTTGTTTTTTTTTTTTCACAAAATCCATAATAACTCTGAAACGGTAACCGATAGCTAAGTAGATGTTTTATAAGATTGGCTTTAAAATGCCTAGTAGAATTTATAAAATCAAAGTTGGCCATGACTTTTGATGTAACCGGAAGTGCGACATAGATGAAGTTTTTTTTTTTAAATAGATCATAGTTAACTATGCTTAACCTCAAAGTTTCAAAATCGAGATATCATTGCAAATTTAAGAACTTCTTATGGACGGGTCCTGTGAATCACCCTGTATTTTCTGCTGCCTTGAACACTCAGTATGTTAAAAAAAAGTGAAGAACATTTCATGAAATGAACAAATTTTGTCCAACTGATTAGATATCTGTTGAATAAATGGTTAAAATATACAAAAAAAAAATTGGTCTTTTTGGGTAGGTACAATCTTTACACGTGAATATCTCTAACTAACTAAAAACACGGATTAAATCATATCTCAAGCTTTACGTACAATCACCTACTAAGTGAGAAACTAGGAACCACGTGCCAAACTCTCACCCGCATGCGACTGTAGCATAAAGCTGGCAATGCAATCATTGAACTAGCTCGGATTGTTCATGGAGTACCAGTCCTACTAGATGGCTCGTATAAGCGACAACCACCCTGCATATGATTGTGATTGATTGTGACGTAATGAAATATCAAAGAAAAAATGCCTAAATACAATAAACCGATAGAATATGCCAATAATAATAATAATAATAATAACAATAAATAATATATTTCCACTACAGAAGTGGTCAAGTTATGTAAGTGTGTACGCATGTACCTTAGTCAATTAATGAATATTAAAATAAATAAATGAAATCTAAAGATAAAAAAAGAACATGTAAAGGTAAAAAAAAATAAATAAATAAAGGTAGATGACAAACAGCAAACACAACAACAAACTAACAAACAAATCTTTCACAGATTAATTATATAGGAACTCTTCAGTCTTGTAGCAGTCCCTCTCCTTGAGCATTTCCTTAATTTTTTTCTAAAAGCTGTGGGCGGGTATATGTTTTATATCTTCCGGTAACCTGTTGTAAAGTTTATATCCCCAATAGTCAACATTCTTCTGCGTACATGCGAGGCGATGGTAAAGTTCTCTGAATTCATATCGCGTTCGGGTATTGTAGGAGTGTTGGTCTCCATTTATGTTGAACTTATTCTTGTTGTTATGAATATAATTGACACAATTCAGGGTATAAATGCTTGACAGAGTAAGGATATGTTGCTATCTAAAGCGTGTTTTACAACTATCTCTGTTTTCCAGGTTACTCAGATATCTAATTGCTCTTTTTGAAGGACGAATATTTTGTGTGAGCCTACCACCGCCCTCCAAAACAGTATTTTATAGCACATAATAGAATGAAAATTAGCGAAGTAAGCCGCCTTTGCCGCTTCGTAACTGGCGATGTACAGGAGCCTCTTGATGGCGAACAATGCAGATGTTAGCCTGGCTGCTAGATTGTCGATACGTTGGTGTCAACTTAAACATGAATCTATGGAAGTCCTAGGAACTTCACTACCGACGATTGGCTCGTCCTCTAGGTGGAAAACAACGGGCTCTGATTTTATCAATATTTACTTTTAACTTGTTTGCGGCAAACCAACCCAACAGCCCTATCCGACGTTTGCGTAGCTGTCTCTGGATCCGGAGCGGTGACCAGCAAGGATGTGCCATCTGCGTATAGATAGACCTTGCCTTCGCAGACACTTTATGTTAGATCGTTCACGTAGATGACAAACAAAAGTGGGCCGAGAATTAAACCTTGAGGAACTCCGTAACAGACACTCGCGAGCTTTGATCTATGGTTATTCCATTCGGTAAGCTGTAGTCTGTCTTTTAGGAAAGATCTGACGAGATTCAGCGGTTGTCCTCTGAATCCATACTACTCCAGCTTGTCTGAGAGAATGTCGTGGCTTACCGAATCGAATGCCTTGGACAAGTCAAGTGTACTGATTTCTACGTAAGCGTCATTATCAAAGGCCCGATAGATGCCATTTACCTGCAGTATGCCAGTTATCGTAAAATGTCCTTTCCTATATCCATGTTACTCAGGTGTCAAATAATTTTGATATTCAAAATATTCGACCAATCGCTTTATGATAATGTATTCAAAAACCTTTGGCATGGCTGGCAAAGTTAGACCATAGAACATAAAACCCGCCTGGTGGCATACTCTATCGGTTCATTGTATTTAGGCTTTTCTCTTTGATATTTCAAGAAATTGTTTATGTCCATAAGAAGTAGGTACCTAAATATTGTGGGTCGGATAAAAGAATTCATAATTTTCTTATATTTTGCAAGTTCGTGTGTATTGGCAACGCTGTATATTTTAACTGCTTCATAAGTATGAACTGAACTACGTAACGTAACACACGTGGAAAAAATAATTTTCATTTATTTCCGTCTTAGACGCATCTGACGAAGGTGCAAAAACAGGTACTATGGCAATGTATCAAAATTTATAATCATTTACCTCAGGCTTTAAGCAAATGCTACCTAGGCAATTTAAAGTGACATTAAAATAATATTAATTTGTGTCATTCTTTTTTTGATATAAGTAATGTAAATGCACCTAACATTTTTTAATTGTTTTATTTATTAATCTAAGTAATATCATCGTGTCTTTGTTACTTTACTTAATGTTTTGCATTTCTTTTTGTTTTACATACACGAATATGTTCTACGATTTCATGTGCATAATGGAGTAAATATGTATTTATTATTATTATTTGCAATTATAGTTGAGATATGGCTCAAGTTGCTGCTATAGACGTCAACTACTCGTTTACACAACCCGAATTTTTTCCCAGTATTAAACAAACAGCAAATCGCCATTGCTTCAATGAAAATAAGCGGATCCGATTGTGTCAATTAGGTGCTTTTATAAATCTACTAAAGACGCTATATAGTTGCAAAAACCTGCTTAAACGTATTTATAGCTTCTTTATTAATTGCTATTTAAGACTTCCATTTCAAGACATTAATCGAACGATAATAAAACACACGCAGGTACCGATATATTTTCATGTTTTACGATGCAATTAATTCCGTAAATAAATCACCACCAGCAAATCATTGATGACTACGTTCGTCTAATTGATATAATAGTTCATTCATAATTACTTCTACTGTTTCGGAAGAAACCATACTTCTAACGCTACTTCCGCCTTTAAATGAATGATTTCTTTGTTGCAGTATGGCATCGATATCTGACTCCGGTTCATCTTCCATACATACGCTCAATTTAGACTGTTGTTCTTTTATTTTCCTTCCGGTAGTTTGGGGAACCCACTTAAACTTAATTCCTGTTTCGGGATCTTCCAAGTAATCATCTTCCTGTTTTATAAACTTAACATCGGATGAACTTAAGGAATTTATTGAACACCGCGATGTCGCTCTTGACACCCTCAGATTTTCATTAATTGATTTTTTTATTTCTAAACTAGTTTCGGTTGGAATTACTTTCAAAATTTCTTCCTCAATATCACTCAATTCCTTTACTTTATGACAATTTAATTGATATTTGCTGGTATTATCATCTATATGAGAATTAACACAATCATTGAATGTGGCTTGCTCTATGTTCTCTTTTAGAGAGGACAAAGATTCCATGGAACAGACTGAGCGGCCACCGCATTCCTCTTCGTCGAAAACGATGTATTTTTCAGGATCTATATGAACTATACTGGCGCTGGAGGACGATACGTTACTGTCGCTAGCTTTCGTGGATGTTGAACTTTTTCTGAATATATTGAAGACGCTACTGGACTTTCTGGGATCTGTGTCTTCGAATTCAGCCCTGTGCTTAAAGAAGTTTGCTAAACTTAACTTCGTTGACTTACTTTTCTTTGGCAGTGGTAATATCTGAGTATTTGATAAGATCTTTTCAGGTATGGACGCTTCACTTTTTAGTACTTGGTCGAATTTTTCCAAATTTGGTAAACGTATAAAACATTTCTGACGGCGAAACTTTTGCCCCGATTCAAGCAACAATAAATCCGAATATCTTTTGTTGACTTCTCCATCACGACTCAATTGGCTTTTACTTTCTAATTTCTTAATAAGTTGTTTTTGCAGAAAAGCAATGCTTGATAGCAGAAAATAATTATCGTCGTGCGGTTTGCACAAACCTTCTTCAATGTTCACGTTCTCACCGACAGGATATTGCAACAAGTTTTGAATTTGCGGTGGTACATATTGTGTTTCGTCAAATTCCATGTCGTAGTCATTGAAAATTTATGCTTGTATCCGAATTATACCGCACTTTGGGAAAGAAGGAGAATTTTTAAGAGATGTGATTAAATGACAGGATGAGTTTATTGGAAGGCATATAAACAGTGTCACATTTGTCAAATATGTATATTACACGCGAGAATCAGTAGAATTCTCCCATTTTTTGAGGGAATGTCCTCCAACTTACGGTAAAACATAAACCCATGGGCATACAACTAAATAGTGATTATGTAGTTAAGCAATTTAATAAATTGGAAGTTGGAAAATAGAAACAACTTGTCAAACTTGTCAACAAATTGTCCTTGGAAGGTTGGATTGCGTTTTCTCACCGAACAATTTAAAGTTCTGCTGTTAGGGTCGCCTTGTGTGTTTTGTGTGAAAAGTAGCGGATACACGTCATTCTTGATCCAATATTTTTTTTTAATTTTTTTGTGTATATTCTGATGAAGAAGTTTAGGTAAATCATTTTCGTTCGAAATAGCTGTTAAGGAGGTTTGATTACATAAACGAACATGTTTCTTGAATAATTATCCTTTATTTATTATTCTAATGTGCAATACTTTTGGAATTAAGTCTTTATTCAAAAATGATTTTTTTGAACAAATAAATACTACAGGTACATATATATGTATTTATTTTGAAAGATGAAAATTTGAAACATTAATTTTAAATGACTTAAAGATACAAAATAGCATTTCTAGGAAGCAAGCGTAACAAATTCAATGCTTGGCACTTTGGGTTTCTTTGTATTTTGACGTAAATTCCAATTATTGACGAAAAGTATATTGAAAATTTTGAGGATAAAATAATAAAATATTGGTTTATACTATTCTTGGCAAGAATGGGAAAGTTGTCAAGGGACAGTGTAGAAGACGGACGCAACTTTGGATAGTGACAATAATTTTGCTTTTAAATTCTATGATATTTTCTACGTTAAATAAAGATCTTCAAAGAAAACAGCTGAGTGTAGACTTTATCATTATAATTAAATAAGAGAGTTACACTTATGTATATATTAACACATTAAATTTTACTGTTGATTTACGCAACGACAGAACATTGTTTTTAGCGTGATCTTTTCGCTTGCGCGTACCTACTGTCTGCGAGCCTCTCTGTGCATCCCTGAAACCGTACCTTCAACAAAAAGAATGTCTCGTATCGTACTAAACTTCCAAGAAACGAACTTCTTAAAGAAAACTTAAAATTTTAGATTTTAGTTAGTATACCGCGACAGCTACATTTATTTCCTCTAGCATACCGTCTCTTAATCTTACTTAATCTAAAAGACAAAAACTAAATGACGATAACACCCTAACTTGAATATAAGAATAAAAAAATAATAAAATAGAATTAGAAACAATGTATATGCTGAAAAAAACATATAAAGGTTTTTTTTAAATGACAAACGAAAAAAAAAACCGCCTATTTATTCAAAACAATAATGATGTAAAACAAACACTAAAAAAAACTTGAAGTCCCTAAAAGTTCTTATATCTTCATATGCATTATTTCCAGCGGCGGCTCGTGGTCGCAAACGTAGGGTGTTCACAAAATCAAGAACATGCAAATTTTTAACTAAAATCCAAATTTTCTTGTAAAGTCTCTAAATTTGCGCTTTGTAGTTTGCGTAAAATTAAGTTCTGGTTTTGGTCTGCCCATACTTTTAACTTGAATTTTTTGTTCATAACTAAACGAATTAAAATTGTCTTTCAAATATTGCACAGTAAAACTGTTCGCATCCATAGTTCTTCTCAACTATATATATTCTTTTTTGTTTGTCGGCTGCACCAAAGCGCATTAGTGGCGACTTTGCTTTGTCGGCTTTTGCAGAGGGATTTAACGATGCGGCGTAGTTTTTAACTGCGGCTGCGCTGTTGCCAATATATTTTTGTTTTTTTTTAAAAATCAATTATTATTTGTATCTTTGAGGGAAATGTACGTTTTTTGGGAACAGTTAAAGACTTACAAGTTTAAGTTTGTGATTTTATGTGCGTGGGTTTAATAAACGTATTGCTGTAGATGAAGTACCTCAAACGAAAATTTAAATCAAATAGATAGTTTTTTTTTAACAAATATATTGTCTAATTTCCCTTTTTTTACAAAGTTAAATTTAAGATATTTATAAATTAACACTAAGTATTTAAATTGTTACAACCATGATTATTGTGTTAATTATATTAATTTTTATCATCTACAATTCTTTGAAAATCTTATTATACCTAAAACTAAAATATAAAATTAAATTTAATACGGACCTGTATTAATTACTCATCTAAACTGCACGACTATGATTAAACATTGAGCACTGGCTTAATATCAGCAACAAATTAATAGATTAATAGATTAATATATTCAAATTTTTAAATTTCAAGCAAAAGAAAACAACACATATGAGCCACCCCGATATCTATATCACGCTGGCTCTCTGACTCGCAGGTACGAAGCAGAGAGCCAGAAAACAAACAAAAAACCTGGAAACAAATCTGCCCAATACGGAAAAATATAGCAATAAATAATATAATGCTATATATAGTCACGAAAATTCTGTTAAAACTTAAAGCATAAAGAAATACACCTGTTATCGTAAAATATCAAAACAACTTTCAAATGAAAATAACATTAAATTAAGAAATTTATTCAGATAATTGTTTATGTATTTAATAGACTAAAATAATTACGCACCCTTGGTTTCATTATAAATGTCACCAACAAACAGTATTAGTTCTTATGGTAGTTACGATCTGTGAACGGTGAGTCATTCATAAACAAAACATATATAATATAGTTTATTCGTAAAACACGATATCTGAACGTTGATGTCGATCGATTTATTAACGTGAACCGAGAACGCAACGAAAGTGAGCACAGGAGCACACTCAATTTGTGCACCGTTCATATGGAATCTGCCGTATCCCTCCCCACCTCCGCTACGTCCTTTATGCGGCTAGGCATTGGATAAAATCAACGTAGTCCCGCCTACTTGGCCCACGTGCTCCGTCGTCGCTCGCTTGCTCGCGATGTACATACATATGTATAGAAAGGAATGTCGCGTCGTTTATTCGTTTCGTTACGTTATATTTCACGAATATATTAAGATCGAGTAATAGACTTTATTAGTATGTAATCGACGATTTGTTTAGGGGGTTCACGTGCTCATGTGCTCCTATACAGAAACCGCCACTGATTATTTCGCCGTTGTGTGTTCGGTAATTCCCATAACAATGCCATGATCGATCACTATTTTCATGCTCCGGTTGTAACAACGCTTTCTTGGTTGTTTCGAATACACACTGTACCTACTATTTTTTTTTTCGCGTTCATTTACTATCTCTTCCAGCATTTCAATTTTATTTGTGGTCTTACCGCCAACATGAATAGAGTTCATTGTGGAACTGTTCGCTGCTGTTTCCATTTGGTCGTATTGAAGGTTTAAATTCCCCTATCCCCTGTGAGCCTGTCTGGCAATACCTATCTATTATCTATGTATGACGGCTTGCTGAATCTTTTTTGCGGACCTGCACACTTTATCTTGTTCTGGCATATCTGGATCTTATACCAAATTTAAATGATCCGATAGGCCGTATAAAGCAAATTTTCGGTCATCAAGCAGGTCAATGGTGGATCAATCGCTAGTCAATATGCATCTGTGCAGATATAGTAATGGTTTCTTTTAGGGGAAAGTCGTCCAGTATCACCCCGCCGCTAATAATGTCCATTTGTTTTTTTAAGTTGCGTTAATTTGTAGGATAAATGCCTAACAAATTCTAATTTATGTTTCAAATATTGTTTTACAATAACTTGAGAAACTTTCTTCCAACCCAGTAAGCAAAACTCAAATTTCTCGAAATTGTATTCACTAACTTCAACTTAAAGTTATTCAAATAACTACTAATATAATACTAAATCGTAGGTAACTTCATGCTTTAATGTTGAAGTTACTAAAAATAATGAAGGGAAATTTGAATTTGGTTTATAATACTTTAACATGTCGATACTAGACTTCCCCCTACAACTACGGAAAAACTATTCATTGTTAGAACGACAGGAGACGAACCTAATCATGTAAGCATAATAAAAAAAATATATACTTTACCACACTAACAGTAAGTATACACTATTTAAGAAGCTATACTTTTTTTTCATCAGAAGTATGAAAATGGTAAAATAAAGCATAAATATGAATACTATAATAATAATTTGTCCTTATTACTTTGCTGCAAACTTCTCCTAGACCCCTCACCACAAACTGCACTAAACTGGACGTACTTATTACTTTGTGTAAACTACCAATTTGGTTTTATTATTTTTCATAGTAAATTAATCGTCTCAACTAAGAACTTTTAAAATACCACCAGCATTTATTTTACGGTAAGAATTACGCTTTAATTCCGGCAACTAAACATACTTCAGTGGTTTCAAAGTCCTATATGTTTAGGTGTTAATATCAAAAATAAAATAATAATTTGCAAGACACAGATATCCCGATCTAGAAACCTAAAATCCGGAACCAGAAATTGGTAGATATTATCTAAAGTCAAGTATCTGACTTTTAAAGACGTATCCTTCAAATACGTTATAAAATAACGAATATAATGGTAATATCCAGTTATAATTTTAAAAATATATCCGAAATTAAAGGTTTAAGGTGTTTTAAATAATTTCCCAATAACAAATAACATTACAAAGAAATTTCTTTTCCACCAAATGAATTTATAAACCTTGATCCTACTCTGTCATGGGTAAATACGTCATAAATACGTAACATTGGAAACAAACGAACATAGCTGTGAGCGGCCGCCCATTAGCATGGTAGCAACTATTGACACAAAAGAAATTATACTTTAGTTCGTCGAATCACGAATGAATGTTGGCAATGATTGATTCATAAACCCAACAAGCAAAATGTGTGTATTCTAACCAGTGTTCGTATATGAGAGGGAAATTCCCTTTTTAGAGGGAATTTTGAACGTTAGAGGGAAAAAGTTTTGTTTTAGGGGGAATTTTTTTGATAAAATATTATTATTGCATCAATAAAAATAAATTTAAATTTTTATTTTTTTGTATCTTGTTTTCCATTTGCTTTAGTTAAAGTGAATCTGTCATTGTATCGGTACATTTATTTTAATTTAGTAATTTATTAAAAACAGCTAATAATTTTGTATTTGCCGCCAAAAAAAGGGAATTAAAGAGGTTTGTTCGTTGGTGCTACACTTTCTACACTGGCTTGTGATTAAAATAATATAGAAGATTTACTCTGTAGGTACCTAAGAAAGATAAAATATGCACCAGTGTTATTGGTGCTACACTTTCCACACTGACTCCTACTTAAAACAGGATAAAAGATTTACTCTTTATGCATCTGAGAAAGAGACAATATGCACCAGTGTAATTGGTGTAACACCAACGAACAAACATAAGGTGTCAAAACGGGAATTTTTCGTGTCGGCACCGGGAATTGCCGATCAAGGTATATACGAACACTGTTTCTAACCTCTAACCACCCTCTAACCTATTAGTCATTTATATTTCTTTTACTACATTCTTTTGTAACCTCACTTTTACCAACTTTTTTAACAATTTTGTAACTATTTACAAAATTTGAAAATATGTACAAATATAACAATAGTAAAATGAATTTGAAGGCAATTTGGGAGTAATTAATGCTAGAAACAGATAAGCGAAACGTGGAACAAAGGCTTATGAATTCATCTGATTGTATTTATCAGATATTCAAACCCATAATGTATTTAGACACTAGATAGTGAGGATAAATGATTTAGCACAATAATATAGTGTGTTGGGTGTTTTTTGCTAGTTTGTGATGGCTGCAAGAGAAATTAAAACTGCATACCTTCGCAGTTTAGAGAAAACAAACCAATGTGATTTAACATTTTGGTTGACTACCACACATCAAAAGTATGGGAGTCTTAATCAAGAGATAAAATCAGTTCGCCAAATAAGTGACAATGTCGAGTCACTTTTTAACACATACCAAAAATAAGATCATCAAATTATTCCAAGATAAGCAGGACGTGTGTGTAGTTCCAGAGGAATTGGCCCTAGAAATGAATCTGTCTTTATCCCGCAATGAACAGGAATTTGCGGGTAACATGTCATGTAAGGAATTACTTCTATACAAGAATAAAATAAAATTTAGTATTTTTGGTATAACATATAGAATTATTGTTAATGCCCCACTTATATTTCAATTAACTATACCAAAGTTTATTTTTGTGAATACGTGTATAAAGCCATTACGTTTAAAAGGAATACATTTACATCGAGGCTTGTCTAAGTATAAATGGAGTAGATCAAGAGATTTACAGAATTGGACTGATGTATTTTATGAGGAAAGTTATAATACTACGGAAGAAGATTTGAATTGTTATATAAAATTAACGGTTATGCCATATAGCAAAGATCGCACTTTAGGTGCAACAGTGGAAGCTATTTCGGAAAATGTAGTGGATGTATTGCCTGATATACCAGACAATGATGCACATATTGATTATCGAAGTCCATATACTGAACATAAATTAACAAAAAGGAGGTTGGTACTTTTCTTTGTTTTAAAATTTTTTGATGCTTAATACTTTGTCATGTAGTTTCAGAGTCATATCATATAATATATTAGCTGAAAGATATACAGATGATGATCAATTTAGTTATTGCAATCCCAAATACTTATCAATTGATTATAGGAGACAACTAATGCTAAAGGAACTTATGAGTAAGTATGCTTCCACTTCTCTCATTACACTTCTTTTATGCAGTGAAAAAATACATACGCGGGGCCATATTAATAACAAATTTTACATAAATTGTTTATGTGGGTTGTTTGTGTGTGAGTTTTTATTAGGCTAATATAGTAATTCCCCAAATGTGACCCTGTACTTCCCCAATTATACAAAAACGATTTCAACATTTAAATTTTTATATTATCTTGAGAGATGTGTGACAACTTTCATATGTTCCGATGATTCGGTAGTTATATATAGATAACGTGTGGAGAACAACATACAGTAAGTTACAAAAGTTTTTGCACACCCAGACCTAGTTAATATTCCTTGGAAGACCTGAAAGAAATCTGATTCGACAAGATTCTGAACTACCTTAAAGGCATATCGTCAATAAAATTTAAATGAGGTTAATGCAACTCTTTAATGTTTTTTTTTTTTTTTTAACAATTCGTTCATAGTTTTTAAATTAAAAAAAATATCACATGCGGCCAAACTGGAGGAGAAAAATATTAATTACCTTATGCCCATTACACTCGGTCTTATCAAACCGGAAACACTCAATTTTGTTATTATTCTAGTGGTTATTTTATATTTTGCCCTTTTGGACATTATGCAGACAAACAGCAGATATTATTTTCACTACATATAAATGTTAAAGGTTTATTCAAAGTATTTAATGATAACTAAAATATAAGAAGAAAAAAAATAGGAACAGTTTATTGCAATAAAATTTCCACCTGAGCAAGAGAATTAAAAATCAGAATTATTATTGAAATTCTTTGGCGAAAACTACAAAGGTTTTAATTCTGGGAATGTAAATCGCCGAAAAGGTGGCGGCTTCTTTGTCGGGCACCGTAAAGGGTGTTATCTTTCGAGACGATAGTTCATGCGTCGTGGATTACGATGGCATTGTGTTTAAACTGGATATGTTAGAATTACGTCTACGAATTCGTTTTACCAACTGCGGTCATAATTTTTTGAGGTAATTGTACATAATCAATAGCATCGCACTAACTGTCTCATTATAATTTATAAAAAAAATAAAGGCGTTTGATTTATGGCCAAAGTAGAGGATGCCGTGGATATATTATTTTTTATCAAATTTCAGTTTGAATTTGAAATTTTACGAACATTAAGCAATAGTTTAAAAAATGTGGCTACGCATTATTTTTATTAAATGTATAAGTGAATATGGTCACTAATGTTAATTTTCCCAATTTCAGTGTAACATGACAAATATTCCAACTGCAATATTTAGATTTAAGTAATAAGTCTTTTTAACGGAATAGATAAAGCCTTAGCAATTTAATGTTTATTCTCGCAAAGTCAAATCTAAATTTTCATCCTGATCATTATTACGGCCCTGGAAAAGAAAATACCGTTACCGTAATTGACCAGAGCAAGTTCGAACTTGCGATCTCTCGCAATAGTCGAGGTCGAGACCCTTTAAGGTACTCTGGCTCTCACAGTAATTTAGTATTTTATTTTACTATAAATTCAAGATATGTTTTAGATGAAATGTTTCAAAAAACAAGTGATCCATTCCATTCACTAATGTCTGAGCTTTCATAAATATTTTTTTACATCGTTAGAAACAATAACTGATAAATGAAACAATAACAATAAGAACAAACATATACATGTATATATAAAATACTATTTAACAGAAGCGACCAATAACTGTGTATTTTAGCTTCTCAATGATTATCATTGATAAATAAATATAAAAGCATTATATGTTTTCATAAACCCTAAACTATTTTCATTACAAAATTATCTATTTTTCAAGCTACTCGCTCGTTGTTCATAATTTACACTTACATATGAAAATATCTTAAATTTAAATTATAATATACTTCTCTCAGATGGAACAAGCAACAAGAAAACATTATTCCTGTTCATTCTGCGTTGTTCTTATTGAACTGGAGCAAAACGTGTAATTGGCTCTAGAAGTCTAAAATTGGTACGAAAATTAGTGCAAGTACATCAATTTATCAATGCTAATACTAACGTTAAATAACACTAAGCCGAAACATTCCATTATGATGCAATATTTTATGTTGGTAAAGTTAGGGAACACTATTAAAATACTCTTTTCAATAGCAAATAATACATTACGTCGCCAAAACTGTGCGAAGTATGACGTTTAAACGCCCATTCTGGCTACCGTTGGTTCTTGGTTAGCCAAAAAAAAGAAACCGATTACCAATGATATTCGTTCGTTGCACGCGTGAGAACATGTGTTGTTTATTATTAAAACGGACTCTAAGCAGTTATAAATAATAAACAGTTTTAAAGCTATGAAAAAATGTAATAAACAATATGGAAGTCTTCTATGTAAGATTGGGAACTCGATATCGTGGATACTGCATGCTATATATATATAATTTTTCATAACTAAACTGACAAAGAAAAATTTTAATTTAAATGTGTTGAAGTTTCAAACATGACTAACGGGCGCGCAGTTGCTAGGATTAACAGATAATTTAAATTGTTGTTACTTCATTAAAAAAATAGCGATAGGTGTACTTTTATTGTATTGTGTTTAAAAAGTTTACATAAGTTCAAGTACGGGCGAAAACTGCGTAATATAACTGATAATGGTATCAAAGCATATTTTAATTGGCAAAGAAACGAATGACAGTAACAAATGTACCGGATTTATTATTCAAATAGTAATGCTTAGTCAAATCACAAAATAAAAAAAATTACGGCAGTGTCTCAAACAAAAGCAAAACCAATGTAATATTATTGGAGATGAAAGTAAACAGTAACGTGTACTGCATCTACATAACGAAACCCCATCACACATTTCGTTGACAAAAATACTCCAAACTGTGACACTGGTAATATTGCAAACTGAACTAGTTCAGTGTTTCTGCTGATGAAGATAGTTTTGCTATTGAAACGTTCGTCCAATTTAGTAGAGTTTGTGGTAAGGAGTCTCGAAGAAGTTTGCACATATTTTGTCTTCTACTTCCGTTCTAGTTTTGGAATGCTGTCTGATTTTCCGTTTGAGGTAATCTCATAGATACTAAATTGGATCCAAAGACTGCTGCGGTAAATTGTTTAAGTACTTTATATAACAATGATTCTCGTAATTTGTAGCACTTTGTTTAGAATCTGTATTTGATTTGTATTTGTAATTATTTATTTATATTTTACAGGTTATAAAGGTGATATAATATGTTTACAAGAAGTAGACATAGATTACTATTACAAATACTATAAAGGACATTTCACAAATAATAACTATTATTCCATGTGCTTCAAAAAGGGTGACATAGTCCCTGAGGGATTGTTACTTGCTTTTGATAAAAATCGCTTTAAGTAAGTTTGGCGATCTTTAAATATACTAAATAATCTGATGTCCATTTTTCAGAAAGGTTCATTCCCGACATATTGTTTTATCAAAAGAAATTCATAAAAATCCAGCCTGTAAAGAGATTTGCAGTTTTCTGCGGAAGCGGAAAGAAGTCCAGGAATACTTTATGAAGCAACAAACTTCCTTACTCCTAACAACTCTGAAATCATTAGAAACAAATGAAATAATCATAGTCGCAAATACACATTTATACTATCATTGTGAAGCTCCCCATATAAGGTTACTACAAGTAGCAGTGATTCTTAAATGTTTAAAACAGCAGATGAAAAATATAGAGGCAGTAAGTAGCTTTTGATGCTTTTTAGCTTCTATATTTTTTAGATTTTTTTTGTTGCTTTTTATTATAGTTTACTTTTTATTTTATATTTATTTCTTCTATTTATTGTTACCTGTGTGAATGTACTTTACCCACTTCTATCTTTATCATATTCTTTTTTTTTCAAAAATTTATTTCGGAAGTGCATTTAATTGTTTGTTTACATGTTTAACGGTGTTTGAGGTTTTTCTTGGAATTATATTTTTTTCCATGTTTGCAACATTTCGGTCCCAAAATTAAATTTTCAGTAATTATTTCTAATAAGTTTGATATGATTTTCACAGCAGAAAAACTGACATTTTAGAAACACGACAATAGTTAGAAAAATATGTAGTGTATATAAAAAAAAATGGGAGATATAATCCGAATACGAAATCCATTGGATTCATCTGGATGCAGGTCACTTATCTCTAATAAATGCCACGCTTGAGCATATTGGCTTGAATGATCTGTTTTTCCGGTGTTTTTCACCTATTCTTTTATCTTAATTTTTTGATTTTTAGTTGCTGCTAAAATTAATTCAGTAATGCAAAGGCTCTGTAATGTGTAATTATGCAAAAATTAGTGGTTAAGTTTATCTTGTAGTAAGTGGGAGTAGAAAACAATAAGTGGACTTTTAAATTATTTTGCTACGTCTAACTTTTGATAAAAAAAAATACGAATAACAAAAATTAATTAAGTAACGTATATTAAAATTTTAAATATGTTTCAAAATATACTTTATTTGATTTCGGCCTCAAACTCATAGTTGTGGTCCTCTTTAATTACACGTCTATTAATCGAGGCGCTGGTAGAATATACACAGCCCCACATTGATTTAATAGGTGTTGTATTAATACTAGTGGATCGCAAAATTATTTTCCACCAACGTTGAAAATCTACTTTGAATACTACTTTTCTTTTATGCTTTTTTTTGTCGCTATGTTATTATGTTTCGTACCAAAAAAAAAAATACATATTATTTCTATTTCTAGAAAGGAGAAGCTAAGGTTTCTGTTATATTTTGCGGTGATTTTAACAGCAGGCCAGATACGGCGGTGTATCAGTTTTTAACAGATGGCAAAGTTAGTGGCACCGATGAAGATTTGGACAGTAGTAAATATTTTTAATATTTGAATTGTGTATTGTATTCACCTGATATGTTTATGTATTTCTAAATTTAGTTGCAGGAGGAAATCAAAGATATTTGAACACGATCTCGACTTCTTCAGTTCGTGTGGAACCCCAGAATTTACCAACTATACAGACGACTTTAAAGGTTGTTTAGATTACATATTTTGTCAAAGGCATATACAAGTTATACAATCATTGCCCTTCCCACCTGAAGAAGAATTGGCGAAAGATGAAGCACTTCCAAACCAATATTTTCCATCGGACCATATATCATTGGTCGTGGATTTACTATTGTAATATTTTTTTTAGTTTCTCAAATATTAGTATATTTTATTTAAAATTGGAAATCTATTTTTCCTCTTTTATCAGCTAAATATGGCATTTTGGTACAAATGTACGGTTACGTGACAAATGCTGTGTGCCAATATTTGATTTTATCGCATTTTAGTGGAAACAAAATAAGAATACAGACCTGAGAATTTATTATTTTGACATAAACAAGTGATAAAACTGTACATAGTTATCCAAATAACTTTAGGTGTTGATTTAATTAAATATGAATTTCATGCGAATTGATACTAATCATGTGATAAAAATTGTAGTGGAAGTCTTATGTCCGTATTATTGTGTTACCATAAATTGATACATTGGTCAAATATTATATATAATTAGGAAGAAATGTATTTTTATACAATAAACTGCACATTGTGATTACATACAAACATGTATATATTTAATCAAATGCATATAAATATAATAACAACTTAAATAAGAAAACTTGTTCACTTATACTTCAGTGAATTTTTGTTTATATCGCGATTTATTGTCGCTAGAGGAGTATAACACACATGCTGGTACATCTCTCTATAGAATCATTTACAAATATTTTATCTTCCTGGCACGTTTCAGATTCAATTGATTTTAATGTATTGAGACTTTTCTAGAATTATTTCTGGATCATAAGATGTAATAAATGCTTTTACATGAAGACATGTTTCATTTTATGATTATCGAACTGAATAACCAAATCTCTTTTATCCTTTTTAAACATGAAAACGATCGCTCCGGGCTATGATTTGTTGTAGCTGCGGAAATAAATATTCGATGTGCTCTCCACGAGTACTTTGTGTACAATTCGTTGGCTGGCATTAGTTTCAAAAGCTCGGAAACTATTTTTCTTCTTTTTAGAAGAATAAGCATACAAATGAAAAGAAATCGTAATTCAGATCCGAGGTATGGGAAATAATTTTCTCCCGAACTTTTGATCCAGGAATTTTATTGGAATTCGGATTGCCGATATTAATAATGAATGAAAACCTCACGTGAATCTCTTCAACCTAAGCACTTCTTTTTTCAATTTAAAATCTAAATAAAAAATATAATCTACAAGGATCCTATTCATTCAGTCCTTATACGTGCATGTGTACGGATCACATTAGATACTTTTGAGTATCGAATAAATACCGATACCTTAGCTGCTTTCGTTCGTGTCAGTGATTATGACAAGAATTCGCTAACTACCAATAAGCAAAGAGAATTTCAAAAATACGTTAATACTATTGCATACCAAGTAATCGTGATTCTGAACTCATTGCACGAGCGAATGCAGCTCTTGTCGATACTTTTCTCAGTTTGTACTTGATACTTTATATTAGATATTTACTACTGATTAGGAACTCGGACTAATTAACATAACGTATGTAGCTACGATCATCTAGAATGAAACCCCTGTGAGCAAACGCCGACCTTATTGACACTGTGTAAAAGTAAATCAGATAGGAAGAGTACGTGAAATGGGCCATTGTAATTTTGCAGGTGTGTAGTCGTCGTATACCTGCGTATGAATTATATTTTATTGCATTATAATTTATAATACTAAAATTCTTATTTGTATTTAGAACATCATTATCTTTTAAATTTATATGAAAACAACTTAACCGGTATATGATATGGGAAATCATACATATTTATGTAATAGCTAAATGAATGATGCATAACACATAACATTATTACAATTAAATAAATGTCGGTTCTCTTTTCGTGTATGGAATAAACGAAAATTTAACAAACAGTGAATATTTGAAATTTAACTGCATTTTGGCACCTAATAATTTTATTAAAATCTAATGTATAGTATTTGTATTTACATTAAAACGCATTAAAATAATGCACAACTTTAGAATAGAATCAGTTATATTATATAAGTACTCAAGTGGTAGTATAACTTTCTTGTCTGTACCTTCTACAATTGAATGGTGACACTTAATACAGCTTTCGTATCTTATGACTAGGTTTCTTTAGATAAGGGAATTGTCAACAAACACTTAATCCTAAGTATAAGTTCCAAAGTTTTAATAAATCATCATCAATAATATGTTGAAGTAGCTAAACTGCAAAAGCTTTTGTTGTTAAGTTAATATGTGTTAAGATGTACAGTGGCCTAGCAACCAAATTATGACCATTTCTTGGGTTTTGACAGAAATTTCCGGTACGTTATTTTCTCTTAAGTTTTTATGATTTATACGACCCACCTGCTGTTTATGTTTTGATGAACTAAAGTTTTACACCATATTATTTTTAATTTTATACTTTAATATTTAAATTACTTTAAAATTAACATTTTCTATGCACCACGGTATTATGGAAACATGATGTAAATAACATGTTGAATGTTATTTAAAAATTATGCAATATTATGCTATGAAATTTTATTAAAAGTTAGAAACATAAAATAATCGTATAACAAAATAATTCAAAACAATAAATAAAAAAAAGTACTTCCCTCTTATACATAAATAAATAAAAGAAATTCCAACGAAAACAATATACTTATATATATGTAATAAGGAGCAGCAAATTTTACAAATTATTAAAAACAATCATATTTATACATTAGGAAGTAAATAATGAGAGTTTAAAGAAGAGGAGAAGGGAAGGAACCACACAAATGTTTCTTATTGTTCTATTTATTTGCAAGTGTAATTTTATACAGATTATCTGTCCGTTTATTTCTTAGAATTTCTTCTTGGGAACCTTATTATATACAAATATAACAACAAGTGTTGCACATTTAAATATATGTATATATAACATTTAAAATACCAGGAATCTTAATCTCTTTCAGCTCGTAACCTAAATTGTAGTTCAATAACAAAAATGTTGGTGATAACTCGTAATACGGTGCTTCACTCGACAGCGTGCAGTAACATTTTGTTGGCGTAATAGAATAATTCATGCTATCTCCAATATCTCCATTCCCTAATAGCCAAATTTAAATTTCCCGCAATTATTCTTAGTAACTTCAACTTTAAAACATAAAATTACCCACCATTTTGTATTATATCAATAGTTATTTTAATGTATTTACGTTTAAATCACTAAAAATTTTGGCAGGGAATTTAAATTTGGCCATTAGGGTTCCCGAATAGTTCCGACCTGCGATGCCGCGACTATAGGTCGACTATTAGATCAGTATAAGTTTATGACGTCCTCTTTCCGTATTGCTAGGAGGTGCTATGAAATTCTATAACTGTGTCGTTCGCGGTGATCGTAACTGTACCTGCGAAATGTCTACATGTATTGAATTCTAGGCTAAATTCTTATGTATGTATGTTTGTTTAATTAAAAAAAAAGTACGATAACTAAAACATATTTTTCTAGATATACAAATAGAAAGATTAATTAGAAACATGTAATTCTACAACAAACCAGCTATTTATATAAGTAAGAAAAAAAAGTAAAGAACAAGAAATACATGAAAATCATTATATGTCGTAAGGTGTATTTTTTAATTTATCGATTATAGTGTGATTCTGTTTATATATTAATTAGATTTCTATGAATAAAAGAATGAGGCCCATGTAATATGTTTTTGTTTGACAATAATTTATCTCCTATCGATAATAATAATTTAAAAAGCAATAATTATATTTTCAAATTAGCGCGGTAAAATAATGCCGTTGGCGAGTGGTTACGAAACTATTTTCTATGTGCATAGAATTTCAGTCTAACTAAGTACACGTACAACCGTTTATGCAACCGTTGAGTGAAGAAATTTAGATCCGTTCGATTTGTGCATACTAGTATTAATTTCAAATACCTATGTTAGATATTAGGAATGTTTACCGTTAGAAGATTTCTAGCTTTGGTCATTA
Source organism: Protaetia brevitarsis (assembly GCA_004143645.1). Lineage (NCBI taxonomy): Eukaryota > Metazoa > Arthropoda > Insecta > Coleoptera > Scarabaeidae > Protaetia > Protaetia brevitarsis. The sequence goes on along the minus strand of RXPK01000289.1, from coordinate 2,339,720 downwards.
GGGACTTTGTTTAGGTTGTGATGTCCGCTGGTACCATTGGTTTTATGTTACGAACAGGTTACGAATTAAAGCATGTTAAATTTATGACACGTATATGAGAAATATGTGGGTTATGTCAATTTGCAAAATTAGTTTACAATTACACAAAACGAAATTTCTTCATACATATAATTTTAAAATGAATAAAGCCTATTTGCGTCATTCTAATGGAACATTCAATATATCATTTAATTTGCAATGTCCAGGAATTAACGTAAACAGGCGGTTTAATTTTTCAAGAAAATTGGAAGAGCCTGTGAGTACTTTCCTTAGCAGAGTTGTGGCGAATGTAGAGAAAGTAGTGAATAAAAAATCCAAGAAAAAAAAACAAAATAACCCAGAAATTGAGGAATGCAAGGTGATGGCACATTTATTACAAAATGATTCTATAGTTGATGGTGATATATTATGCAAAGACCTGTTTATAAACAATAGCAATGTTATTTTACGATTATTAGACAAGGACTTTCATATAATAATTAATGCACCTTACGTGGATGCTATTGCACTTCCAAATTCTATATTGGCAAATTTTCCTACATATCCTAGTAAATTTGAAGCAGTGTATACAAGAAAAGATTTATGTGAATTTATATGGTCCACATCTCAGACTAAAAATTTGTGGAACCAAGTTGGTAGTGGTTTTATATATACTCCGACAAATGCTGATATAAACCTATATCTTAAATTAACATGTACACCAAAGAATCCAGACCTAGAAGGACCAGAAGTCGAAGTAGTATCTGATGTAACTGTAGATGCTAGTCCTGGGGAATGTCCTTTTGAACATAGGCATATGTTCACAAAACAAAGGTGTACTGGTGAAACGTAAGTAGTACTAGTTCATATTGTATCTGTGATAATAGCTTTAATTAACTTATAGGTTTCGTGTGGTAACATATAATATTTTAGCTGATTTGTATTGCGATTCAGATTTTACAAGAACAACATTATACCCATATTGTCCACCTTATGCATTAAATATTGATTATAGGAAGCAGTTGATAATTAAAGAAATATTAGGTGAGATATTTTATTTAACTATACAAAAGCTAAAAAAACTATGTACACAATAGTTAAATAAATCTGAAGATGAGGATCTCTGGCACACAGATTACATCTTGTGTGTTTATATAGGTATTTAAACTACTGATTATTTTGACAAAAAAACAATTCAACCTATCTATTCTAAATCACAGTGTAGCTATTTCCAAATGCTACTGATGGTCATTAAGGGGCACTCTAACTTGTACGCTTGTTGTGTTATGTCAGTTAGGTTCTTGCTGCCCACTCGAGAATAATGGTGGCCTATACGAAGTGTGATAACTCTCTAAATGCACTTTTGGTTTAGCAAAAGTTCTTACAGAATCGAGTGACCATTTTTAAAGGATGAGGCATTGTCTCTTGGGAAATCTGGATCCTTCCTTTTTGTTATGGGTACTGTCTGGCCTGGACTCTCTGGAAACATGGCAGTCTCTTGGTTCTTGATTAAATCTCCCATTTCTTTTACCTATTAAATTATACTAGTCACTATCCTGGTACCTTGTTCTAATTTACACAGTTCTCTGGCTGGTTGATCAAAGTAATCCTCAGGATTCTTTTTTAGCTTGCCAAAAATCGCAACTAGAACCTTGCATTTATACAGAATGTAGTAAGCAGTTTCTGTCATCCTATTACACAGTCTACAGTTGGTATCTCTAGTGTCGATATCAATTTTCTGTAGATGTGATTGTAGGGTACAATGTCCTATTACAAGACCTGCTACAGTGATAGATGATTCCTACAGAGTTGCAATAGTTCTTCATTCTTCTTTTTGTGGTCTCTTATTAAGAAAGTCTTTCCATGAATTTGCTCGACTATAGTATTCCAGTCTTCTTTTTTCTTTGGCCCAATTCCTTATCTGTTTCGGTGCTGTGTTTTACTCCTAGAACCGGTTCTGGACCTGTATATGAAGCCAATGATCATTTCATTTTTCATTTCCTTTGATTGCTGAATGTTCGGGCATGTACACTAAACTGACTTTATTCAGTCAGCCTATCAGGTCTCCCATGCATTCCCAAACCAGTCTTGAATGTATCTTGGGGTTCACTAGTGACCTCAGCTTCGTTTGGCTGTAAAACCAAGTAAATTTGAGGTCAAAAATGACACCAGGATATTTTTCTTCCCCTGCCAGCTATATTTCTTCACTCTACAATTTTATCAATCCAAGAGCGTTTAGCTTCCCCTAAGCTTTAGCTCCTAAATGCTTTTATGGTCGTTTTGGAGTGACTAGTATTGAGACCATCCTTCTGTCATTCTTGTGTAACTTATAAGCGCCTCATCTCATCCCACACTATGTTGCTTAATTAAGCCTGGTTCACAATGACGACGTTTTACTGCTAGGGCGTCCACAACCAAGTTCTATAGCAGAGGGGACACAACCCCACCGTGCCTACATCCTTTTTCTACCCGAGCCACCAGTGTCTCTCACGGTGGTTGTGTAAACTGAGTTCCCTTTAAGCATGCAGTCTGTCCACCCGCACCTAGTTTCACTGATACCTTTATTCCTTGATGCTTTGCAAATTAATATTGGTTTTACGAAAGGCTCCATCTACGGCCAGGATTATGTACAACACCTTCTTCGTTTCCAGAGCATGCTCAGCTCTCTTTTTTTTTAACGAGGGGAAAATCTTCAGAAAAACACCTGCTGGGATGTTGGTTGCAGATAGTGTGGGATTCTTACCTACTAAAAACCCCTCCTATCTCCGCACTCTGCTCCGGGAACCGCTCGCGCATTACTTCAGGGCAGATGTTGTCTATAATATCGCTAGGCACTAAGTCATTGTCTTATCTAGGCTTCCTGAGAAAATCTTCTGTCGTCTTTCACTTTGTTGTTATATAGCGTTATAAGCTCTACTCCAGGTTTATTCCGTGGCTGTTAAGTCTTTTCTCAGGCTCGTTTCACTAGAAGAAGATTTGCCCTGCTGACTGTTGGTAGGCCTCTCTTGTTACTTGCCATCTGTCGCATACAAAGGGAGTTTTGTGTCACATCGGCAGCTGTCTGTTTCTGCTCTCTTTCACTGGTGTAGATACTGTTCTGATAGGGCTTGTGTCAAGAAATAGTCTACCTGCCCGAAGGATGAGTTCACCCAGCTCCGCACGTCCAGTATGAGTCTTGCTACTCTGCCCTGCATATCTTCTTTCCTTCTCATTAATTAGTAAGTCTATGGGAAAGGCTCTGCTCAGCTCTCTGTACAGACTGATGCTGACTCTGTGGATTTTCTTTCTTGATACGCATACTGATCTTGATGTAGTGTCCAATATGATAATACATCATTTCTTATGTGTCTATCTAGAAAGTTTTTCAGGAATCTCCAGCATATATGTCAGCAGGCTTATTAGTATTAGAAACTTCGCGTTATTCCGTCTTGTTTTACTAGGTTTCGGAATAAAAGTAACTTTGATGAACCTCTAGGCCAAGGGAATGTAACTCAGTGCGAGTCTCCCCTTGAGTCTTTTGCAGGTAAAGTTCCGGACCGTTTTGTAGCATAATTGGATAAACGCCATCCGATCCTGGCGATTTATATGGTTTGAATGAGTTAATTACCCATTTCATTTTTTTCACATTCACCACATCCTTTGCTACCTTCCAGTTCTCTCTGCACTAGCCTATTGCAGGGTTCAAGTAATAAATGGGATAATTCTGGATCCTGGGAAGTGAACTCCAAATCTGGATCTTAAGGCCTTGTGAAAGTTTATTATGTCCTCTTTACAATACTGCATTTTGCTAAAAAAAAATATCTACATAGAAGGTGAAAAAAATCATGGATCCAATAATCTAACGGCGGCACAGCTATCTATAGACTTCCCTAAAACAATTCCCACTAGCACAATTAAATATATTTATATTATTGTATGTTTGCTTTTTAGGATACAATAGTGATATAATTTGCTTACAAGAAGTAGATAGGAAAGTATACACATATGATTTAGAGCCGGTGTTTTCATCCCTACATTATGGATGTAATTTTACATTAAAAGGGGGTCAAGTAGCAGAAGGCTTAGCATGCTTTTATAACAAAGATAGATTCAGGTGAGAACTTACATCATCAACAACCTAGTAAAATTGTTTTGAAAATAGATTTTTAAAAGAGACGTCGATTATATTAGCCGAGGAAATAGGTATTAACCCAATTTTTAAATATATCTGGGAGAAGATATGCACAAATGAAAAGCTAAAAGAACGGATTTTAAATAGAACAACTGCTCTACAGACCGTGGTATTGGAAAATCTAGAAACCGGCAATTTGGTTTTGGTTGCCAATACTCACTTATACTTTCACACCAACTCTGACCACAGTTAGATTCTCCAGGGATGTATCACTATTCAATTCCTTGAACATCTGTATAGTACATTGGAGAAAGAGGTGTACATTAATTAATACACAATTATGTTAGCATGATACAGTAAGCTTTTATTTACAGTTTAATGGTAAAAGTACAAGCAATTAATATTTTTGCGTTTCAACAGTGTCAGATGCGCATTTATCAATTTATACACAAGTAAGCATTTCAGAAGATATAATTGACTCAAGAGTAGTAAGTGTACTAAATATATAATTTGAAAACAGCCTAGATGTATAAGTTGCAGATGCCGGACGAAAAGTATAGTAAGGAAGGTGAATTTAGTTCAGGGGCTTCCAGTACCGCTGCGTGTGTACGACCTAAGTACACTAACTTTACAGCCGGATGTCAGGATTGTTTGGATTACATATATTATGACAAGACACAAAATAGCAGTTGAGCAAGTAATTCTTTACCTACAATAGAGGAACTCGTCCAAAACACTGCCTCCGAGTATAGTTTTCCCAATACCCATCACAAATCATTAGTTGCCGATTTTAGATTTTAAGATGATATAATTTGTGTAATACTTGATCAGAGAAAATAAATGTAAACATTAGCAACTAAAATTCTATCTACTTTCTAGATATTTTTTTTTAATTTATTTTACTGTGTGATATCAGTTTTTTTTATCTTGAGACAATATACTGATATTCGAAAACTACGTATCAGATCAAAAAACGTTATGAATGCAAGTTTTGTCATCTTGAAGAGACTATCCAAATAGTCACAAATTCGAGTTTTCACCCCTTGCTAGCTGGCATTGAGGCCAATTTTGAAATCTGAAATGAAAATTTCTTATTGCAGGTTTAGATTCTCTGAGAAAAGAAATGTACGTATGTAACTTGTATAACAATCATTTTGTCAGAACAATCAAACTATTTGATGCCCATACGTTTGACATCCATTTGTTGATAATTTTAGTTCACAAAATAAGTAGATTAGATCTTTAGCTGTATTCCTTTTACATCTTGATTAGTCACTTTGTTAAAGTGAACAAACCGAAACAATCCAAAAATTAAGTAATCAAACCACAACATTAAAAAAAAACTTGATCAACCAAGTAGTTTATTTGAATTACAACTGACTGATTTACGGTTGTTACTAAGGAGCAAAGGGAGATGAACTTGATTAGTTCAATTTGGTCACTATTAAAAAAAAAAAACGGTAAATGACCAAACGTAAAACGAAAACACCTTTTATCGTCGCGAGCTTAGGAAGTATATAGCTGGACAGTATCACAATAGATAACAAATAAATATAATAAATACACACTTTACACAAATATAAGCAATGTCAAGCATGCCAAAATCTATACGTATGCTAAACAGAATGGCACATGATGTGCCACAAATCATTCACGGAATAAAATACATTGGGTGCAAAGTATACATTTTATTATCCATTTGACATATATTTTCTGTTAGAATTTAACACATGTTGGGGTAATTAAAAACAATGTAATGCCATTTAAGAAATTGTTAGCGTACTCAATTTGTTTAAAAGGTCTAGCCGTACTGTACTCGCATCTGATGAAGGTTACCTTGTTTTTATTCATTCATCTAAAAATAGCCATCCAATAAATCTCACATCCCTAACCCTACTGTAAGGAAAAATGGGGTGACAAATCCTAACGTAAATTTTTGAAGGTATCTTAAGAAAATTAAAACCGTACTTGACTATCCGTAACTCATTATAATATTTTTTTTTCAAATTTTGTGCACAGAATAAAAACAGAAGTAGAATTTGGAATGATTTTTATACTAAACACAAAGGACACATACCAGAAAAAAAAACCAATAATAGATGATGTGCATATGTATCAATTATTTACTACAAAACTATATTAAACCTGCGAAATTCCTATATCTATGTCATAAATATGTTTTACAACAAAATATACACAATACAAAAAACTACAAACAATCAATATTCCTAACTCATCGGATACGATGACCGACTACATAGATAGACTATATTCGATGAAATATTGAAATAAATTGGGCCCGTCGAATATTCGATTTTACAGCATCACACATCACGAGTTCGAAATTCGTGCGGTCGAATGTTACAATAGTTGCACATATTGCATAAGCTGTGTAGTCGGTTGTGGTCTTAGATGACGTATAGACTCCTGTTTCAAAATAGAAGCAGTTTAACTGTTACAGTATAGATGTCAGCCGAATTCGAATTCTCATGTAGTATTTCGATATGTTCAAATTAGGGAGAGTTCGTATGTATAAAGAGAAAGCGGAATCTTACCATATACGCTTCAAATACAAATATTATAAATGTCAAATGTATATATTTTTTATCATTACATTGATAAAAAAATTAATTACTGACGTTTAAAAAAGTCAGAAATTTTCATTAGTTTCAAAACTATGCTATAGACTTGTGACTTAGGAAAACTGAAGTTCGATATAGAGAGAGAGGAAAACTAGTTTAAATTTTTCATGGAATTTTTGATTCGATTAAGGAAGAGTTCGAATTAGAGAACGGCGTTTACAAATGGATTACCATTCAGTTGAACATAGAAAATTATGTATGCGATTTAGAGGAAAATTCAAATTAAAGTTAGAAAGAGTCAGCTGTGCTGTTTTTTTTGAGGAAATTCGGTTTTTTTCTTATTATAATTTAAATAAGTTTTACATTTTACGTACGTTTCGAAAATATTTTTTATTCCTTTATCAATCTCCTTAATCTTTGATTTTACGATGAAAATATTATTTGAATCGGATCATAGTGTACCATATGGGTACGTGTCAAATAACATTCGCCGATAACTTGTATAATATTATTCAATAACTAACATATTAAAGTTGTAATGTGCAGACACTTCCACATTGCAAACAACAATATACCTGACGACCTGATTATAGCTGACGAATTTTATTTGAAATGTACCGCCATGAATAATGATAGGGATAGGTACCCGATTTAAAAAAAAATATTTTCATTGCAAAATCAAAGGCTAAGGAGATTGAAAAAGGAATAAAAGTATTTAGGAAACGTAAACGTAAATTTATTTCAATCAAAATATAGGAAGGAAACCCGACATTTTCAAAATCTACGAAGAAAAATAACATCACTTTATATAAACACTATATGTCTAGCTATAATAACAACGGTTGTTATTTACACCTTTGTAAAAAATAAGGCAAGCTTTTGGTTCTGGCGGTGTAGTTTATATATGCATTTGTTTTAGATATTGATATTTTAAATACCATACATATTACATCATACTTAGCTTGATACAACGGCGAAACCAAAATCAATATAATTATATACAGGGTCTACTATATACTCCTGAACATTTGAACTTGCCCAAAATAACTTGATTTTTTAAATAATACCCTCTATCTTTGCTAATGTTAAATCAACTCTTATGATGCCTCATGCAGAATTTTGTGGATAGTTAATCATTCTAAATAGATTCAAAAAATTTTCCATTAATTTTCATGTTAGTATATAATATTTATATAACTGAATAAATACTCGAATTAGTAAATATGTGTTAGTATCAGCATTGTTTATATACATACTAGTTAGTCAACCTTATGGACAAAAACGGTAGATGGCAGCACGGCGTTGGTGCCCACCATCTCGATTTAAATATAACCTTTATAGTCAGACTACTACATACAAGATGGCCCTCTTACGTGTCGGCAAAATATATTTAATTGCAATAGCATTGCAAGGTCCGGGGAAAAGAGACGGTGGATAGGCGATGACGCTGTGATGACTCGCCACGCGATAATTCTCGTGTTTACATTGAAATGTTTGTTTTATTAGGAAGAATAAATATTTAGTATGATACTTTTACTCTACTTTTTTTTATTTTCTAATTTAATGTTATTAAAAAATAAAAGACCAGCATTAACTTTTATTTATAATAAAAAAAAACAAATGAATATTAAACCACAACAAAACACATCCTTAATTAAAAATATTTACACGTGATCATTTTTAATAATCAAAATTTATAACAGATGTTCAAAAATATATCGTCTTTCTGTTAAGCATATTTCTACCTTCTTTTGCAAATGTTGGGGTATTTTCTTCAAATATTCTACGAAATCGATGAAAATGCCTTTCTTATTCTATTCTTCCTATTTTCCTCTGTGGATGGTTCTTTCTTAAACACGAGTTTTTTAGGTGCCGTCACAAAAACATAGAAATCCGGAAAACGGGTTATATAAAACAAATTATTTTTTTGATAGCTTTGACTTTTAATTATTGTTAATTAAATATAATGGTCGTTTGGTAAGTTATAGTAATAAACAATTATCAGAGCCTACCAAACATCGGTAATATAGTTTCTGCTAATCATAGGCGAATGACATTTAAATTTCTTCCTATTTTCACAAAATACATACTGATGTATGCTTAGTAATTTGCGGCTTCATTTAGCTATATCGCGTTTATGTATAGACTTGGGCAAATTTTCCGGCGCGGCAGGTGCGTATTCAGAACATGCGCTCCAACTGAGGTACTGCAATAAAACAGATGAACCGTAGAGTTGCAAGTCTGTAACAACAGTGCCTGTTTTTCTTATAAAATGTAAACATTTTTATTTTATCCGAATATGTAGTGATATAAAATGCGAATGCATCACAAGGTGGCCTGTTTGTTCGCCCGCTTTGTCTATTAATATGACTTATGTTTTATAAATACATACTAAATTGCAATAATACGATTGATCTCCTTTATTTATATTACATTATTTGAGGCTCGCGTCGCAATACATATCTGCTCCGCCGGACAATTGCCCAACTCTATTTATGTATTAAGCTGACTTGAAAATTAATGGAAAGTCATTAAATTAATTTAAAAAAAATTATCTACAATATCATGAGACGTTACAAATGTTTAATATGAGTTGAAAGGGCTTCGCGAAGGGTTAATTTAGTATAAGCAAAGATATAGGCTGCTATTTAAAAAATCAAGTTACATCGGGCTAAAGTTAAGTAAATGCTCAGGACAGGGGTGGACAGCTGTATGTATGTAATTATAAATATTCAAACTATGCCGCCTTAACCGAAAGCTTGCAGCAGGGCCATTTTTTTAAAAAAGCGTAAATAACAACGTTGTTATTATAGATAGACATAGAGTAGCTTATATAAAATGATGTTATTTTATAATAGTATAATAGTATTTACCTGGAATAATATATAGGTGTTCCATTGAAAATAACAAAATAAATATGCGTTTTCTTACTTTTGGAACAGTCTATATAAACAAAAATATTTTTAGGTTATGCAGAATTGAATTGTGTATAACTTTTGTATAAAATATTTTTTCCTAAAATCAAAAAAAAGAGCATTCAAAGACCCAGTCTTGAATGGGACACCTGTACATCCGTAGTAATTTGAAACATTTCTTTCTACTACTCTCTACAACTAAAAAAAAAAAAAACGATTTCCGACCCCAATCATCAATAAATTTTTATATGGCCTGCAAGTATTCTCAGCCAAATTTTTAATTTTAATTCCTGAAACAGTTGTGCTAACGCGTTTTTGAGGAATATTTCACTAATTTTTTTGCTGTTTATATGTGTTTTTATATTAAAATCGTCAATTAAACCGCTTTTTTTTTAATTTAAATTCCGTTGAAATAATTTAGAAACATATAGGCAAGTAGCATAGATGTATCGTCGTAAAGTGAACAAAATAAACCATGCGATTATGTAAACCCACATTAAAAAAATAATAATAAAAGATTGATGGGGGTGGCATTTGTCATAGCACAATTTGTTTATTGAAACTTTGAAAACAAAATTGTTGTTTAGTACAGAGTATTTTTAAATTTTAAATCAAGCCTGTAACTATCTTCTTATTGAATAAAATAATTTATCTGATCACATTTAGAAATACAATATGTACTTTTCCAAAAAGTAAAAAAATCTGCGGGTAAAGATGAAATGGTAAGTGGTAAAAAGGTTAATTAACATGTGGTTAACTTTCTAAAATTAATTAGGTATTATGTATCTGCAATATTTACACCTGACGCTGTGTTAATTCGTACGCCTGCGCATAAACAAGCTAACGTAAAATACATACACGTGTCGATTGGAATTAGCGTGTTGAATTCTGTTTCATATTTATATACGTACTGCTACAGTAATAAGAATTGAATACAATTAAAAGTTTAATCATATGGCTAGGTATAGATATATATGTTATTGTGACTGATACATTAGCATATGCAAATTGATACCTATCAAATAAGGGTAAGTATTAGATAATTATATCATTTTGAACGTTAGCTATTTACATTACGAGTTTTATAACTTATAACATTAGATCTTTTTGTTTGATTGATGTTTATATAGAAATCGACTACTCATAATAAATAGAAGAAAAAAGATTTATATGATTCTACTTTCTTTGTTACTGGTGTAATTTCGATACATGTATATGTAATAGGTTAGATAACTATATTATAGTTATATTCTAGTCCCTGTCTCTTCCCTGGTCTCTCCATTCACGTATATCAACTTCAGCTTTAATTTACTATTCTAGTGTATAACTGTTTTTATTTGGAAAAAGTTGTGTGCATCATCCAAATATTATAAATGGAATGATAATGTATAACAACGTCATTGCTTCTGTTAAACAAAAAAAAACAGTCCATAGATAGTATTTATATTTGCTGCTCCATATAAGCAGACATAGAAGTTAATATTGATTTTTTATGGAAAAACGAACATGTAAATTCGATTTTATTACTTTTTTGGTTATTTTTTTGATAGCAGCTCTTACTTTTTCTTTAGTATCGTATCCAGTAGTGGCAAGATAAATATGTGAAAGCTGCATAGGTAATTTTTAATATTTAATTTTATTTTTATTAAAACTACGGATAAACCACCAAAACGGCAAATAAACCATGTGAATTATCATTTAAATAGAAAAGCAATCACGTTATTTTAATTTCTTATCTATAATATATACATCCATTTATGTTGCTACTTAAATTTAATTCCATTCGTGTTTAATTAAGTTAGATATGTTTCAACCATCTTCAGGTTCGTACAAAATAAATCAAAATTGTGAAATTAAGCTGAATTTTATACAAAAATATTTAATAAATGTGTTGTTAAAATATAATCGTTCATTATCTATTATTCGTAATCAATTATCTTTCTTTTATCCTTATCCTAACACGTTTGCTACAAAATGAATAAAACCGTGGTCAAGGATGTGTTATCAACCATGATAATGTAACTAACTCTTTCACAATTCTAATGGCAGAATAATGTATTTTCTATTATATAATTTTCTATTGTATCAATAAAAAAATGACATCACAAATTATAATTAAAACACATTCAGTTACCTTTCGTTTGCTAAATTAATTACAATTATAACATATGCGCTAACAATAAGTGAAAACATTACAATAACCGTTGTATTTTACAGTGTTTACTTATGCCATGATTCCTAGTCTCCTAGTTGTATTTATTTGCTTTTTGAGCATAATTAGTAAGTGTTATTGATGTTTGTTTAAACATAAATATTAATAACATTTACTGCTTTCACTGGTTTGACCTATAAAATATGTTTCTCTTTAAACAGAATATAATAAGTAATTTCCTAAAAAAATTCTTGTAATATTTATATATTATACTTATATAACCTTAAATATACATTACGCCCATAAAAATACATATAATATACAAATGTCTTTATGCATATATATTTATATGTACGAGTCCATGTTGATTTATTTTTTCGAATTTACCGCTGTTTACCAACGCTGAACATGTGCGTTTGAGTGACGAAGAGCACTCGGTAATTTTCGGACCATCAGTTGATGGTGGCACGCGTTGGGGGAATGTTGTCGGTTGCGGCGGTGTGTTGTTTATATTTCTCGAATAACGATGAATAACGTTTAATTAACATTGTAAGTGTTGTATGAATATCGTAGTAAAATCTCATAAATAACGCTTAAAAAAATGTCTACGTCTCACTTTGGCTGTGTTTTCTTAATATTAATGTGCTACAGTTCTATCGGTCTACACAAGAAATTACCAGAGTATCCGATCAGGATGATTTAAATACCTCATCACGACAAATGCCAGCCAATAACAGTGCCTTTTTGTTTGGATATCGCTTATAATACCACAATAATGCCGAACATTTTAAATCACCAAAAACAAGAAGATGCTGCGTTGGACGTGCATCAGTATTTTCCATTAGTTAAAGTAAAATGTAGTCCAGACCTACAGTTTTCCTCTGTTCGGTTTTTGTACCAGTTTGTACAATTTTGGACCGACCGTTACCTCCGTGTAGATCGCTTTGCCTTTCTGCGAAAAGCGGTTGTGAGTCTGTTATGAAAAAGTTTGGATTTGATTGGCCAGAGAATCTAGATTGCGACCAGTACCCCGAAGGCCAAGATATAGACGGTGTAATGTGTGTTGGTGAAAATAAAACTGCGGATGCTACAAACATCGTCGCCAAACGGAAACTACCTTTGGGACCCATTAACTTCCAGCCAGATCCTCCATTTCGCGGAATTCACGCCAGGGACTATGGTTTTGTGTGTCCGGTTCAGTTTAAAGTGCCAAAAATTTTGGAATATTCTCTGAAAGTGGGTGAGAATGTGGAAAAAGATTGCGGGGCGCCGTGCCACATGATGTTCTTTAACGAAAACGAAAGAAAATTTTCGAGAATATGGGTCGGTACTTGGGCAGTGCTGTGTTCTGCAAGCTGTCTTTTTACGGTCTGTACCTTTCTTATCGATACCGACAGATTTAGGTATCCAGAAAGGCCCATTATTTTTCTTTCCTTGTGCTATTTAATGGTTGCGCTAGCGTACGTGATTGGATTTTTGGCGGGTGATTCTATAGCTTGCAGGGAGCCTTTTCCAGCTCAAGTTGGAATTCAAACTGTTAGTACAATAACACAGGGAACAAAATACGAATTGTGTACAATACTGTTTATGGTGTTGTACTTCTTCAGCATGGCATCTAGTATATGGTGGGTTGTTTTGACTTTAACGTGGTTTTTGGCAGCTGGCTTGAAATGGGGCCATGAGGCTATCGAAGCTAATTCACAGTACTTCCATCTAGCTGCATGGGCTGTACCAGCAATAAAAACGATTACCATACTTGCTATGGGAAAAGTAGAAGGTATGTTGCTATAAATTTAATATCTAATATTCCGTAATTATATTCCTTATCATTTTAAAGCGTGACTTTTGATGTATGTTAAACACTAGTGCGAAACTTGTTGAAATCAATAAATTGCATTGTACCTACGCGGCGAAAACTTGATTACAATCTTCACAAAACTACAACAGCAAGTTGTATGTTATTCGTGTATTTATTGTAAGTCCCGTTACCTAAAACAACTTGGGTCACTTATAATAACTGGTTGAATATACTTGCCTACACATATCCAGCATTTCCTAACAGGCATGAGAAGCTGTTATGGCACAGCTAATTTTAATTGCAAATTAGTTTTGATTACCACCGAATACAGCGAAGTGAAATTATACAATCGTGGTATAATGGCCTAATTAATTAAGAAATTACGTTCTTCTTCACATGAAAAATCTTCTAACCTAGAAACTCGTTCTTTACTAAAATCAGTACGTAGACTTCACTAAAGGTGAGAAAAATTTTAATTATTATTATTTGAATTTGATTTTATTGCATTATTATCACTTGATACTTGATACTATCGACCGTGAAAGTTAAAATTGTTCTATAAATGTATTTGTCGAAAGTATGGAGAGATATAGCAACAAATATTACCAAATATTTATCGTTGATCTTGGGCCTAATTGTATATTAGGAATATCATTTATTGAAATTATCCACAACACGTTAAGAGAATATTATCGGACAACTGATTAGTAAATTATAAATTATTCTTACCACTTATCTTCATTTACGCAGTTTGACAGTCGAGAATAATGCGGGGGTTCCAATAAAACCCTGTTGTACATATTATAAATACAGGTACAAATAAAATCCTCATGTTGAAACAAAATTCTCATTGAGTTACCTTGTTTTCAATGGTATAGAAACGAATTCCAAGCCAAAACTACATGCTAATAGAAAATCTTGAAAAACATTTACGTGAAAACTCACAGTGATTTTCATATCACCAAAATGCATGAAATTAAGCATTATTTTTAATTCTATGGCCTTAGAATAAGATTCTAGATCGTACAAAACGATAATAGTGTATCACACACAAAATGAGAAATAGTAGGTCTTAATACATTTACTTATTATAAAGTGTACAAATATAATATAAACACTTGTCATATATTTACAAATTGTTAAAAAAAATGCCCATATATGAATACACATCATATTTGTGAAAATGCATTCCGTTAATCACAGTAACTTTGTTAGAAAAATATTATTTTATTAACAACACTTTTAATTATTTTAATAAAACTCGTTTCATTAATGTAACTATACTCATCTTACATGGTCTGTAATGTTTTGTTAAATTAAGCTTAAAATACTGTATTAGCATTGGAAAAAGTAATCGTTTATTTCTGTAAATTAACATTATTTTTATTTATGTAGAATTTAGACTATTTAATGTTTAAATTAAAATATTCTTATTATTACTAAAATTGCCAAAATTTCTATTGCAGTAAGTTTTAGACTACAAATACAGATCAAAATAACATACATGCATAGTATAAATAAATAATTAACACACTGAAGAAACGACATATACTAAATTAACAAAACACATGTCGTTAACAAAATAATGTTGAATTAATAAAAATTTTAATTAGTCTTTGTTTTATTATTTTACCAAACCCATAGTTGGGTTCATGTAAACAAATTTTCCTCTATATAGTTAAATGTATGTATTACAGCAATCGCTCTGAAGATGGCTCTTGCTCTATTTCACATCAGTAATGGCTCAAATTGGTCATAAAAAGCATAGCGGTCAGGGTTACAGTGTTACAAAATAGTTAAGTTAAATATCCAATAGGAGCATGTGAGCATTAAAATAGCGGCTGGTGGCAGAGTGCAATGACAGTTATATCAGCAAAACTGCTATTTTTTAGGGTATATTAATTTAATTATTCGGTCTTATTCCTTATTTTACACTGGTTATGAATATGAGGTGATAAAAGTAGGTGCATACAATATCATGACACATGGAGATATCCCTCGCAAGTTGAATTGAAAAATGCCCGTATAGTTTAGTGTAATAAAGTACATATATTATGAACTGAAAAACAAATCTGTTTTGGGCCCAACATAATTTTGTTC
Organism: Protaetia brevitarsis; assembly: GCA_004143645.1. Taxonomy (NCBI): domain Eukaryota; kingdom Metazoa; phylum Arthropoda; class Insecta; order Coleoptera; family Scarabaeidae; genus Protaetia; species Protaetia brevitarsis. The sequence goes on along the minus strand of RXPK01000289.1, from coordinate 2,324,044 downwards.
AAACTTGTTCATTTTGTTTGTTTAATCTGATTTAACCTAAAAACTTCTGCTTCTTTTAATCAATTTCTTTGATTGATTTAACATAATACAGAAATAACTGTTTATTTTACTCAGGATACTTATTGCTCTGAAAATTAAACTGAAAATTAAAAATTAAAAAAAGCATCCGTTATTTATAAAAAGCGAATGTAAAAATAAAGAACTGATAGATAAAACAACGTACGTTTAAATTATAAAAGATTTTGAATATATATGTACTTATTTTGAACATAAAAAATACATTAAAGAATGCAAAAAACACTTAATGAAGAAAATAAAATTTATGTTTATTAAGTAGCTTATAGCTGATTAATTGCAATAGCAACATTCTACTAAATCTTCGTGTTTCAGATTTAGTTCGTGCTTTCTCCCAGAATTGACAAAATTACTTGAATGTCAATCCAAACTATAGATTGTTACTTATACAGGAAAAATTAAAATATAGGTATGTACTTACTACATATCTTAGGTATCACAACATTTAATTTATGTGAAATGTGGTAGCCGAGAAATTATATAAATGGTAGTCTAAAAAATGTTGCTGTTGCAATTGATTAGTTATACATTTGACTAACGTTTTTTAGTATAAACTATCTAATGATTCTACATTTTATTATCATTAGGAAGCCAACCAGCGAAAGAAAATCGCCACATTTGGATAATAAAAATAAAATTAATTCATTCTCAAATACGTACTGCTGTGTACTGATTGTAATAATGAAAATGCAAAATGAATATTAAAAATGAAAAATTAAATTAGCTAGCTCAATGGATAAACTATTAAAAGGGCGCAAAAGAACAATTAAACTCAGTGTTATCCTTGCAAATTAAAACTTGAATCTAATCACGAAAAGTAAATTGTTGGTGAAAGAAATCTGACTTTCTTAATTACCCAAAAATTGAAAAGGTTTAATTTAAAATAAAAGAACAGAATTTTGAATGACGTTGAAAAATTTTATTATTAAAAAAAAAGAAAAAAAAGAAATTACAAATTTTTGCAGAAAAAAAAACCGTGAACAGAGGGTTCTAGTCTAAATCAAAAACTGCAACATTCTAAATTACAATAGGACAATGCTAAATCCTATATCAAAGCAAAAGATTAATTAAACAATTCACGTGGTTTCAAATTAAAATAAAATAAATTTGTGGAACACTAGAAATTGCAAAAATGAAAACTAAATGCAAGCACAATGCTTCTATTCACCGAACCCGAGGTGATCAATAATTAAAATGAAACAGCAAAATGAAAACGGAAAAAAATTAACTCTATAAAATATAATGAGAAAATTACAACTAATATCTATCTTCCTGCACGAAAATAATAAATGATGTTACATCTATAGTGTGCACATATCAATCTAACAACAATTATTATTAAGCGAATTCCTTGATGGACGAAATATATTCAAATTATACGAATTAAAATATGATATCAAAAGCATAAACAAAATGGCAGCAAACAATATAAATTACATGTACTTATGCTCTCGTCTACCTAGGAACTGAGTTACAAGGTTGAACAGTCGTATATATATATATATAAAATTCTACTCACGACTGCGTGCAACGCAGCCGCACAATTCATCGAAGAAAACTACTATACAAGCGAACGCTAGACATTTAAATGAATGAAATTAAATTAAAATAACTGAACACTTAAATAAATAAATTAAACAATTAACTCATTAACTTAATCTTATATAAAAATCTATATGTGTGAAAATTCTCTCGAAACATTGACAAAGGCTGATCGGAGTAAACATGACAACATCTGAATTTGCGAAAACCGGGGTGCCAGTCCACAGCAGTACGTAAAGGGTAAGAAAATGAGGTGATTTAGTGGTTGATAAAACCAGATTCATAACATTCTTTGTTTGGGCCGTTTCTATCATCTGTGAGATTGTTAAAATTACAGCTCTTCTCAAGGCTACTATGAAGGCAGTTGAACCCTACTGAAACGAATAATTACCCTACTGAAACGTATAATTTGAATTCAAGTGTGATGATGATCTGTCTCCAAGTATGGCTTTTTAATTGCTGCCTAAACGTCCTTATCTTCCATCTAATTAGTGGGGTAAATACCTAATTCTTTTTTTTTGTGTTTATTTGTTTATTTTATTATTATTTATTATGCCTCTCTTTAATTTTCACCCTTTTCTATTTTATGAAAGCGTAAAACGTCTTCGCAAAAAATAGAATAATTTGTGTAATTATTTCAGACATATAATTTGTTTACACAGCGCAGAGGTTAAAAGGAGAGAACATAAAGTAGATATGATTAGGTTCTGTGGTGTGGTATCCCAATAAAAGCGCACATTTAGTGCACAGTACATTAAAGCCCAGCATACCTACTAACTTAAAAGACGCAGTTATCTTTAATTGCAGCAGTTCAAGGGAATATAGCCATAAATGTGTTCTGGTGCTTGTAATATCAAAGAGATTTGAATAAATAAACATCCATTAAAAGAAATATTAGTGAACATCTGACATCCATGATATAAAATGTGTATATTTAAAAGGTTAGATATACATACATACTGAGAAACAGGTATTTCATAAAACTTCGTATTATTGAAAATAGTCCATAAAATCAACCCAAACAAAAAATAAAAAAGGTATTTTCTCTGAAGACATTAACTTATTTAAATATTATTATTATATATTAAAAATTTAAAAATATCCCCTTAACTGAGATATTTTTAAATATGGTTTTTAATAAAACTTTCCGCGTAATTTTGGTCAATTCAAATAGCTTTTTTTTTATTTTATAGGTTTTTTGTTTTTTTTTTTTATAAAATTGACTAATTTTAACTTTTTTGCTAGTTTCTTATCACCTTTGTAATAATTGTGATAATACTCACATACATACACATATTACTTATACTGCGTCTATCATAGTGTACGATATACTTTAACTTGAATTAAAAAAACTTTTGTAATACGCCTTTTCATTATTTTATTATCATATTAAGTAATAAAGACATACCCCTCTCTATTGCTTACCTTAAACAACTTGTTATAGAATTGAATAAATAAAAACACATGGATGGTGTAGACAGCAAGCAATATGAAATTTAAGAAACTTGTACCTTGTACGTCTACCGAATGGCAACGGAAATATACATAAATCAATCCTAAAAACTATTAATCTTTTGTCGAGTTGTTCGTTCGCAACTACCGAGAACTAACTTCATTACACAACGCGCGAGGGAACAAAGATTTTATTTAAGCGCTATTATGATCTTTCCTTTTCTATCCGCCTAGAAAGTAGCTAAGGACTTTTCCTTCGGTATAAGCTGTCGAACGATTTTGTAGCAGTGATCGACAAATAAATTGTCACAGCGGTAGTCTTATTATTGCCTGCGTGGCTTTCTTGTGTAACAGCGGTGTACTTCGACAATTAGCGATTCGTGAGTCTACCTGTAACTTTCGGCACCAGCACTTTAATATGAATATAGCACAATCTGATTGATTAATATCCAATATCTTCATTGGTATTGATGAAAGAAATGTATAAGTGATACGTGTTTTGTTGGTATGTAGATAGTAAAGTTTTCAGGTCAAACTGCAGCTGGTATTTATAGTATGGTGAGGAGCACGGTAGTTACCATTTCTACTAAGAAAACATGCCGCTGTCTTGCAAAAGTAGTCCACGCAATATAGCATTGTGCAACAGATAACAATAAGAGGACTTGAAACAAGCGGATCTAAAGACAACATGTAAAGGTGAAATAAGACTGGCTTGGTAGTCTGCAAGAGAAATAAAAGATCTGTCAGATTATAAAAACGCTATTGTGCTGCGAGTAGCCGGAGTTCAGATACGTTGAATATCTATCAATTTTTCTCTTCAGGCAAAAGAATAACGAAATGCCAAGAAACAAATTTGTTATTCAAGCTTCTCGAGTTTTAATATATTTCTCCTATATGCATATTTGTAGAGTTTTCTCCAAAGTTTTCTTGTATAATTCTAGAATTTCTGTTTTTTTTTTCCAGTACGTCACTATTTTTGCAAGCATGAAATACATAAATTTCGAGATCTTCACCAGCCATTTCTAGACCTTTTCTCAACCGCGTCTTGAGTTTGCTTATCATGCAACTGGTATCTGGCTGGTTGGTTGCCATTGTCTATGTCCTTACACAATTATAGTCGACTAAAATTTATGTGCACTAATATATCACCAGACCCCACTCCCGGCACCAATTGTATCGTTTTAGGGATTCAAGTAGCAGACACGGGCGATGTATTAGATAAAGAGTGTATATTTTTACACTTAAGTTAATTAAAACAAATAACACTACTAAATCACTTAAATACTATATTTACAATTTGTACCCACTATTTATTTTCATCTAGTACATTACAGCTGCCTCTCGTAGAACAGTTGACCTGTCCTGTTTTCGTTCGCGGGCGTGTTTATACCTATTTGACGTCTCTGATTCTATTGGCACTACTACAGAAACTTCGATTACAAATTAATGAGGGATGTAATTATCTATGATCATTTCCGCTTTATACATATAGCGCCATCTGCTGGGGCAATTAGAAATTTTAATTCTAAAAGTAGGCATGCGTAACAATACGAAATTATTGCATGAGTGTGCCAAAAATGATACATTTTTAATATAGAGACATCTACTACATCCCTTAACCTACTCAACACAAAGCAAATTGGAGCCAACTTTTTACATGGAAAATTTATGTGTTCATTATTTGTCAGTCCCAAAAATTTTGCGTGTTTTATCTATTGTTACTAAATAAGAAGCAGTAAATTCTATCCTTTAGTGATAGGAAGTTTAAATTAAATACATACAGTTGATGTTAAACTTGAGTGTAAGTTAATATTAAAAAAAAAAGTAGATAAACTAGTTACAGAATTACCAGTTGCAGCGCTCAAACTCTTAACTTTTTCCACCCAAGCAAGATGTGACATATCGTCCTCAAACAGAATGACATCGTTTTACCAAGTCATTGACATACAAAAAGTACAGGAGAGGCCCCAGGATACAACATTAAAGTAGATTAGATTAGGGTTGGGGTGGCTTACGGACCTCTTTCACCGCGATCTTTTCAGACTTCCATCCTCTGTTTTTCCTAAAAGACATTCTCTAATTTTACCCTCGTAATTAGGCCTATCATCCATGAGAGCGGTTTCTTTGTGTAGTTGCTAACTGAGGGTTCTCCAGGCCCATTCCTAGAAACCTTGCCCTCGCTAGACCATCATATTGGCACAGCATATGAACTTGTGTTTCTTCTTTCTCCTGGCAGAATCTGCAAATAGCATTATCTACCAGGCCTATGTTGTACATATGCCTATTCAGTCTACAGAGACCAGTCAGCAGACTATTATTTTGACAATCTTCCTACCTTTACTCAGTAGATCTAGCTTAATAAATTCATTCTGTTCATTTAGAAGCTGTTTTGTCTGTCTCTGTCCCGGTGACTTTTGCCACCACCATGTAGACTGATTATGTATCCATTCATTGGTGGAGTTTTTTAATTTGCGATTTGGTAATGCCAAAAGAAGGACCAGCTCCAACGAATGGCCTTGACTTCAGATCTTCCGCCGCCTCATTTCCTCTCACGCCGGAGTGAGTAGGAACCCAGGCCAATGTCCATTCAATTTGGGTGCCTACCTCATTTTTGGCGCTCCAAATCAGCTTAGAGTCCATTCTTACGGCACTAATCGCTTTAAGTGTGGACTGATTGTCAGAGAAGGTAGCGACGCTTTTATCTAGCTCGGTTCATCTTTCTATTTCTCTAACACAATGGTGGATTGCAGCAACCTCAGCTTGGCTTCTTTCCGTATATTCCAACTCCGATGCGGTACTCTGTTTTAGAGTCGTCTGTATACCAGTCCTGTCAGCCAATCCTTCTTTTTTTAATAATAATATTTTTTATCTAGGTTGGAATTTTTGAACCATCGCTTATGGCATCTTCAAAAGGGGTGAGGATCCTACCTTGGCGTAGGCCTTTCGCAGCACACAAACAATGTGATTTTGTATTTTACATTTTTTTTTTTATTTCTACCTAATGTACTACTAATTTTACCTCTAACAAAAGCGTCTTATTCCTAGTGTAGAATTTCCCAAAAGCTTCTTGTAGTGTGTGGCATTACCTCCTTTCTTGAAAATCCTCCGACGATTTTGATTTCTTAACAATTTCTTTTCTATTTCTGGTTTTTTGTACTAAAGATATTTTCTCACAAACTTCTGTTGTTTTTGGTCCCTTCTCTTATGTTATTGTTTTATCAATGTGTTTATTCCTCTACATTTGTTATGCCTAGCTATTCCGGTTCCGGATTTTTTACACTGCAATTTAGCTTAGTATGTCTTTTATAGAAAGGCAAAAAACGGAATCTATATGAAAAAACTCAAACAAATTGCATAATATTTAATTATAAAAATTAAAGTTATATATTATAATGGATAATCAGGCGTAAAACAGGAAAATATGGTACGTTTAAAAATGAGAGCATTACCTGCGTGTCTTTTCTGTAATGCACAGTCACAATTTAATTTAAATAACTGGTAATACTATGGAACCTTACCTTGTTAGTTAAAGACACGTTAAGTTTATGGATATAGCATTAGCATGAGAGCTGGTAGCTCTCAATAGCATTACCGGTGGTATTTGCATCATATACACAATATATGTATATTACCCCATACTTTTATTCATATGAATAGGTGCATATCCAGCACCGTTAAATATTAATTACTTAATTTCCAGAAGTTCCGAACAAGCGGCTTCATACGGTTTAAATTACATTACTTGAATTTACAAGATGTCTACAGCGAATCTCCTAAACCCAAACGATAATTATCTTACTCCAGTTGTAAGGAGCAGACGCATCGTTTACGTGCTTAACATTGGCTTACTTCGGGGACATGCCGAGATCCGAGATGAGGTTGTTTTAATAGCTTTCTCCGTCTTTTAATAATGCCACAATTTACAGTTGCGTTTGTTAATAAGAGAATTCCGAAACCAGTTTTTAATGGAGCTTATTTATTGTAATCTCCTCGGTTCGGCTTATAGTTATAAATCTTACGTGTTTCACATTTCAATCGCTGCTCACAATAAAAATAGTTGAACCAAAAATATTGGAACTGCGAACTTCAGTTGTTTATGAGTTGCTGCAATATACAACAATATAAGATCTTAAGTCCATACGCCGTTTGAAAATAGAAACGTGTAAATTTCGCAGAGTTGGTGGCGGATTATTTCGAATTGAATGGATTGTTTAAATCTTCCTCTATTATTTACCTTAAAATAACTCTACACACTTTGAAGAAGTTGTAGTGTATATTTTACACTAAATTCGATAAAACGATTAAACTGAGTCCGAAGTTAATTCTACTTAATGCCGTAGTTCATCATTTGTGATAATTCTCTTAACCTTAAAGTTTGCGCTATTGGCATCATTTAATAAACAATCGGGGGTCATGTTAAATGTGTTCGCGTATTGTTAATATTATGGGTATGTCCTGTTATGATTTGCCGGGACCCCTGTAGAATCGTCAATGTTGTACGCGGGGCGATATGGGCGGACGCGTAACCCTTAGGGTCTCGAATGAGTATTCATCTATTTCGGCAGACGCGGTGTGCGTTATTTTAGATATACTACCAGTAGATTAACGTTTGAAGAAACTTAAATTTTGTAGAGACGCGAGTAAGATATAGTTCGAAGGTTTAATTACAGTAACAGCAATTAAATTAGAACTGGGGGACTTATCCTACTCGCCTAGGATATAGGGAGGCGGTCATGGCCGAATTAGAAAGCATTACCTATAACAAATTTATAGGTACTTTTGGAGAGGGTTTACAATTTTTTAAGGATAGGTTGAAGAGTGAGGATGGTGCAGGAGCGGCTTTTGTCGCTTATACACTGGGAAAAAGTGATTCTTATCTATATGAAAAAATATCGAAATTTTTGGATGTTATTTATTTGATTCAAAGGATTTTCAATTAAGACAAATCCATCATATCTTAAAACAAACAACGCTCAATGTGGGAATAAAAATTACATTTTACTTGAGTTTTTGTTTTTTGATTCAAACAACTATTTTAGGTAGCAATAACCTTAAAACATGTATTTGACGGCCTAATATTTTGTTGTTGTTTGAGAAACAACATTCAAACGCATTGAACGAAACGACGTGATTGTTTTAGTGTCAAAGCAAGAAAATATTGATTGAAATAAAATATATTTGTTGGAAAAAACCGGTTTGTTTCTATTCAAATATTTCAGATTTATAGATTCAATAGGAAATATTTTTTAAAATATACGCGTGGGCATTGTGTCATACGTTTAGAATTTGGTGGGGGTTATTAATGTTTCTTGATGTTTGTCGTGTCGTATTTTTGGCCGCCAAAAACGTCTTATACATCGTGTTTGTAATTTGTACCATACAATAGCAGTAACTATTATTATTATTAGGTGATTATATTAATTAAATATGCAAAATATTACAAATGGATCATATATCTAACTGAATCTGCCATTTGTTGTAGAACTTCGCGTGTGTGCACTCTATTAAAAAAAAAGATGGTTTTGAAAAATATGTAAAATGTAATAAAAATCTTATCCAAACGCGATGACTGTTTAATCAAAACTATTCATGTTGCAAAAAACTAATTTCATTCAGCGCGTGCACTGCAAAAACTCCAAACCATATTAATTACTTGAAAGTAGAAACACATATTGTGGCGCCAAACAATAAGTTTAAACATTTTCTAGTATTTGAGTTAAAACTACAGACTGTTGTGAATATACAAATAGAAGAGTTGTGTGACACCATTTTTTTTTGGTTGAAACAATCCATCTACTCACAATCAGTGTAATACGGGTATTAAAATATATAATCAAAAGTTTAGATTAGGGGATCATCGCACTAATTTTCAGGCAGAATTAGTTGCAATAAATCAGGCAGTACGTTGTAAGTTGGAATTTATCTGGGATGTGCGAATTATAACTGATAATTTGTCTATATTAGAGGCGTTAGAGAATTTAAAAAATCCGATTGATTTGTTATTACTTGGGATACGTTACGAGAGGGGGGTGTGAAACTTTTTTGGACTAGAGCTCACGTAGGTACAATCGGTAATGAGAGGGCGAATCAATTAGCGAAAGACGCGTTGCCTAGAGGGGATAGCTCGATAATTAGGTATGGGTTAATTTTGGCTAATTAAAAAAGCGTTTAGGGATAAACTTGATAATGATTGGCAGGGTAGGTAGGATATTACTTTAAATGGGAGGACTAACCTTACACGATTTAAGGAAATGAGCGTTTGCCGTATTAGGCGGTAGAGTTAATAAGTGGTCAGGACGATTTTAAATCATATTTATATAATTTCAAGTATTAGAAATAAAGAAACACAGTTCTATCCTTAAATTTTATTACATTTATAACCGGTTTCGGATTAGGCCATCATCAGGTAACGTCAATGGAATTATGAAGCTACGCCATTAATATTAAAATTTAGTATTTTTATGGGTATAAAGTTATCACTATTTAATAAATAAAAATAAAATATCACACAAACAATACTAATTTGTTTGAAGTTATATAGTTATAGCTGACTGATTTATTATATTGTTATTATTGTTAATAATCATAGAGAAATTATTTAGTTAGAGTAGGAACACTTCGATTGTTATCAAATCCATTTAGTAGGTACTTAGAATAGGTAGCGTGTAGTACCTTTAGGTGGAGCACGGGGTTTAGGATGAATTTTAATTATTCAGCTTTTCATAAATGGCTTTTACACGAAAAATAAAAGATTTGCCCAAGCAAAAAAGAAATATATTTTGCCATAGGTATTATTTATTTAAATGTCGTATAAATGTATACTTTCAATGTAAGACGAAAAGAACTTACAAGGGAACACCGGCGGGTGTCCCCCTCCGATTTCGATGAAACTTAACAGATCGAAAGAGTACCTTAAAATAAGAGACACGTATTTTTTTTACCGGCGTATCCGCACGATTTTGGGGTACAGCCCCCTCCAAAATTTGGACGATTTTTAAATTTTTGTAAATATTTCCTAAATTATAACAGATATTAAATTAACATAACATTAACATAATTTGCAGCATATTGCATGGCCCTAAGGGTGGCGTCGTCCGTATTCGCAGAAAGTTGATAACGGGGGACGGGGTACCCCGTACCCCCATCTTTTTTACATTTTTTCTTTTTCTTATTCATCAAAAGAAGGCCGATTTTACATAGAATACGATGATGTATAACAAGTTTGGAAAATTAATAATTGTAAAAATAGAAAAATAATAATAAAGCTTCAAAATTAATAAACTTGTCTATTGATATAAATCAAATGAACTATAACAGAAATAAGTTTTTATCCTTAACATAATTTCCAGCATAATACATGGTCTCAAGGTAGATATCTTCATAAAAAGCTAATAACGGGGGACGGGGTACCCCATACCCCCGCATTTTTTAATAATAAGTTTATTTATTATTCATCAAAAAAAGACCGCGTTTACATAGAAAACAATGGTAATAAATTTGGAGGATTAATAATAAAAATAATTGTAATAATAATAATATAGTACATTAACAACAATTATTTGTTATCGTTACTCCGCTGCTCTTCTTACTTAAATATTTTTTAATTTAGAATTCTATCTACTCGACAAGCTAACTTTCAAACCTTTCTATGCCTACTAACTTATACTATATACTATACGAAACTTTTATGGGTGGTAGCAATATAAATCGTTTTATCAATTGCAGTTAGTGACTGCGTTTTATATATTTCCTTAATAAAATATTATTCATTCTTAGAATACCATAATCCTTTAGTGCGTATATATGAACAAATTTGCTACACAGGACGAAGGATTAAATAATACATACATATATATTTTTTAATTTATTTCAAGTTTTTCGTGCAATGTAGGTGTACAATGTAAGTATTCAATGGAGCATAAATATAACTAATGTGTTTGTAACGATTATAACATTTCGGAAACAATAGAACAGAATTAGAAAAACATTATAATGCTTATAAATGTTTAAACACATGACATACTGTAATGCGATTATTGGTATATATGTATTGCAATAGCCAACAAGATTAATATACATACAGTAATTAAGCTATGTAAGTATTACAGTAGTGATAGTCTGTGTAAAAGTGTTTAAAACACAGATTTTGTTTGCACCATGAACACCGCACAATAGGTGGTTTGTTGCAAATACTACACAAGAGTGTAGACTGCGCATCTTTGTTAAAACAAAACTCTACAGGATTTTTAAAGGGCCCAGGTCTTTTCTTAACGTATCCACTCTTATATCACGAGTACTTGAATACGTCGAAAAATTTTGGGGAAGAAAACTGATTATGGGTTAGGGATTGCAACTTAATAATATTATTTCTCTGATGTAAATCTATGTCGTAGTTCATAAGAATCACTATATCCGAAAAAGTTCTAACAAAATTTTCCACAGTCTAAAACCATATACATCTAGAGGTTGTACCATCGCTGTCGTTTTTTTTTTTGTATATTTAAAATGTTCAAAGTTTTGTCTTTTGGCACTAATTGCTGAAGTTCGGCAACACAATGCCCACTCCAAGAATCAATCAAAAGGACATTCTTTGGCCCGGTATTCGAGAGAAAAACATCCGTTAGCCAGGTTTTGAAATGATTTGAAGTGAGCTTACCAGATACCGAAGAAGAAATATACACATTTACAGGTCGAAACAATGATTGCGCAACTCGAGGTCCAAACGTATTCGTAGACTCCTTTAATACTAAAAATAGTGGTCTTTTTTTGATGAATAATGAATAAACTTATTATTAAAAAAATGCGGGGGTATGGGGTACCTCGTCCCCCGTTATTAGCTTGTTATGAAGATATCTACCTTGAGACCATCTATTATGCTGGAAATTATATTAAGGATAAAAAATTATTTCTGTTATAGTTCATTTGATTTATATCAATAGACAAGTTTATTAATTTTGAAGCTTTATTATTATTTTTCTATTTTTACAATTATTAATTTTCTAAACTTGTTATACATCATCGTATTCTATGTAAAATCGGCCTTCTTTTGGTGAATAAGAAAAAGAAAAAAATGTAAAAAAATGGGGGTACGGGGTACCCCGTCTCCCGTTATTAACTTTTTGCGAATACGGACGACGCCACCCTTAGGGCCATGCAATATGCTGCAAATTATGTTAAGAAGAAAATTTAATATCTGTTATAATTTAGGAAATATTTGCAAAAATTGAAAAATCGTCTAAACTTTGGAGGGGGCTGTACCCCAAAATCGTGCGGATACGCCGATAAAAAAAATACGTGTCTCTTATTTTAAGGTACTCTTTCGATCTGTTAAGTTTCATCGAAATCGGAGGGGGACACCCGCCGGTGTTCCTTTGTTAGACCAGTTAGATTAAAAAAATTGCCAGAAAATTGAACTAAATATATACATATATCATTACGGTTATTTGTTTGTCATGTACTTATTTATTTCTCAAAAATATTCGTGACATTGCATTTTCTTGATCTTGTTTTTTCCTTATAGGCACGTTACTGCGTGATCGCATTTATATCGCATCCAGTGGTAGATACTGCTACAGTTAACTAAAAAAGTTGTTCTTTTAAAGCTGCTTTCTAACGAGTAGAGTTGCCAACTATTTTCCAGTTATTTTATGTTTCCCCGAGAAAATCACATATTTTACACAATCTTTAAGACCTTACAAGGAAACGCAACTCGGAATTTATTGTATACACCTTATATTTACATAATAGCGTAATTATAACATTTCCTGCGGTTATATATTGAACATGACAGACGACATGTATCGTTTCATAGAAAGCTCATGCGTTACAATTTATACCCAACTTGATTTTACCAGAGATTGGGATCTCGCTCGCCAGTCCGATTTATCGACTCTGTGCCTGAATTCCGTTCTTACCTTTTCTCTTAAGTTGTCCCTCTAAAAATATCAGAATGCATTGTGCAAGTGACACACGCTCGTACATCAAGAATTTCAATGACAATGTGCCGATAGTTAACACCTATTTTACATTACAATCACAATGTCGGAATAAGGAATGTTTTCGTTATCCTCGATGATTTGTAAATGTATTTATTCAATATCGTTCGTTAGCTGATCCCAGTGTAACTATTTATAGACGGCATACCCGTTCAAGCTTTTAAATCATATCTAATATCGTGTTTGAATTACTTTTTATCACAATACTTCTAATCAGAATTCAATTACTGGCTATTTTAGGTAGAGGGAATAGTTCTGCCTATGCAGCAAATCTTAAATTCTTAATACGTTAGCGGTTATTTATTTTGAAATCCATTAATAACAAATAGGCTGTGTGGGCCGATGATATTTTTTTTTAAATTCTTTCACGTAGCGGATATTTAAATACGTTTTAGCGCATAAATGACTTTTAGGTCAACAAATACATGTTTTCAGAGCTGATTGTCCTGGCTTAATGTATCCGTAATTTAAGATATTTTTAGAGAAAAAAAAGCACCACGATTATCTATACGACTGAATATATAACCAGATCCCTAACATATAATTACGTTACCACTTACCTAGTCTTCATAGTTCTGGTTGGTAAATTAAAAATGAACGATTTTATTGGTAGATAACTAGTGTGAACTCGAGAAATATAGACACGACTCCAATCTTGAGAATTAATGAGCGTAATTTAGGTAACAACTCCATTACCTGTAGTCTTTTATTTTTCAGTACTTTAATTGCGCAGTGCATCAGTACATGATAAGGACATTAAATATTAATAATTTTATTTAAATGTACGTGTTACCTTACTGACTATATTGCGTTTTAATAGGAATCAACTGCTATTGCTACAGCATCTCTAAATAAATTTTACTTTTAATTTATGCTTAAATTCCCTGAGCTTTTTATGTCAAGGTTTTGTTTACACTTGTGTTAAAGTAAAACAATTACCTGCCTATGTATGTGTACGTTTACATTTACAATCAAACGAAGTGTGACTAAAGCACTTATTTTATTCAGTGTTTATTATTTAAAGCAAAACTTTACGTACGTAGCGATAAGATTTAATAATAATTTGTGTGTATGTGCAGTTTGAATTAAACTAATTTTAAATGAAATTACTCCTTTCTCTTTTTAGTATTTTTTTTTGCTATTTAGCTAGATGAACATATGCTGCGAATACGGAATGAGTAGATGGAGGTGTCTCAATATAAGAAAAAAATATTATGGCACATCCGTTGTGGATGTCTTTCTCTCTCTATGTTATTTTGTTATTTATTTTATTTTATGAACGTAGGCTTTAAGTTCAACGATATTGATGCACGTTATAGAAAAATTAAAAATTTGTAAGTATTAGATCGGATGCATGATTTTTGCGAGATATTTAGTCAGAAACACCTTTTGAATTTTCAGAGATTTTTTCCTTGAAAACTACTACTACTTTACTTAATTTTTGATATATTGTCAGATACTTATGAGAAGAGAGGTGTACTTTTATAGCAAAAACACGAAGGTTTTGTTTGTATTTTGTTTGTATTTTCGAAAAAAAATTGTAATGAAATATTATTTTTTTTTCAAGCATTTTTAGGGCTTTATTTTAATAACACATATTGTTAAGTTGAAAAGCATTAAAGTTGTATACACATCCATATAAAAAAGTTGACTTATATCACACGCATAATACTACTGGAATAACAATTCTTAACAATTCTAGCGTAACTAGATACTGTTAATTGTGATTCTGAGACACTTAAATATCGTGAGATCTGTCGTTTTTTTTAGAAAAAATATTTTTATTATAATTATTTTATGTATTATACATTATATAAGGTAAAGTCAGGTAAGTGTGTAGTAAAAATTGCGTAGTGTGAAGAAAATGTAACACTGTTCACATAATAAGACATTTTCATAAATTTTACACATATAAGTACGTAATATATGCCCAGTTGTAAGCCTCCAATAGATACGCTTTTTATAATTATCAACGGTTTACTAAAAAAAAAAGAAATTTTAAACACTGTCAATACTACACACTTACCCAGCAAAATGGGGCAAGTGTGTAATCGTTCCGCATTTTATATATTAATAGCATTATCCTTTAGTTCGCCCAAGTGTGTAATACTATACTGATGCCTTTTTAATAAGGTATGATAAATTTACAAGATATCTAAGTTATTAAACGTTAGCAGATGTGAATTTTTATTTGTAAAACTAGTATGAAGTTTAGTACATTAGTAATATAACAGAGGACGTCCTTATTTTAATTTTAAAAATAAATGTAGCCAATCTACACACTTGCCCCGGTTACACACTTACCTGACTTTACCTTACTCTTCTTGATCACATAGTGTTTTTAATTCAAAATAAATTTTTCGTTTTTAAAGTATATTAAAATTAAAAATAGCGCCCGTTCAATTTTCTCTATATTATCTTTTGCGATGCCACTAAGCAACACCGACTAACAGGCCTAGGACTTAGAGTGGAGAATACTCCGAGAACTTGGGAGCTGGTGGGGGCATATCGCCGGGCATAGCAGCCGATAGACCATAGACATGAGACGTGACACCTACATTCTAAATACAAACAATATTTTATTTATACCAGTGTTTCTTATTTTAACATAATTTAATTTGAAATGTTCGTCTGTAAGTGCAATATACTTTTATTAACAATTGCATATTGAAACAAAATATGATATGATCATTTACTCAATAACAAAACTTTTAACATTTTCACTTGCATGGCATGACTATACTAACTATAACTCAAATATAATTTCTTTTTTAAACCAACTACTTTAGGAATGTGTTATAAGCGATCTTTTTTTGTATTTTTCGCTTTTTCCTGTACCCGGAATACACTGTATCTTGTGCAATTCCTTTTAATTTCAAGCTAAATATTGCATTTAATTTGAATAAAATATAAATTGTGATACAATTGAAATATTTATGTATTAGATAATTTAATTTATCACAAAATAAATTTACACCGAAAAATTTAGTTCTTAAAAGCATAAGCAAAAGCTTTTACTGATGGTTTACTGATAGTACATACTTATTAAGAATTATTATAATACAATAAGTATTTACTTTACATATAATTAATTTCATTCATTGATTTTCAATAATTTCTTTTAGATTGAGATACGTATAGCCATGGAATGAACAAATTCACGACAACATGCTCAGTTGCTCTTCCATCCATATCTTTCGCTAGTGTTTGGCAGAATTCACACCAAAGCAATAGGCAACTAGCAACCAGCAACACGCGATATGCGACACATATCGTTTTCAAAAAGTACACACTGTTTTATGTATCCATTCACATCGGAACGACGGCGATATCGCTCGGAAGAATATCAGTCGGCAACACACGATTTATATCGCTAGCAACATCGAGTGTCAATTGCTAGAGACACGTGTTGCGTGATCGTCGAAGTTTTGTGCCGATTGTGTTCAAAATGGAGAAAGAAAATATAATATTTGTGCAAATTGTGGAAAAATACCCGTGTTTTACGAGTATACAACCCTGACTATGCTAAACGCCAAATCACCGAAAAACATGGAATTTAGTAGCAAAGGAAGCAAACATATCAGGTAAGTGAACAGGTTATGTTTTTAGTTGTTTATTATATTATCAAATGGTACAATGTAATCAATTGTGCTTTGTTCTTATTATTATGTATATCATGTGTTAATACAGTAAGCCACTGCCAAGGGATTGCAGCTTCAGGATTTAAAAAATAATCAGCTAGATAATCCCGCAGTGTGATTGCGAACTGTTTTCATTAATTTCGGAACGGACAATTGAAATGTGTAATCTGATTTTCTTGCGATCTAGCTTCATCATGCACTAGACCAGGTATTGTTAAACGTCCTTCCTTGGTGCGGATAAAATTGTGTAGAACGCAAGCAGCTTTTATAATATTGTCAACGCATTCCTCTCCGCAAGCAATAGGAGTTTCAAAGACTCTAAATTTACTTACTAACATACCAAAAGAACATTCAACACTTTTGCGACACGCGATAATCGATAGTTAAATATGCGTTTTGTGTCATCTAAAACCTTTGTGGATATGGACGCATAATGTTTTTTCTCAAAGGAAACGCCTCATCAGCACAAAATAAAAGGAAATGCATTATCCTGTCATCATGTGGAAGAGGTTGTGGGGATGGTATATTCAAATTGTTTTGATTGAGCAGTCGTCCCAGCTTGCTTGCTCTAAATACTGCGCCGTCACTATTTCTACCATAATCACCAACATCAACTGTTATAAACATTCCGTCTGCGTCAGCTACTGCCATCAAACAACAGAGAAGTACCTTTGTAATTGAAAATTTGTGATCCTGTGTTACGGAACTTTTTGATTCGGATATGCTTTCCGTCGATTGCCCCTAAACAGTTTGGTATATTCAAACTCATAATACCGATTAGCTACAGTTTCCATTTTGCTGCGTCCGTACCGGCATGTGGGAGGGTTGTAAACATTTCCATATTGCGGCTGTTGTTTCTCTAATAATGTAGCTTATTGTACTACATCCTCGAAAGAATTGAAAAGATAGCGCTGCAAAGCTACTTCCCGTTGCTAAATATCTGCAAAAATTATATCAATACACTTAACAAGTATAATATTAACACATATATAATAACTATCATTGTTTCAGTGATACAATGTAAGGAAAATGGAAGAATCTAGAACTGCCTTTGCTCGAGCTCAAAGAAAGCCTCCATCGGGATCAGGAGGCAACAAGCAGAAATACTATCTCCAAGATGTGATGCAATTTATTCTACCATACATAAAATCAAGACCTCAGTCAGGAAATTTACCATCCCCCAGTAGTGACGACGGGCCTGTGGACGAAACGGATGCAGCTATTCAGGAACTTGATGATAACATCTTGAAGGTCAAAACGAAGCGGAAACTCCAACGAATGTTTTGAAAACCGTGAACACCATAGGCAGAAAGCGCAAATATTGACGTATTAGACGCTCTGAACTTGCTTATCATCAGACTGCACGGAGAAAGTTTCGTCCCGCTTCTGCAACACCTTCAACTTCAGCTTTAGAGAATGAGCTGATAAATGCTTTATAGATTATATAAAGACGCCAAAGTAAAGCAGATGCCGATTTAACATTCCTCCAGAGCTTTTACCGGATGTGAAGAAAATGAACTGTAGCCGAAAACGAAAATTCAAAACGTCTGTGCTTCAAATGATTGACAATATTTTAGATGAACAAGAACGTGAAGCACTTGGACGCCCTCAACAATGACATCCTGGAATAATAATAATTTTCAAGAATTGCAACGTCCAACTGCCTCTTCGGCAATTACATCCTGGGTCATCAACACTGCGATGCCCAAGTAGCCTTCCTCACCCCATGCCTTTGCATCATTCGAAAGTAATTTGAATAACTCAGTATTGTTGTACCTTTCGTTTTTTAAATAAATAAGCTAAATAACTGTGTATTAATTTACCTTAGAGTAATAAGAAGGCGTTCTTCGACTCACTGCCTCTCGTAATGTGTATCTTTTTTCGTATTGATTGGGAACTAGCGCAAGTAATGACAAATATTTTTTGATTCATCCTATAGAACCTTTAAATTTTTCCCGGTCTACATTGTAACTCTCTTGCAACTATATTACACTGTATTGTATACTTTGTAGATTAAATGGACGTACCCAATATCGCCGTTTATGTTTCTTCTTCATACACCTTCTTCTACGCATCCGCCGAAGCATATAATACACAACTAAAACGTTATCGACGGACATCTTGTTACCAAGTGCACAGTGTTTTGCGTGGTTCTAGTTGCTGATAGCTAATCGTTTGTTCTTTTGGTGTGAATCCAGAAGCGATACTACATCGCACGTTTCGTGTTTTAGTTGCTGGTTGCTAGTTGCCTATCGCTTTGGTGTGAATTCTGCCTTTATATTAATGATGGCGGGTGTTGCTCGACATTTCCGTTGGATTCTTTTAGCGGTACCACACCTGTCTAAGAGATATAATGTTATCGAGCGGGCAGGATATTGATGAGGGTTAACAAATTGCTGGGCTTGTTTACCATGATATAGATTATAGAACAATGCACACGCTCTACGAATTGAGGGGGCTTATTCGTCGCCGTAAAATAATATGTTAGACAATTCTCAGAATTGCAGCAAAGCTAGGAGCATGTATGCATGTAAAATCAACGCACGCGTGGAAAAGATATTTCTATTTATCACTACTACTTTACTTATTGGGAGAGATTATATTACTTATTTTACTTATTTATTTAAAACATCAGTCATTGTAGACGCAAATAATAAAATAATACGAATGAATAAATCGATGTGATATTTAAGAAGAGGGTATTGTTGTGGTAGAAGGGCGTTGAATGCAATGCAAGCATGCTGCTAGCTTTGCTGCAACTCTGAAAACCATTTATATATGCATACGTATTAGTGATGTAACAAATACGTGATTTTACACATTCGCGAATGGGAATGCGAATGCGAATATGTGCACTAGACATTCGCGAATGCGAATGCGAATATTAACTTTTTAACTTTACTAACGCCATCTATTAGCTCTCAATTTACAACTATACAAACACTTGCATTAAACCCTTATGCGCACACGTAGAGAATTAAATTTCTCCATCACCGCAGCGAAACTAGCCAGGTACAACCGAATCGTTTCGACTTTTTACGTCTTATTCTTGTCAATTCAAGTTTAGTTTTGAGGTTATTAATGGTATTATAATGATTAAACTGCAATTTTGTGCTCAAAAAGTTGTTTAAGCATCTCAGTGATTTTAAATATTTTCTAAGTCATCCATTTTAACAGGTAACTTTTTTATTCGCAATATTTGCATATTTATTGCGAATGCGAATATTCAAAAACATGCGAATATTCGTTACATCACTAATACGTATATAAAACCAACTCTTTTCAGAAACAGCAATCAGTAGGAAATAACTAAGTTTAGGCCGCTTTTTATAGGCGTTTTATTTTTTTTTATTGTTTTTATTGTTTCTATAAATTTCATAGACAATCTATTACAGAGTTTGTTTATACCTTATACCTTATATCTTTTTTTAGAAAGCGTACGGTACTTTGACGTTACTGCACCATAGACAAATTTTATAGCGGGATTCTGTGCGTTTCTGTAAATCTGTGAGTAAGTACTATATATGCGTATAGATTTACAGATTAACTCACAGGTGCTACCGATATGCATAGAATCTCACCACTAGTCTCTTACCGGGAGAAGTTTGACACGTTGCACTAATACTTTACCTTTGTTACGTACAGCAAAAGAAAAAAAGTTTCCGCGTAGCGTGGTAGTAAAGAAGCATATGATATAGGTGATCTCATCTAATTCCCAAAAGGTTGATTTCCACATGATGAGCAATATTATTGTGTCCCAATCTTGCATACCTGTCACTTGGTGGCTTTTGCAATTTCAGATGCCTCATTTTTGGTTCCCCTATCATTACCAAATGCAGAGGAAGGAGATCTGGGAGAGATTCCATTGCTGCTTTGGGTTGGTTCTTATTGTTCGTGTTATTCCTAAACACGCAAGCTTCTGTGTCTTGCTAAGTTTAGTTATCGCAATTTGTTGTTGCGCCTTTGTTTACCATACTAGGGATGCATAGGTCATCATGGGTCTGACCGCCGTGATGTATGTCTAGTGCATCATATGTGATCT
This sequence comes from Protaetia brevitarsis, assembly GCA_004143645.1. Lineage (NCBI taxonomy): Eukaryota > Metazoa > Arthropoda > Insecta > Coleoptera > Scarabaeidae > Protaetia > Protaetia brevitarsis. Next base: position 2,303,297 of record RXPK01000289.1, on the reverse strand, counting down.
TAACCCCAAACGTTCTTCCATGGGCTCTTCTAACCAACATCAATGTTGGCTCCGCCCTTGTTTTAATCCTTTGAAGCTGTCGATTCCAAGTAAGCTTGAAGTCAAGAATGACGCCAAGATACTTCTTCTGACAGTTTTATATCTTCACAGTTTTAGCGGTCGAAGACTATTCTAAACTTCTTCTTTTCGTAAATACTATTGTGGTCATTTTGGGGCGGCTGCTGTTTAGACCCTCCTCATCGTTTAAACATTGTTGAATTTGTCTTGGAGCAGAATAACATTATTATCCGCGTACCCCAAAGTCTATGCTCTTCATTGCCCACCCCATGATTAGTAGTTTTCGCGAGTAGCTTGTCTACCATCAGGTTCTACAGTGGAGAAGGCAAGATCCTGCCCTATGGACATCTGGACATCGACCCGCCTCCCCCATGATGGTAGTTGTATAAACTGATCTCCTTTTAATCATCCAGTTTATCCACCTGGTGCTTGCTTTACCGATCTCTTTATGCCTCTATGCCTTGGAGTTTTATGCTGCGAGTGTATTTTTCTCTACGTCGAGGAATGCTTACAAGCGCACTTTCTGGTTTACAGAGGCAGTCCTCTGTACGAGCTGATGTAAGGTCGTCTCTGTGGATTTTAATGCTAGATACGTATATTGGTCGTGATGTTGTGACCGATATGGTAATAAATCATATCATATGTCTTTCTGTCCAGCAGTTTTTTAAGAAGCTTTAGGATAGAATAAATAAAAATATTTTAAAGTAATTGTTTGAGGTTAAAAAAAAAGCTTATACATACAACAGTATAGTAAAAAATCATTTATTATTTCGTAAACGTTGCAACACAGATAAGTAAAATTTACTGAAAAACTCTAATGATTTGAAATACTAAGTAAAATAAATATGTATATCATCAAGACATAGATAAGTCACACAACATTGTATAAAACTTTACTACACTAAATGGTAGTTTATCTCACAATGTTGGGTAAAAAAAGCCGACTATCCATTCATACATATTGGAAGAATTATTACTACAAATATAGTGCTATAATTTGATGGTAAAAATTGCTACAAGTTGTACTTGTGTACTATCTTTCTCAAATTAAATGTGAATATCTAATAAACTCTTGATTATTCATGCAACCAAAAATAGAACACACTTAAATGTTACTTAAAAATAAATGAGGAACAATTCTGAATTACATGCCGCTAGGTATAGAGTTCGTGCAGTTTCGGTTGCATAAACAATCGAATACTGTAGAACTTAGGTTCGCATTTAATTTGAGATAGATGGTATTACAATGTGCAGTAAAAAATACTTACAACTATATTATTTTCCTGCATTTTTCTCTCTGTGTTATCGCTCTTTATTTTATAGATCACATAAAAATTTATCTGATTTTTTTTTTACATCTGGGACAATTATCGTTTGTGATTTCTAGGGCATTTTGTAACGTTCTTATTCGTCTATCTACATATAATTAAATCATTTCAGTGTTACTATAATTGGATGCTCTTGAATTATAAATCAGTGTACTATTACACTCTAACTATAGAGCAAATACATTTAAAATATATATCATTAGTGCAATTGCAAAAGCAAATACTAATCATTCATACAGTATTGGGTTTTAAGGTTACGTTATCCGCTTATTTCCATTTCTTACTACTAGTTTGCAGGAATTAGCGTAGACGTCCGTAATTACCGGAAATTCATATAACCGTAAGACTTGTCGGTGCAACCCTGTCGATAAAATTAAATAATGGTGAACCGTATGATCTAATTATCTAGGTAAATTACCTATTGCCCAGTCAGAAACCCATTAGTAGCTCGGACGTTAAGAAACTGTGAGGACCATATCTAATATGCCGTAAAATGCGGTATGTGTTTATTCCCCTGGAGTAATCCAGTGTATAAATTAATTTTTTTACGCCTCTTTCATTATATACGCATTAGGAATTCTGTATATTTGTACGATTTTTTTTTACCTGCTTTATACGTTTTCTTTTTTGAGTGAGATCTTTCTTTCGATGCCTCTCTTATTGTTTCATTTTTATAATTATATTTAGGTTTGGTATTATTTTAAAGGAACTTGATTGACTTTCAAGATAGTTGGTTATGATAATATACTGCTAGATACATACTCGTTCGTTATTGAAAATACGACGTATAGAAGTTTAATTAACGCTGAGCCCCTGCCAATTCGCATCCAGTCACGTTACCGTAAAAACAACGCCCCAGTCTGCGTGACCACATCAATATTTCCAGTGGATGGGGTCAGTATTTCGTTGAGCAGACCATAAAGCAAATCCCATGTGATTGGTTGATGGCCGTCCTTGAATTTATTCACTGCAAGAAGCCTCTTTCGGTCAATATTGTTGGCTTTAGTATTTACTTGGCTATACCTATGTACATATACGATGTATGTGATATTAGAAAATCTTTACAGAGGGTAAGTATATATATATATATATATATATATATATATATATATAATATATATTTGTTTTTTCATTGGAACACTTATTTTAATTCTAAACCGATTTAGTTCATATTCATTTAGTAGTTTGTAATTTCCATGTGAATTTAGATAATAATTCAATAAAATAACCTGATTTCTCAAAACACTATGTATCCCGCGTTTAAAACCTAATATCTTCTGCTCGACTATATACTTATAAGTAATTAATATTCCGGCACACCAACCAGGACCGAGTACTTCGTCTTGCAGGTAGAAGAAGGGCTATGAAATATTTCCATATTTTAATCTCTCGACTATCATGTCGAAATTTAATTTAATAGATATTGCCATTTAATTCAAATTTTTATTTATGATACAATTACTTCTAACTCGAGTAAAGTATATATACATTTTAAAATTAAATAATACAGAAGTGGCAGGTTAATTACGTATATGAAAGTAATAGCTTTACCAGAAAACTAAAAGATAAACTTAATTTATATCACTACCAAAGTACAGTTTATTGAAATTATTCACCATGCGGAACACTGGGACTTAACTAACACATTAGTTCTAGCCCTTGGAGCTCTAAACACACCACACGATCGCATTTGTGTTGGAATATGGAAATTAATACAGGCAAGTAAAGATGGTAAGTCTACAACATTCGTAAGCGCATCATGTAGAAACTTGGCTCTGTATCTATCTCATTTATCTGACAGTGCCAGCAGCGCACAATAGCCTGTACTACGTTCTGTGATAGGTTCCCATCAAGACTCTGAATGACAAATATTTTAAAAATCGTTTCTGTATTTTCTTAATCGCTAATATTTGGCAAGTGTAGTATGGATACCATACCAAAGAAAGATATTCCAATTTACTTTGAACTAAAGCAAAGTATAAGCTTTTGATTGCATGCAGATTAGTGAAATTGCGACATTATCTTATCTTAACAAATCCTAGAGTCTTAGAAGCGGACGAATAAATAACAGTTATATGACCAGAAAAGCTCATTCGAGAGTTAACAGTACACCCCAGTCACGAACCATATCGCTTCTAGAAATTACTCCAGCTTTAACTGAGTAGTCATACGTAAAGGTAGTAAGAACATCTAGTGTAAGATATTACAGAACACTTATTGACATTTAAAGATATACTGTCGCAGACACACTATTTATCGATCGGTGTAAGGTTTGTTTGTAGGTTAATACAATCAGTATTATCATCAACAACGGTATAGATTTTAAAGTCGTCCGTATGGTCCAATCGATTACACTTTAGCTCTTCTAGCAATCATTAATAAAAATGTAAAAAAGCAGAGGGCCTATGTGAGAGCCCTGCGGTACTCCCGACGTCACTAAGAATGTATTAGAACAAAAGTCATTATAAGTAACATACACTTCTGTCCCTCAAATAGGACAAATAGGGGGATGGGGGGGGAGGTAACAATAGGTCTCTCTGGCCGAGTTGCTCCCCATGGCCAAAAAGAAAAACTAAATTGGTATTAAAAGAGATTACCAGTAATATGATGTACACATATATGAAATTATATTTATTGCAGTGTTAGTTTACGACTTCCAGACTAGCGTTGCGAACGAAGCTTTCGCCGTCATTCACCGCAGATCCTTCGTATCATAGCAGGGCTTCAAGCAGTATATTTCATTCTTTACCTGAATCAATGAAGCGTTGTGCATGAAGCAAATTTCTCATATCGCCTCCCCGCGTGAATATTGCAGTGGGAACTGACGAAAGAGTGAAAAGTATAACTCTTGCGTATTTTACCAAATGAGTTGAGAATTTACTTTTCTGAAATGTACTAAGATTACAAAAAAATGTAATAATGTAATATAACATCAAATTGTAAATTTACACTCGGGTTTGAATATTACAAGCCCTCCATTACATATCTCTCAATGTCATATACAAAGGTAATATTTTCGGAAATTGGATTTCCTTGCTGGGATTTCTGTACAATAACATCAAACACACGCCAAAGCATCATTGATTGTAGCTGATGCTCTTTACAGTAAAAAAATATTGTGAGATTACAACAAAATTACTGTATTATTTTGCAGTATCATTAGTGTAACATCGTTTTTAAAGTAGACGTATTTGTCTTTGGTATGAGGTGTAAATTTACAAAAATCATTGTAATCGAATAAATTTATTTTGTAAATATACTACGCTATATGAATGTTACTGTTAAAACTGTAACTTTACACTCAGGATATTTACGGTAGTAGCTAAGGGGGACGTTTCTAAACGTGATCAGTCACAGGTACATTAAACTGACAGTGTCTTCTCTCTTATACGTATTCTGCAAGGCATGTTGTTCTTTCTTTACGTTTAGTGTAATATAAATATCACACAATTATTTTCAAACATTGATATTCTCTGAAGATTTTGCCAATATTTTTGCAGAAATATCTTTTGATTATATTTGAAAATGACGTGTCCTAGCTGTGTTAAACGTTCAAGCATAAGTCGGCAGTTATGAACAGCAAAACCCGTTACACTACTCTGACGCAACCAGATCTTTCTCTAACTTTTTAACCTTTTACTAAATATAAATTTCGTATAACATTGAAAACGTTAAAAAGCAATATAAGTACAGGATTATGTTATATACGTTTATGTATTGTAATCATAAAATTGTAAATTTACAGCCTGATATGAATTTCTTTAGCGACTTGCAAAATTACAGTAATATTACTGGCGTAAAATTACAAGTAATATTCCTTGTGTCTTTTTTTAATGTGTTGTAAAATCACAAAATTAGCGGGAATTTATACAGATTACATGAATATACATACATTAAGTCATCGAGGATTAACGATAATAGAATTTAAAAATTGTAACATAAGTTACTTTATACTTCAGGTAAACATACATATTTGCCATTTTCAACAAATGTTTACTATTAGTCTGTGTTACAATATAATATAATAATATTTAATAAATAATTTGTTATATTAGTGATTCAACTCACTTTGTTTGCAATAAAAATATATTTATAATTGTCAGCGGGTTTGTTACCTGGGCATGACATTCTAGTTAGAGTAAAGATGTTTTCTTAACAACATAACCTTCATAACACGTTTTTTGCCACAGAACAGATGAAGATGGCGTTGTATTAGAAAATAGTTGAAAATATATATAAATTTAATTTAGTTTTCTTCTTCTTAAGTGTTTAGTATTTACTTGTTATGACTTACCTTAGGGAGTTAACATTAAAATAGTGAATAAGAAATAAGAATATCTTTAAAATTAACTCACAACTTTATATTATTTGCGTTATAAATTAAATGAATTCTTAAATATGGACATATTCTAATAGGCAAAAAAAATTGTGGTGTAAATTAAGAATATAGGCTATTTGTCTGTTCTGATGCTTAATTTAGACCAAACTTTGGTAGTATTTCAAATATTTTCCTCTTAACACCGATTTAAAAATCTTCTCGTCATTAAAGATTTTTGATTTATATTGCTATTATCAATTTATTAATTAATTTTAGATTCCTATATTTGCTACTAGTGAAATGATATATCGTAGAATTCTCAACATTTTCTAATATACGTAGCATGCAGGTTGAAAGTAACGTCGGCATACTACATAACGTTGTCGAGTAGTTCAATGTCTATTCTTAGCTTGCATCTGCTCTTAGCATATAGAACTACCACAGTAGTAGATGCTTAATCCCGACACAAATACTTTTACCATATTTCAAATTGAGAGATTTAACTGTCGAGCATTTACCGTCGAAGGGGTGGAGATAATGCTGTTGCCGTGTTTCGGAGTTACGTATATTATCTCTATCTCATATGTTTCTCTTAATACATTAGTTCAGTACGAATGTGCGAGAAAATTAATTAATTATTATCACTGCGAGCACTATTTCAATACTGTGTTTTAGTTAACAGCAGTGAACAAGATATGGTACAAAAAAATTAAAAATATATAATTTATAATAACGGTCAATGTGCTTTTTAAACTAAATTAAAGGAAATCATGCATATTTTGTTTTTGAAGTGACAGGTAGGGATGGCAACGATATATCCCAAAATTCTATATTTTGGTATTTTGTTTAATATATCGATAAATGTATTCATGCTGCAAATAAATTAAAAAGAAATTTAAATTAAACCCCTAAAATCAAATTAACCACTATTCACAGATCAGCTTCAGAAGTAAAACTTCTATGGACGGTTTTACATGGAAATATAAAATGAAGGCAAGATATCGTATATCGCATCAGTGCTGTAGAGAGAGTCAAAGGTACCCACGAGCCTGCTAAGGGTGGCATACTTTTCGTATTTTGTATGTCGGAAGACACGCAAAATGCATTTGTATAGCGGAGAAAGTTGCATTACAGTACAATCAAAGTTAATCATTTTAAAGAATGAAACATACTTAACTTACCCCAGGTGCATTCCGGGCGACTGGAAATGGGAAGGACTTCAACTGTAGCCGCAGAACAGATTTATTAACGTTCGGTGAATTGTTATAGTTCAGCCTAATTAAATTGGGCCTTATATTTTTTTCTCGCTTTATTTATGAAGTTTGTTAAATTTGTTAATATTGAATCCAACATTACCTCTGTATTAGTGAAAACCGAAATAATAAGACAATAATTATTCGATAACTAAAATCTAATCATACTTATTTTTATATCGAAGCATCAGATAATATAAACTATAAATTTCAGTGATAGAGCTCATGCAAACATCAAAAGAAGAATGAAAGCCAGTTTTAAAAGTCAATAATCAAAAAAAAAAAAATAACAAACATAGATTCTAAAAGACCTAACATTAGTAAATAAAATACATATTCGGCAGTCGAGTAAAAGTTCTTGGGATGTGCTAATTTTATACGATCGATACTTATTCTCATGTAAAAGGTTTAAAACCTTTGTACTACTATTAAATCCGCAAGTAATTTGTTATATGTTATACTAGGATTTTGCTCCTCTATGCACAAACTTATTTCGTATACTAACATTTTTTACTAGAAACTTTTTTTTGTTATTTATTATGTAAACGTTGTTTCATTTCGATAATATGCGCTAGGATTTGATCTTTGGGATAATTTCTGCAAATAAATCGTGTGTAATTCTGCTGAATTGCTTGCTTTAAATTGTTTCACATCCTTGGCCTATAATATTCCATTTTTTTTTTTTTAAAATTTACTGATCGCGGATCAAACTACTAACATTATAAAATTTGAGCACTGTACCCGTTACTCTAATATCACCAACGCCTGTAAAGATAAGCGGAATGCTGGTACCGGCTAACTGAAAGTGATTTACGCCCTGTTTACGCATTCCTAGCGAATTGTCCCCTCAGTCCCAGACACGGAAGAGACTATGTCGATTGACATTAAATAAAATACTATGAAGCATCGATTACTGATGGAAATCAAGCGTACAACGCCAGCGAATGGCATGGTATATCTGGACTTTGTTAACTATAGAAATCATATTTTCATTCTTCTTTTATTCATATAACGGCAATCGACAGATCGAAAGTGAGCTCTTGGTATATTGTCCGTTGTAACGCATTTTTTCCTCAATGGTTGTCAACATTACTATTTGATACGTGGAGATTAGAGATAACATCTTGTTGCGATGACTTATTCTCAAAGATTATTTTACCATCGGTTGCCATCGATTTCCGATGGACGCAAGAAACTCGTCGCTTTCTTAAATTAAGCAAGTTAAAAAACTATTACTGAAAATAGATAGCTGGAGAAATTAATTAATCTTGTATTTGCTTGTCTTTTTTTTGTTGGCATTTCGGCATCAAAGCCCATGAGCTCCAATTAATGTTTACTTAATTTAATGATTAAAAACCGAGTATGGAACGCCCTGAAGCACATAGAACAGGGACACACATTTCACATCTCGGGGGCCTATCGGGATGTGAAATGACTGACCATTTAACCACAACACAAGAAATCGACCCTCGGATGATAGGTACCCCATTGTACATTGTTTTTATAATTAAGTCATCTACTACTTGGTTATTTAAACACATTAATGTTATTATACTTGTGGGTAGATGTACTCCTTCAGTAATTAGTTGCTGGGTGAATGTCTTTATAGTCACTTCATGTACTGGGCAATTAAACAGTATGTGGTTCAGCTTCAGCCTACCTTCATATCAGCTACCTTAATACTTTTGTGATATAATAGATGGTTGTTGACGTAGCTCAAACTTTACTCTTGCCATAGTAGATCTATAAAAAACGGGAAACTTTATTGTGGGGATACCAGGATCTGCTATAAATTGATGGATGTATATAAGCATATTAGGTCATTTTCTCCGTTGTAACTTTTTCTCCACAGGTCCTCTCATGTCTGATATAATAGTGATTGCTTTGCGATGTTAATAATATCTGAATTGCAATTGAAATTGTAAATTAGTATAAATTACCATACATACAACCATCTTTATCTAATTTAAGAGATTATCATGCTGGTACTGACGTATTTGTGTGTCTTTCGTTATTGATTTGTTTGCCATCTTTACAAGTTGTAACACTTCCCTGTTTCTTTTTCATTTCCTTAACAAATGTAATATTCTTACAGGCTATGACAACTTTTGTATAGCAGTAGTTATTTGTATCACTAGGCCAGAAACTACAATTATGATTATTAGGTGCTTTCCATTTGCCATCTGGCTCACCTCACTTCAGTTTTGTGTAACAAGGCAACAATAGTATTTTTTACGAATAGCAAAACCTGCCGACTAAGTTCAACGTTAATTGTTCGTAACTTAATGCTTAAAACCGAAGTGTGCTGAGCCAGACGGCATATATAGAAAATTGGTTTGCCTTGTCATGTCATTACTTGTCACTATTAATCAAACCGACATTATAAACGCACGATATCATGCAGAGATCTGTTTCATTCGCTAAGAGATTTGTCTCTTCTTCTAAACACGGTTTTAGTGTCGATGCTCTTTCACAAGAATGCGATTATGAAGAAGAAACAGTACTGCTATTTTACAATAGCATGCTTGACTTAATTGTTGACGATTGGACAGTCACTGAAGAAGCAGTTACAGCTGAAGAGCCAGTTGCACTTGAAGAGGTTACTGTGGCAGTACTGAATGTACCATCTAACGTTGATGAGGTAGTTACAACAGATTTTAAAGATATATCACTAGGGGAGCTGGAAAATATATCAACAATAGAGGCAGAAGGATCTAAAGTGTCATATACTAGAAAGAAACGCAGGTCCAGCAAATTGAAAAAAAGATCTAAGAGCGATGCCAACCAAATAGAAAACAGTGATAATTCTATTCATTCTACCACGGACTCTCGGAGAAGCAGTATTGTACGGGAGTCTGGGCGACTTCCCAGTGTATCAATTGATACTGCTCCTTCCATTGATCCCTCCAAAGAGAGCAATGCTTTAACAATCGAATCTAGTCAAACAACCGACTGGAGAGTTGTCGCTGATCGTGAAAATGTATTTATAAAATTTAAGAACGGCAATACATACTGTGGGCCTGTATATAAAAAGCGATTTGATGGTAACGGAACATTTTGCTGGACGGACGGTACTGTATACGAAGGTGAATTTAAGGGAGGTGAAATAACAGGTCGTGGTAGACTGTTCTATAAAGAAAATAGCACATATACTGGTAGTTTTTGTAGAGGTATTTTAAACGGAAATGGTACTATATACATAGCGTCCACGAATGTGTTGTATAGTGGAGAATGGAAAGGTGGAAAGCAAAACCGGAAAGGTTGGATATTGTATGAACCACAAAATTGGTATGACGGGGAATGGCTGAACGGAATCAGGCACGGAAAAGGCTTAAGACAATACAACAACTTGACCAGATATCAAGGAAACTGGCAGAATGGAAATCGACACGGAGAAGGGACTATGGTCTGGAGTAATCGTGATTTTTACAGAGGAGAATGGAAAGACGGTGTCATGGATGGTTATGGTGAGTATACATGGAGGGGCTTCTTTCAAACTCGCCCGTCTTTCCTCTACTAAACAGGTTTGAGGGCGATTGGGTAAACGGAATGAGAACAGGGCTAGGTGTTTTACATCTTGGCGTAAATGGGGGAACCAGAATTGCTGGCCATGGGTAAGAAACTATGAAACCACGGAGGCGGACTTATAGTGTGTGGTAACGGGAAGACCATTAAAGGAAATTTGTTATTCATGTATGATAAACCAGTTGATGCACAGTTATTTGAATATAATAAGTATTCCAGCAAGATAAGGGTGAATTCAAACATTATTAAGGCTGCAAGTAAAGAAAAGGCAGAAGCAATGCCAACACCGCCAATTCCAGATACTACTTGCCCAGAAAATGAGAAGGATTTAAATTGTATGAACTTATTTTCTGAAATACCTCTAACTTTTTCATCTCAAGTTAATCCTTTGCGCATTCCTATACATTCAGAAGCGCGCGCAGTCAATTTATCTCATTATTTGGAATTGGTTAGTAGTAAATATGGTTTAGAATATCGCGCGATGGATACATTTAGTAAGCAAAGCAATTTGAATGAAGAACTAACTCACATTAAAATATTGGAGTTCGAAGAGAAGAAGTTACGATTTGCTATTTCATACCATTACCTACTGCTTCAAGCTATTTATCAACGATATGCCAAAATGTCCTCCATAGAAGATACACGATTTAGACCAGTTATGGTAAGGATGCACCTGCGACAACTTTACGTTGATACTGGTGTTACGCATAAAATGTCATTAATCGATACGGATAAACATCTACTTAAAAACCCTGATTGTGGTTTGGAAAGTGATCACTTTCCGTTTGAGAAAATTTATTTTTGGCAATTTATTTACTCATTACTTTCTATTTCGTGGGCATTATATAATGATAATAGTGACGAATATAAAGCAAATGGAATATTAGCTTCAATATTTACGAAATTCATTCTGGAAGATGTTGAACCAAATGCCGGAAAGTTTCAAAATGGCGCTACAACGGTATATATAAATTTACTACCGTTGGAAAGTATTTACAAGTTTTATTTATCTATAGGTGAACCACATTCGCTACGAAAATTATTTCATAAAATCTATAGCCCATTTGAAAATGTATGCGATAAAATACTAAATGACGGCACAGTGAGTTATGTTAAAAAGGGATCGAACGCAGTAGTTGNACGATATGTGGGTGTATGTGCATACTTATGACCACAGTGATTGTAGATTTACCCTCTATAAAACCATGTTGACATTAAAGAGAGGAACATTATATTTTTTTTTTTTAAAAAATGAAGTAAGTCGTGCCCAACATAGCATATTCTAATATTTTGCTGACAGAAGAAGTCTAGAGAAATAGTCTGTAATTTGACATCTAACTTGCGTATCTGTCCTATAAAAAAATACCCCGTAACAACCTATGCCAAATAATGGAGAAAATATGATTAATATTTAGAGTATTTTGAACACACATTCCCGTAACCCAATATCTGTTACTTCTGTACCCGTTTATAGCTACTTTAATACCCATTGTTTAGTTAAAAATCAAATACAAGCTTTAAAAAACATGTTGTTGAGTGTTAAAATCTTTCTTTTTTTTATTCTAAGTTATTTACCACACGATCTCAACATGCTGGACAAAAATATAATTATTCTTAAACGTGAAATAAAATTTTGGCGCCGCAAAAAGAATCATAACAGTAGAAAAAAATACGATCGGAATTTTCACTGGCTTACTATGCCGTAGAAGGGTAGGACCGCGGCCAGAATCCTATCACGAAGACGTAGATCTAACGACGCCTTAGACCGGAGAAGGAAAGGAGGAGATAATTTAGAAACATAAAGAGTGCTGTTCAGAGCGGGTGGGACTTTTTCATCGCGATGGATTTTCATGACAAGGGCGTATTCCCGAGCCAATTTATCATTCACCCCAGGCTAAGTATATCGTCCCGGTTGATTTTGAATTCCTTCCTCACAAGGCATCATAGTATGTCTTACCTTATACGTAAATAATTGGGTAACCACGAACGACGGGTGTATGGTCACAGAAAGCCCAGCAGTTGCATATTGCCATCAAAGAGATCTTGTGAATGAAGAAGATATATGTGTACGACTTAATGTTAAAAGCTGCGGGAGCACAGAAGAAAATATACGCCACAACGTTACGCCCTTTACAGGAGCTTACACATCCGACGATAGGAAGTACGGAAACACATGGTTTCACATTATTTAAACAACGGCACGATCTTAATTAACAAAGGAGGAAATACCGACCTCTTTGAAACAGCGACAACATGGGCATTCCCAACGCTTGGCCCCATCTGCAGGCATTGTCGTGCAAGATTAGAGAATTCCGACACCCGCGAGCGAAACTCTACGCGCCGGAACCTCTCCCGCCGCGAGGGTGACAGCGAATTTGCAGGGATTTTAAAGAAATGGGGATGTTTGAAAGTTACAATAGCGTGGAAGTTGAAAGTATGGGGCGGGAGGTGAATAACACAAACCAGAACTGGATTCCTGGACGAATGTGTGAATATTAAGAGTTACTAACACGATCTCAGCACATCATTAAAATTGAAAAATATCGTCTGACCATCCAGTTATTTATATATTATATTGTTATATATACACATATTAAAACGTATTAGTCTCTCGTATTTGTGAAGTGTGTTTGTAATTGTTTTCAGAAATAACTCGGTGTGAAACTAGCTACTTTTCAACCATATAAAACGGTACACGCATTTATCTACACCGATTATAATTTTCTATTTAGTTCTAACGTGTCCAGAACGTTAAGAAATAATTAACAATATCCTGAGCAAATTAGTAGAAAACATTTTCGTTAATTTTGGAATAAGACATAAAAACCCCAAATTCGCGATGTTTTCAAAATACATTCTCAAACGTATTGATTAACAACCATAGTGGTATGTACTACTCTGATTATCTTAAATGTTTTCTGAAAGGTGAGGGCATACTCACTTACTTTGAAAATTGCTATTAATATCTTTTTCTGTTGTTGTTCAACATTAATAACATCTCCATTAATTGTTTTGCAATACAAATGTGATAATTAATTAAAAATCACATAAACATTTCAATTAAATACCAGTTTGTTTCACATTGTTTATACAAAAAGATCCATATCAAGGAAAACAATTTGATAAATAAATTTCGACAAATCAAGCAAAAACAAAAATCACGCAAAAACAAAATTACTCATTTATTAGACAATATTTTTATTGTAAAATTATTTATTGAGATCAAAAATTTTGCTTAAATAAAAAAAAATCTAATTAATTGATTCAATATAACCTCAATACAATTGTAAAGAGTATCCAATATTTGAACAGACAAATAATTACAGTAAATGTCAAAATAATTGTTTCGAAAAGTCCTGAATTGAAAGATTTGTTTGATGACCGATAAACCCGAATATTCGATAATACGAAGATTTTAAAAGCCGTGATCTGAAAAGAGAGTTGTTTAAAAAAAATACTTTAAACAATTTTAAAACATAAAAAGACAAAGATCGCAAGTACAGTAGAAAATAACAAATTAATGATTTCTTTTTCCTAGAAATCTTTCTTGAACCGCCCAGTGGTGATTGAGCTAGAAATGTGTTCAATACAGATGAGCTACTAAACAAGCAGAAGTAAGCTACCCCAAAATTGCACGCTAATTTAATATAATTTGTGTTGAATACCGTTCCCCCAAACCTAGCCCGCATTTTTTAAGCATTACTACAGCAAAGTTTGCATTGCATATTTTATCACATACAAAACGGTAAACACATACATGTACTACAAATTATCGAATAATAACCAGTTTTTCTATTTCAGACAACAATTATACAACATTCCAAAATGAATAGCACGGCAACACGGTTATCAAATATTAATATGTTAGATAGTTTCACATCTTTCAAAGAGCCTGATCATCAAAACGGCGACTCATGCACCAAGGCGACTTATTCTTCGATAAATCGACCAATACTGGTATGCTGCAAATGCACAGTAATGTCAGATAAGCACTTTTGTGTGTTTTATAAATCCTGCCCTTAGAGAAATTTGTTAAACTTTGTATATTATTATATGGAGTGATAAATATTATCACAAATGAACCAAACAATAACTCAGTTATTAAAGTGAAATTAATGCTCCTTTATTCCTGTAACTGAAATTATTGATTGAAAGCATTTCTATTTTTCCTTTAATTAGTTTTGCTATTGAACACAAACAAAACGTTGTGTAATTTAACTTGTTTGTTAATCCTTAAGTAATAAAAAGTCTTTTTCAGATAATAAATCTATGCTTTGGATGTATTTAACCTCGCATATTTCAGCAAAATTTTGGTTAATTTAATCTTCGTTTGATGTTTAAATTGTTATTGGACTTTGTTATCATTTACATTGCTTACTTTTTACTTACTTTTTTCATTACTTCTTTCATTTTTTAATTACACAATTTTAAAAAAAATTTCGTAGGTGAAAAATTACGAGACGTGTTGAAACAAACCGCAAATAGAATTGAAAGAATAAGAGACCGATATAATTCCGATTTGGACTATGTTATTATCATATCACCGAACATAATTATTAATATTACCTTTTCTGACAAAACAAATAAAGAAAAGTTGAACCCCATCAATTACATAAGCTTCACTAAACTGCCATTTAAGTTGATTATATGTATTACGATAAAATACATTCCTTTTTAGTATAAATACTTTTTACATAAATCTTGCGGTTATTATTATTGACGTAATCCCTTTTATTTTTGTACATAATTGTGTAGAGTTCATCTCAAACACACCGGAGAAAATGTCTTTCAAAAAGGGACTACCACCCATATTTATGTTATTGCTATTACCTTCGTGCCCGAGCTTCGTATTTCGTCATATGTTCATCGCGGTAATAATGATATGATCGGTCGAGGCGATTTTCCTTCAAGATGTAATAACATACGCCAAGAGACGAAAGAACGATACGGGTTTACATTCTTTAAACTATAGGCTCCCCAGGAACCTGTAACAATATGCCGTCGTTGTGGAACTGCGTACATATATCACTTTCTGTTTTTATTCTCCGCCCTTCGATTTCTCCGTAACTCATTCGCAAATCTGGGGTAGAGATTCTCGTTTTCCGAGGTTTCCACCCTGTCTGACTGATAAGGGTGATAATGGTCTTAAAGATAGCATTCTGTGTCGTAATAATATTTTATGGTAGCCATAAATAATTCCGAAACCATTGATTAACAAATAACGATTAACAAAAAATTATTATACGATATGTTGCTTCAGGTATTAATTATAATAAACAAAACATCAAAAATCTAATTTCAACCCATTACAGAGTGCCGAGACAATTCATCTCGCTTGTTTCAATATATGGTATAGACCTATAAAAACTTTGAATACTCTGCTTTGCACATACTCTAGACCTTGATGTTGTTGAAGCACTCTTCTTGAAGTTCTCGAAACTCAAAATAAAATTAAAAAAAGTGTCCCTTACTAACCAAAAGATTACTAAAATATTGTAATTAATAACAATAATAAAAGTTATTTGACATCAGATTTTTTAGTTTTAAATTTTCAAAATCGCTCCACACACATCGAGAAAAATAGACAGTGTTTCAAGCAAAAAGAGATGCACAAACAAAATCAACATCAAGCATTAGCTAAATGCAAACATGTTTAACATTTAAAATGAAAATAAAGGAAAACCTAATCATTTAATAACAACATAATCTTCGCTGATAATAATAATCTAACAACTACTACCCAATTCATGTTACATTTGCTTCATCAATAACTTTTCTATATAACAAAACCGTTTTCTTTTTCTGTTTAAAAAATCTGCCAAATTCGACCATAATACTACATAATTTGAAAAATAAATAGCGTGCAATAGTACGTGTGAACCGTACCTAGCAATACGTACGAGTGAAATATCAAAATTCACGGCTCTAAAATCTCTAAAATTTCTTCTTACCGAATAATAGACATCATTTAAATTTATAAACATAATCTAAAGCAACACTCTCGCAAAACTTGAGGCAAAGGGAAATGGTGGGCAAATGAAGCAAGGGCCACCTTTTAAGCAAGACACATAGAAACATTATATTAATTAAACATACAAAGAATAATACTTTTAGGGCGACTGATTTTTTGAATTTTGGACTGTACTTGTCACATGTTTTGTTGTACGCATGGGATCGGTTATAGTAGTTATTTTATTGCATAATACATACGTCTACAGATTTGCAATCGCGGGTCGTATATATAAAAACCAACGGATTTATTTATTAACATGTTAGCTCTAACAATAACTTTTAGTTTTATATATTAAGCGCCACAAGGAATACTGTGAGCATGTTTTCTGATAATATTTTTTATGGTACAACGAGTACTGCGAAAGCCAGATGAAAAAACTTCCTTTTGCCGCCACCCCGTTTAAATATTCCTCCTAATTTTTAACATAGGGACATAATTTCATGAGGTAAATACAGAAAAAAATACTACGAAGAATATTTTAGTTCAATATCTATTAACATGTTTAAATGTTTCTAATCACATTTTAATAAAAGGGAATAGTGATATGGTATAAGGCTGTTTTGACATTAAAATCGCACAAACAACAATACAGCATTTTATATAGGTACTGCTGTGTACTGACTGAATTAAATGAAATATGCAAAAAAGAATGTAACAAAGAAAAAGAAAAATTAAATAAGCTAGCTCAACGGATAAATATTTTAAGGCGCAGATGGCAACTATTTAACCTCAGGTTACCCCGCAGAATTAAAACTTGAAATCTAACCACGAAAAGTAAATTGTGACCGGGAATGAAATCAGACTTACTTAATTACCCGAAAAATTAAAAAATAAAAGAACAGACTTTTAACCCAATGACGTTAATTAACAATCAAATTTATTATTCAAAATGGGTAATTACAACTTGTGCAGAAAAAAAAACCTACTGAATGTCTGCCCAAAAAAAACGCACCTTGATTAAATTACCAATAGGACAATTCAATTTCCTATCAAAGCAAAAATTTGTTTTTCAGAGGTTCCAAAATCTTACAAATTTAATCCACGTGGTTTCAAAGCGTGGAAAACACACGAAATTATACAAAAATAAAAACTAAATGCAAGCCACAAAGCTTCACTCACCCAATCGAGGTGATTGATAATAAAAATAAACAGTAAACTGGAAATAACGAAAAAACTCTTTAAACTAATAATGAGAGAATAAAAACTAAAAAAATATCTTCCCGAACAACAATTAATAATTTTGATTCCTTATATCTCTAATGTGCGCACTTCAATATACTAAACAACTATACAATGGAATTCCCATTATGACTTAATTTTTAACAGAAATCAAATCTTCAATATCAAAACGAATTACAAAACTGCCAAACAACCGAAATACCAAGAATACGTCTACTCACGTTAATCGTCGAACAATAAACTCCTACAAAACTCTAAATTGTTTTCTTACAAAAATCCCTCCTCAAACAATCGATTAACGCAGCCGAAAACAACTCAACTACAAAATCTAATAATCCGCATTAACTCTACATGCAAACCATAGACATTTGAATGAAATGGATGAAATTAAAAAATCTTCCACACAAAATTAAAATCATAAATAACTCTTTAAACAATAACAAACAAACAAATGCGAAAATCTCGTAAAATGACTCAGCTCAGAGGTAACAAATCAAAATATGCAACTCAAAATACACTCAGCGGAAAGTGGGTAAACTGACCATAGCAGTACGTATTTAAAAATAAAGTAGAGGGTTCATTTGCATCACATTGAATGAGCAATTTGTTCACAAATTTTAGCTCATTGAATAATTCTTCAAGAGAATATATACCACAATCATAACCTGCATAAAACTTAGCTGCTGAAGACCACTGAAAAGTTTTTGTTTGGTACACGACAATGAAAGAAAAAGAAAATGATCATAGATTGTGGTAATGATATTCATATTTTGTTGTCGTTACGCACACGCAAAACAGTTAATCACAGTTGCATTAAGTTACACCTCCTTTCCGTCATAGTTCAGATTCAGTTCTTGCCCTACAAATTGACAAACACACTAGAGCTATCAGTTTTCTTAAGCTTTAGTAAACCAATTAATACACCTTGCTCGAAGTGGAGGTTTTTTAGTGGGTGAGAGTCTCACACACCAGGCTAACAGCCTAAAGGTGCATAAAGCATTTTTCCTCCTACAAAAAAAAAATATATTTTAGATTACCTTCTGAAAAAGTCATTAGTAAATAACGAAATACTGAGGTCATAAAAAGTAGTTTTATTGAATAGACCCTAAAAAAAATATGTAATGTAATATATTGTTTATATTTTAGCAAAGCTTGAAAAAGCTGCAAAACATTCAGCTAACGCCAACAAAAAAAGCGCAATAACGCAGCCTATTTTTTTTTCTAACCCGATCAAACTACCAATAAAAATAAGATGATGTAAATACACACTGATGTCCAAACTTAAAACATAATACATTTTTTAACTGAACTTATTATAATTCTTTCAAGTTCAAGTGTCTTTAGTGCATGTTTAATAGTAGAACTCACTTAGCTCGGAAAAGCAAATTACTTGCCAATCTAGCAAATAGTATTTCCCAATACCAGGGTAAATATTCGTTCATGGCGACTATATTCCGTCTTATTCAATGATTTGTAAGACATGCTAATTTTGCAAAACTTTTATATCATTATTCCATGAATTTATTAAACTGACACGCCTACGCCTAGTATTGATTATTTTAATTTAAAGGTTGCTCACCACTTTTGTTTATTTTAATATGTTCTAGATTTTCTAAAAATGTCAAAATTTTATAAATTGAAGAGGTGCACAACCAAAAATTATTTTACCAGCCTGCGCAGGTGTTACTTGTTTTCATGATGCATTTTTTCATATTGGGGCTTATTCATGGCGGCATAGAACTTTTGCTATTTATTTTTATATTTCCATAATAAATGGTCCCCATAAGTTAAGATATGTGTGGCTTTCTTAAATGACTAAGTCGTTTTAATGCTGACTTAATGATTTTGAAAAATAAAAATATCTCCCTAAGTGATTCTGTGAAACTGCTGCAAATCTCTTAATACAAAGTTTTTGAACTATTAACATTGTATAAATTTACATTGCGCACTGAAATAAAATTAAATCATTGTTCACAATCCATATATTTAATAATTTCATTCTAATACCATATAATATAAAATCACAGAAGGACCTCCTAGCATTTCTTTTGATTGAAGATTATGCAACAAATAATGACTGTATTTAATTAACAAACTCTACAGTAAATTTTAATGGTAAAATTAGCCTGAATATTAATCATAATTTTTGGTCGTGTACATCCTACTTATAGTAAGTTCTCGGTACTGTTGCCTTTCCCCGAAGGCAGAAAGAATGCTTCTTCACGCACGCCCCTGCTATCTGAAAATTATACAGCCGCCCTCTGAACCAACCACCATTAAATATCTTTATCAGCATCGGTCCAGATACCACGGAGGTTTTTGCTACTTAATAACATAAATTAGTTCTCGAACTTGTGCTCCCAGATTATAATTTCTTGTAGTAGAAAGTCAACCAACTACATCCTACGTGCTGCGGGAATGGTCGCAAATAGTTTGCTGTTGCATAACCCTGCTACATTAAAATGCGTTATAGAGAATGAATTATTAAGAAAGCCATTTCTCAGTAAAAATGAATTGTATTTTTTATTTTTATTATCCTAGAATAGAAACCACAGCGCACGTAAATAAATTTTGAAAGATAATATAGAATCGCGGTTATAAAACGTACTTACGAAACGATTTCTGCGAAAAATTATTGCTAACATTAAACTATCGGGGAAAAACTTATTTTTATAATCATGGTAATTTTATTTTAAACATTCAATATTGTCAGGGCAACAAGTAACTTGGGTAAAATAAACAGTTATTTCAGAATCGATTAAAATAAAAAGTAGAAGTTGATAGTTTAAACAAATATTTTAATTTAAATTGAACAAGTTATATCCGTTACTTCAAAATAACTATTCTTGTTGCGTTAAAAACAAAATTATGTTGAGCTAAAAGCAGATTTATTTTTCAGTTAATATCACAGTTTAAACATTTCGGCCAATGGATGAGTCATAGGGGTCCAAATTTCTAAGCCTAACTTCAGTTCAAACAACAGCCTCTAATATATGGCAATTTGTTATTGTTTACATTCGTATCTATATAAATTAGTTTACTCGTCGGTTTAATCTACATGATTTACTTGTTTTATTTATTTATTTTTACGTATTTTATTAGTTTTAAATTACCCCTGCAGTTTTAAAAATATTTAATGAACTTTGATAAGGTGTATTATGTAACAGATAAGGTTAGCGGCCATAATATTTACGTACTTTGTTGTATATTATATTTTTAGAAGTGAAATAACCGTGAAAGAAAATATCAGTGGGCATCATCCTATTATAGTATTATACTGTTCGCTCTTGCAAGATAAATTCTGATGTTAACAATGGTCGCAGTTTCTTTGGATTTCCGAATGATCTATTTTATACAACAAGACAAGAATTAAGAAAGTGCGTGGATAAGAACTACTGTCATTGTGCAGAGATTCCTAGGTCACATTAAATTAATTTATTTGTTGGATACTCATTTTAAACTTCATCGCTATTTATCACAATAACTCACTTATTTATGTTCGCTTTTTAAAATAATGTGATTTTGGTCTGAACTACATTGTACAAGTATAAACTTTAATCCTCACATTTCACATTTATTCACATTATAGACAACTCAATGTTATTTAGTCTTCGTCTGAACCTCTATCCATTTCTGCATCCCCGGGCATCATTGTTGACAAACCTATGCAGGGTCGAATGTTAGAAATGAAGTAGTCGAATAAAATGAAACAGTCTTTGTATTACACAGAACGATACAGTCATAACTTTTGAACCCTAATTAGAAGTTGTTGTGTATTTGTGTCGGAAATTTGCAAAGTCCCTTCCACCGATGCTGTTGCATTTTTTTTATTTTGATTGAAAAAGAACCACATATTTCATCCCTGGAAGAGTATTTTATACTATAAAAGTATAAATAAAGAGTTGTTTCACAAAAAAGAATGTGAACTCAATTATCGTAAAACACAAATATATGCACCACTTAATCAAACATTGTTTTACTAGAATCGTGTTTTTAATAACTATAAAGTGTTCAGAAATATTTTCAACAAAACCAGAATAAAAAACGCATAAATTTGTGTATTTTTTTTAATCTATTTTCCTACTTTCTTTAAAATATAAATTACTCCACACGTTCGAAAATTCCCGACCAACAGCTTCACAAATGGCAGCTAAGCTTGAAGGTCATTCAAAACGGACCACAAAAGAACAAAGGATTTTGCCAACTTGTCCTTGCTATATATATAGGGGGCTCACTGAATGGTGCCAAATTCGATCCCCAACCTCATCCCCCCAGAGTGGGAGGGGGGACAACTTTGAAATCTGAAATGGGAACCCCCATTTTGTATTGCAGATTCGGATTCCACGCCATCAAGTATGTAGTTTTTCTTTGAAATTTTTTTTTCGATTCGTAACAGATTGCGCTGTAATCGCAAAAAAAAACATGATTGTGAACGTCTAGAAAAAATACACAAAAAAAGAGAAGCAAGCAAACTTGATTTTGTGTTTTTTTTTTATTTTAACATAAACTAACATTTCAAAAAGCCATTCAACAACGAAGAACTTTACTTTATCATACCCATTTCAGAAAATGTGTTCGAAATTGTGGCCTTTCACTTCGATACATTTATTTATTTGCAATTGGAATGATTGCACACAATTGAGAAGTGTTTCCGGCGTAATCCTTGAACAAGCGTTGGTGATTCACTCGATCATGTTTTCCCTGGTGGTTGGCACTTCCACCTTGTATAAACTTCAGACTTAGAACTAGCGATCAAAACAATAAATAAAACATTGGCACGAATTAGGAAATTATACTCCATTACCAAAAAAGGAATTTATAAAAGCCTTAGAAATTACGCTTGAAATAACATATTTTCAGTACAATAATATTTTTCATAAGCATGCTGTGGAAGCAACTATATCAAGTTAATAGCTGAATAAGTATTAGAAGATTTAGAAAATGAAATAATTCAAACTTTAGATTTTATTCTCTCTTTTTATAAAAGACGTATGTGTGATGACACCTAATGATAAAATAGACTATACTATAAATATGTTCAATAGTTATAAACAACATTTTCAATTTACTCCCGAAAGAAAATAATGAAATCATTTTTTTAGATTTGAGTTTAGAAGAAAAAAACAATAAAATTTTATTTAACAAAATTATATCAGAAACAAGCAGCATCAAATAAATATTTTTTAGGATTCATGTCAACCTAATTCTAATAATAATAATAATAATATCATTAACATATAGAAGTATACAACTAATAATCAGAATACAGACCATTAATAATAAAACAAATGAAACAGATTTTAATAATAAGTAACTACCCAGAATATTTAATTAACAAAATTTTTAAAAATAGATTATTTAAATTCTATATCACTAACATGAATCTCTAACAACAAAAAAATGAAGATATTAAATATGTTTCTTTACCATATGTTCAAAATCTTTCAGAGGAAATAAATAAAATTTTAATACCACATAATCTAAATCCGTTTCTTCAAAATTAAAAGGCATCACTCCTTTAGAAAAACAAACACATATTGTATATAAAATTTCTTGTAAAAATTGTAATGGTGTATTACCGTATTGTATACATTGGACAAACTCTACAACACTTACCAGGAAGACTAAAAGGTCGCAAATATTCTCGTATCTAACATGAAACTAAAATTTTAATAAATTAAAAAAAAATATAAAGCTAGATGTATTTTAGAGTTAATTCAAATTAAAGAAGATAATGGCTGCGTTCAGGAATTACGGCGCTGGAAACGATAACCGCTAGTGCTGTGACCGGCGCTGGAACTCCCTGAACGGGTCATAAGAATAGCTTTTGCTGGCGCATGCTCTTTGCTTACTTATTTAGTGCGTTTGTTAGCGGCGTTTTCAGAATTGTAGTATATTGAAAGGTTTTGTTCATGTTTAATCTTTGACAAAAATATCTTGTTACACCTATAAAAGGATAAGAAATTGGACACAACAATTATATTAATCACAAAACTATAGGAAATAAAAACAACCACGGTAATTAAAACTTTAAAATAAGTTTTATAGAGTAACATATTTTAAAGATATCACTAATATCCTCGTTCACTCTTATATTCTCTGTATCTATTAATCCCGGCGATTTTGTTGCTGCTTAAGCATAAATTATAGATAAATATAACCTCATCCGCAAATATTCAATAAATCCTGAATTTTTATATGTATTTCTAAACTATTAACATATAGTTTATGCCCTTTATTTGTAATTTCACTATGTCTATAAAATAAAATGATTTGACTTGATCGATCTACAAAACTACTACTACTCAATACTAATACAATAAAATTAATAAAACATCAAATTACAATATTTTTAACATACACAGAATCGAACTTAGTCAAAATATACATATTACACAAACAAAAACTATTTTAACGAATTAATGTATGTCTGCAAGAATTGCAAGCTTTTTACAGTGAGAAGTTAACAAAATGTTGATGTAATGTAATGATGTAAATGTATTTCTGCTAATAACTGTAGTAATTAAGAGGAATTGGCGAAACGTCAATAAAACTGTAATTTTCTACACGCGGAATTCTATTCTTACAATTTCTGCAACACCAAGATACATTAAAGAAAGTACTCTGTAGTTACTTAATACATATGTTCCAATACTTTGCTTCGTACTTTGCAGTTATTAAAATTTTAATGTCAATTTTAAGTTCATCTTTTGGCGTACGCGTACATAGCCATACAAACGTTATTCTATTTTGATAAATTAACATTTGCATTTTTATAATCGCCCTGGATTTCCACTAAACATTCCGTAATAATATAGCCCATAAATACCAAAAACTACATGTTCTTTCTTATGTAACATGGAGATAAATTACATAATTGTTGTAATTCAACAATTTAAGGCAGGCATAGAGAGTTTCTATAATAAATGCAGCTGAATACTGATAAATATTCAGGCAAAACTTTAACAAAGGATAGATTATTATGTTCGAGATGGTCTTCTATAATTGTTTAATTGAGTATGCAATGAAAAATTTTAGATTTATTGAACCTCGGGAGTCAAGAGCTTTTTTTACTGTGGATTCAAGCATTTTTGTGGTATTTTTCACAAAAATGCAACCGTCATAATTGATAATGTAAGGAGACCCATAAGCGGCCATTTCCAGTATATCGTTGCTGGAATAATTAGAGAACAATATATATCTTTTACATTGAATGTATTATTCAAAACACTTCTTATGTCTTCATCAGTAATGGTGCTTTTTTTATTGCAGTTATATTTACATGTGTTTCCCAACATACGTGTTTTATACTTTTTATACTTTTTAACTTTCAACATCTCCCACACGTCCAGTAAAATAAATTTTGCTATATTCACCTATATTATACCCTTGTCTATATAAACGTTATAACAAACGTTTCATTTTAGCTAAAATGCGCCGTTCCGGCTTTTCCAATCCCAGTTAAATTCTCTGAAATCTATTTGGAAAGGAAACAATGTGTCAAGTACCGTAATTTCATATCTAAATTCATTATTCCTACACCACCCAGGCTCGAATCCTAAGAATAGAAGAGGTCCTAAACCTCTTCTATTCTTAATTTTTATGAATGACCTTATTAATGATATATCCTGTCAAAAAATGATGTTTACTGACGATTTAAAGTTGTTTGCTTCTATTGAGGACTGTAAAGTACTTCAGTTTAATATCAACGCTGTTGTTTCCTGGTGTAGTAAATGCAGGCTTTCACTTAATGTTTTCAAGCGTAATTCTATGATTTTTACTAAAAAGATCAACCCCGTTACTTTTTCTTATACTATCTCTGGTACTACTTTAATCTCTGTAAGTTTAACGAAAGATCTGGGAGCGTTATTTGATCCCAAACTTTCTTTTTCTCATCACATAGCAGATATTGTCGCACGTACCTTACAAATTTATAGTTTTATTTACCGCAATTGTAGAGATTTTTCTGATACCAGGACGTTGAGTACGTAGTTCTTTTCTTTGATATGCTCTAGTTTAGAATATACAATTTTAATATGGTTTCCTATTTACTCAATTTCTATAAATAATATTGAATCGGTTCAAAAAAACTTTTTAAAGTTTCCTTAGTTTTTAGCTGAGGGATATTATCCACTAAAGGGTTTTGATTACAGGGTACTTTTAACCAAATTCATTTTTGAATCCTTGCAAGCTAGAAGAATTGTTAGTTTGATTTAGTGGTGCACAATAAAATCGACTGCCCGTGGCTTTTACATACCTAGGCTGAATTTCCGTTATCACCCTACATTTTATTGTGATCAACATAGATCCAATGTGCTGTTCCGATTTCCCGTCTCATTAATGTGTGATCACTTTAATAGACTCTCGGATGTATGCGACATCAACCATGAAGGCTTGAAAGACTCTGCTCCGATAAGCCATTGAAAAGTGCCGCTAAAGCTATCGGGCTGAAATTAAAGCAAATAAGTACTACTGTCACACATACTGTAAATACCAAAAATGAGCACGATCGATACTCCCCATTCGAGATATTAGCATAAGGGTGGAAAAATTCAATAGTTCTTTTCTCAGGAATTATTTAAGCTATCACGTTCAAAAAAAATTATGTAAGTAAACACTGATTATGGGCATTCTATAAAAAATCAAGAATAAGCATTCACTCAGTCCAAGTTATCCCTATTTTTCCTTTTGAGGGATGTTTTTTTTTAGTTTGGTTTAATGTGCGACTTGGCTTTTATTATGTTGGACTGTATACATGTAGGTTTACTATATATTTTTTCAGTTTTTTTTTTTGTGTGGTAGAACATGTAAATAAAAAATAAAACCCCTTTGAATGATTTTAGTAGGAGCAATTTGTTACTGGCTATTTTGATAGCTTAAGTAATTCCTAAGAAAAAAAATATAGAATTTTTCCACCCTTATGCTAATATCTCGAATGGGGTGGCATCGATTGAGCTAATTTTTGTATTTACATTAATGTGTGACAGTAGTACTCATTTGCTTAATTTCATCCGATAGCTGAGGGCACTTTTCAATTACTTATCGAGCGAGCCGTTATTCTAATTGTGCTTAGCGCTTTCAATTTTAAGTTATTTTATTTTTTTTCATTGTTTTCCTGGCTGTTTCATGATCTTGTTTTGTCCTTTGAATTATGTAAGCAAATTGTTACAGTTTTCTTTTACACTTAAATCTTAGTTTGTAAGAATGAATGCTTTTCTACTTTGTTAATGCTCTTTGGTATGTTCCTTTTCTTTTCTTCATGTATTTTTCCTGTAATTCGGTTTTTTTTTTACGATTGTTTGAAATATTATATTATTTATTAGGATTAAGTATATTATGATTATTATGATGTATGTATACCATAGTCCACTTATAATCCGTGTAGCTAGATAACCGTTATGCACATATGTATATGAGGAAGTTAACTCTATATAATTATAATATGAAAGGACCCATTACACAATTTTTTACGCACCACTACTTTATATCCCGTTTTTGTGATAAATGTAATATGTATTTAACTTGTTTTTTTTATTCTACAGTAGCGATTACTCTTAAATATAAAGTGTCATCTTACTGGAAAATGCAAAAGGATGTTTTTGTTATTCTTTCCAGACGTTTTTCGCAATTGCTTTTTATCTACAGAAACTTATTTCCAAAGTTTCATTAAAAGTACAATTTGCTTTGCGATTTTTGAGAAATGGTTAAAATTATGTATGTTGTGTATTATAACTATCCTCAGGCGCGTTTTTTTTTTTTTGAAATCCTTCAAAATTAACAAATTTTATTTTGAAAAAAGGGCTCAGGCATATTGTGACTTACTTTCGATTATTTTCATTATTGAAAAAACAACCAATTTTTCTAACTCTATCGGCTAAAATTTTGGAATTTCTTTTTTTACCACTGAGTGCTCTCACTTTTACTTAGCACTCCATTAATTCTTTGGAGAAAAGAAGCACGACAGAACCTTTTTTTTACCATTTTTCTTACTGTATTTATTAGATAGAATAATTTATTGTATTTACGGTTGTAAATTATTCTTAGATTTTTCCTTCGTCTATTTTAATGACCTTGAGCACATTGATGCTACGGAGTGCACGGCACGCGCATTCTTTGCGTCTACCAAAAAGTAGGAACATTTAAAATTTATTTCTATGCTTATAGCGGGGTTATGTCGAGTAATCATATTTTTTTATTGAATTGGTCTAAATTAGTAATGAAGAGAAAGAGTCGTGTAGGATATTACTTGAAATAAACAGCAATGTGCATATAACCATTTTTTTTTAGAATGTTTAATAACTTGACTTTCGTATTATTGATACTAACCTATAATAAACGCAACAAGTAAATATTACGAGTTTGGAATTTATTTCTTGATGCAAATTTCTTATATTTTCAAATTTAAAATTGCAAATTAGCCACTTTATTTTATAGTGGCATTTATTTAAATTTTAGTATATACGTTGTATCACTTACTCATGAAAAATACCGATTGTTAATTTCTATTGCTGTATTAATTATATAATAACTAAAGAAATTACCTATCATTCTCAATATTTTTTACAATAATGTGAATTTTATAAGTCTGCTCTAAGAAAATATGCATTGTGGATTAGAAGCTTATTATACAGCAAGCGTACCACGATATGCTGACATTTTTGATTTGCTTTGCCAGTTAATTTCCGGTAAGTAAACGGTTAATATTGAAAGACATAAGTAGGAATAGTTATATTTGCTATGCTACAATATAGACAATGAAAAATGTTACAAACCGAAGTTTCATAAGATTAATACAATTACTGGTCGAAATTCTTTCTAGCAACGAAAGTAGCAAGTCGGAAAGTTTTACATATGATATATTTGACACTTATAAGTATCTTGGCTTCATTTTGTAAGCTTTTCTGCCGATTTCACAGTGCTTCTATTTAATATGTACCTTCAACTCAACATCTTGAAATTAGAAACTTCATGTGTAGAAATAATCGCATCTTGACCTGGATGTTCAAAATTAATGAACTAACTGCTATGAATTTTCCAAACACTTCAGTGTGTGACCTATCAAAATATTAAAAATATTTTCTAAATTATAAATAAAAGAAAGGTTTTATTTTCAAATTTCTGCTTATCGCATGTTCACTGGCTTTAAATGGCAAAATAACGTTGATGTTGTACGATCGTGTGCTGGAAATGCTTGCACAAACATCACAATTTAACATTTAAACATTTCCATATTAAATATCCACAAACGTATCTCAACGATTTTGCGACAAAAACTTAAATTGTAATATTCTTGCACTATTCTTGCGTTGGGAGTATGCCAACGTTTTAACCAATGCCGGTAGTTGACCAAATCCTTGGTTCCATCATCAAGCACACCAATATGCTATGATGTATTGCTACTTACACCTTTATAAAAACAAAAAATTAAATGTTATCTCTCGGGTACTTTACTGTCAACATTGAAGTGCACTTCATACTTTAACACCTTTTCTAGTATGTGGTGATTAGTCCCAATTGTGAGTATTTGACATTTAAGGTACAATTATTAATTAATATACTTTATGAATGCCTTAACTGAACACAAAAACGTATGAAAACTGTCTATGCAAAATAATAATAAAATGTTGTGGCTAAACACGTCCTCGTAACAAGGATTCCAAATAGGGATCAAGAACAAACGAAATTTAAAAATAAAAGGGGTGAACATATAGCACATAACCTAAGGCTAAACTGGTTTTAATTATCGTATGATACATACATAGATACGCGCTGTTATAAACATAGCACCCCCCAAAATTTTCTGAATGAATGCACGATGTGCCGATTCACGTGCTGGCAATACGATTTTTTATCCGGCACGCTCATTTACTACATTCGAAAACGGACGAGACGGAAGCCAATCTGTCTTCTACTGTTATCTTTCATACTGTACCTATCTACAACTTATCTGCAAGAAAGTATTATATACATGTCTTCCATTTTCCGGTAAAAAAAAAACAGTAGGTACGTCAAGAATGAAATTTTCTACTTTGTAAGTAACAAATTGCTATGTAATTCATAAAGACAAGAGACACAAGACGGTTAACAATGCATGAACGTAAAATACTAACGGATTGAGTTAGTCCAAAATATATTAATTAGACAAATTATATTACGCAAGTTTGCCAAAAATGTGGGCAAATTTTCAGTTCGCGCCGTTTTAACTGCGCTCGCTTCCGCTTACTTACTAAGATGCACAAAGAGGAAAAGGAAACGTCGAACGTGACACGTTTTTGAATGCCACAAGTTTCATCGCGCCCAGCTCCAAGTCGAGTTCGCAGGGTAGACCCACTTTTGAGTGTCGTTAAATTTACAGAGGCTCCATGTTGATTTTAGTAATTTTCGCGTCCTATTTATTTAAGACTCCCTAGGGTCCACGTGTTCTCGTTAGTCCTCGTCAATGCAACTCTTCGCGCATCCTTTCAACTTCTTCTGTTTGTTTGAGATTTCTCAGTTGGACCAAGGCGGAATACATTCTATATAAACACGTTGTAGAGCAGAAAACATGAGAAGGAGCTTATATTGTTTATTTCGGTGTAATGTCTTGCTAACATGAAATGTTATGTTCGAATTTCAACATTACATATTCATGAATCCATTCATTCGTAAGTAAATTTTTAGTTTCCCTAAAGTACATAGAATATTCTCGTATAGTATAGAACGTTAAAATCCCGTGAAAAGAACTGTTGAAATTTAAATGCAAAGTAACTAAGTAGAATTAATGTTACTTAAAAAATCCAATGTTAAGAACCAGCCGTAAATTTGAATTAGTCCGTTTTTTGTAGTTATATGTAGACTAAACAATTAACAAAACCGGGATATCAATAACCTTTAATAGTCTCACAAGTACAAGACATACGGCAATTTAGATTTCGATAAACTTTAGAGACTGAAGCTATATCATAGATCTTTTACGTCTAATCCAATTAGGGAATACGGCGAAAACCAAACACATTCAGACGGTTGCAATATTACTGATGTTGTGTGTTTTTTTTTGACCTTATGTAAAGTCTTATGTCCTAAATACTGTGTTAAAGAACAAAAAATGTTCTTTCTTAAACGTCAATACTGAAAACAAATCCTACCAGATTTAAAAAAAAACTGTATGAAAACAGATCTCCCTAATAATTTTCAAATTACATTGAAACTATCAGTAATTTTGCTAACCTGTAGACGGTAAGTTGTGTTGTACGTAAGATTCAATACAAACTAAAGATATCGATTACCGTCAAACGGGTAAGGACCACTCGGTATATCGAAATTTTTGCGTCTTTACCAATCAGTATACGTACAAAAGTATCGATAACTATTATTCCATATGTGCTTGTCGCCAAGTAATATGGCTAGTATCGCATGCGTTGCTCCATTCCTTCACGATAGTACCCAGATTATATTGTTTAAATGCTTTGGACTTTATGCAAAATCGTAAACGTTGATTGCACGCAACACTAAGAATGATATCTATCAGCTGCTAGATATTGTTTCTCTAATCCTTTAGGAACAATATGCACTATTAAAATATTGTCCTAGTTATATACACTGAACTTAACCTCTCTTATTTTTTTAA
Source organism: Protaetia brevitarsis (assembly GCA_004143645.1). Taxonomy (NCBI): domain Eukaryota; kingdom Metazoa; phylum Arthropoda; class Insecta; order Coleoptera; family Scarabaeidae; genus Protaetia; species Protaetia brevitarsis. The sequence continues at coordinate 2,272,018 of RXPK01000289.1, read as the reverse complement.
AAATAGACAAAGTATGGATAAAGTTGAATTACCCAATGAAAATTTAAGGTAAAAATCGGGTCAAATCATGTGGAGTGGATGTTAAAACTTCGTTAATAAGGCTATTTTTGACGATAAGTTAACATTTACAATCCAATTTTTATTTTATTTATTTATGACTTTGGTTCCTCTCTAAATGATATTTCCTTATCCTCAAATATCTGAATTGAGTCAGGGCAACTTAAATAAAGCAGTGCAGATCAAGTCGCTTCAGACGGGACTAATATATATATAATGCAATTCTTGAAGAGGATTTTTGGACATTAAACATAATAGGCATTAAGATTGTTTAAAGTTTTAATTTATGATTTTTTCTTTTCTTTTTTTTCGACTTTCTCTTCTGCAGCCAGCCACTGCGTTTATGAGTATTTATCTTTTTGGGAGGAATATTCAACTGAAAATTTCTTCAAAGATGGTATAGAAAGTAAATAAGAATAAAGATTATTTAATACGTACTTCCTTATTCTTTCGACCCTTTTTCTTTTGACTTTTCGATGAAATTACATTTCCTTGACTACATCAGATCATAAAAAATTTTAATATGGTTCCTTTACCCAAGCCACAAAGTGAAAACGATATGTATGGGGTAAATGATCACGCTTTGGCAAAAAAAGGTAACATAATTAATTCTGTACAGTACAAGGCTGCTTATTGTTGAGTAAATGATGAATAAAAATTTATTATTTTTTAAAAAAATTGCCAAAGGTTATAAAAATATCAACGAAAACTTAATTTTTATTCATGAACCCTCGTTTGACGATTACACTCTAAAATAAGAGCAGATTGAATGTATATTTTCAATCATTTCCTTCCGGAAAAATTTTTTGCCGAATTTGATAGCGACAGCTTAAAAATTAAATCCACACCAGAACTCAATACCTTCCATCCTAATCTCAAAGTATTAAAGAAAGATTTCACTTATTTTATTGTTAAATTCTGATATTGATGTCCGATCATGTCTGTTAGTTGTTGCTATAAATAACAAAAAATTAATTATTTTTGCCCACTGATGGCACATTTAGTATCGTTTTTTAGTACCATGTTTTAATCTTGTAGTTGTTTTTCAGATTACACTTTATTGTTTTTTAATGCCAAACTTCCAGTTGGATAATAGAAACAATATATTCTTAGATAAACTATTTTGTTCTAGAGACTTTTATCCAACTGAGCCATAAGGGAAAATAAATTCAAATTATCTTTATTAATATTTATTATGTATCCGCAATACATTTCACTTTGGTATATGATGTAAATAAATTAGTCTTTATGTACCTAATCCTCCGTAATATGAACACAGACGATTTTATACATATGTACGGTACATTTTGTTATTTTAACAAATAAAATTACATTTATATCTTATATATTACATCTTCAGTTGTTGTTGTTAACATAACATTTTTAAAAATTTTCCCTTTTTTTCACAGTTATATTACACGTAAATATTTACATCTTGCGTAAAGTAAATTTGAGCATGTCATACCCCTTCATATAACAAAATCACCAAACAAAAATTTAAATCTCAACATGTATTGGTCGTGGTTAAAATTAATCTAAGAAAATATTTTATTATTTAACATTAATATAGCATATAAATACAAGATACAAACAAATATAATCAAACTATATTAAGAACCCTCATTCATATAACTGAGCTTAATTCCTAGACTCTGATTTAAGTATTATAATAAACTACTTCAATCCGATGTTTTAGTTCAAACCGCTTTGGTGTAGCTATTACATTAGTTTTAACAATTTGTAAAATTGTAGGATGCATAAACTATAAAATACGATGTTACGGTAAATAATGCATAATTGTGGAATGAAATGTTTCTTTTCCTGATATGACACTTCCAGTGTTCGTAATGAACTTGGTTCAATTATTACTTTAGATATACAACAATTAAAGATAATAAAATTAATCACTGCAATATGCTACAAAATGAATAAGTAAAAGTTATTTTGTATACAATTTCTAGAAATAAAATATTCCTTAACTAAACAGAAATTTTTGGCATAATAATCACTGTCATTATATAAATCCTTAGTTACAGTTAATATTTATTTATACATTTTTTACTCGTATATACATTAACATTTCCTTATGTTTAGTATTTATTATATAGTAGTGTAGTATAATGCATTAAAAAAATGTTACATAATATATAAAATATATTGTACTTACATATATTAAAAAGAAAATTATGGCGAAGGTCTTGGACAATATAATTTAAAGAGTAAACAGTGTAGCTCATTATTTGGTAGCGATGTTGCACATTTCATGATTCGTTTAGAGGCTTGATTGGTATTTTTTAAACTTATGTTGCCTGCTACGATTTTTACCTTCACCAAGGCAATTTGAAGATCGTTTTGAATTACTCGCTTAATTTGATTTTAATCGGAATTCGCTACAGAATGTACCTATTTAGCTACTGTTTTGTTCAATTTGTTGACTTTTAGTATACAGCGACCATTAATTGTTGTGCGGATTTGATATTGGGTAGACGTATTTTAGTAAGTTTTTAAGTTATATTACCCAATATTTCACGATGTGCTATTGTATACTGTACTTTTAACATAGGCGAGCAAATAAAGTAGATATCAGTACGTATAACTGTTTGTATTTTAAAGTTTGTCGCCAAAAACAAGTTGTAAAGAATTATGTACTTATATAATCCTAGAAAGAATAAAATTTAAGATAGGTAAAATAATTGTGCTTAAAATGAAACATGTTCCGACAGCAAAATAACTTGAAATGGCGTACTGTAATCTACTTTAACAAAAAATGAGTCTTTGAAAAGGATGTATTACTCCTTAAAATTAACGCAATAAATTTAAGAATTAGTCGTCAGTCGACAGTATTATATTATAATCCCTCTAACCTATATAGTTGATATTTATGGTGGAAATTTAAGTTAACGAGACCTTCTTTTCGTGACATTAGTTTTCAAATATGTGCATTAGGCATTATGTGATATCCGTTTAAACCGAGTTGAATTGTGACATCCACTAACTATATAAATAGAGGTATTAATATAAGTTTGCCTTAACGAGCGCGATAGTTACGCTGTCAGGATTTCGGGCACACAAATGACTTGACTGTCCGATTGTGATAAAATAGTTAAGAACTTATCCGTAATAAAGTGAAATAATTGGTTAGTCGTTAAAATTAATGAAATCGTATGTACTGTTATACAAAGAAAGAACTAATTCTAAGAAATATATAGGTGGGCCTTATTGAAAAAAAAAACTATAACCAATTGAGGTTACGTGAAGTCATCGTTGAGGTGATTTTCAGAACTGGCGAACTCTTCACCTTTAGCTAAACAGTCTCTTATGCCCCTGAGGATGATTTCTACTCTTCTATCTAATGCTTCCAGGTGAGGTTCCCATAAAACAGGTGCCACTGGATCTTTGGCTAAACTTTTGCGCAAAGCCTCGCTCAGTTTAACAGGTCCATTATGGAATCTGAAAAGTAAAATAAGTGTCACTTCTTTGCAAAACTTTGTAATGTAAGCGGTTAATGGTTTACTTTTTTAGCGTAAAACAAATTTCCATACGAAAACAACAAATTTATTTGGAACAGATGTTTTGGAAATTCGTGAATCTCATTTTGAACTGTAGAGGCAGAATAGAAGATGCCAAGAAAAAAAAAATACGCAACGCTTTTCTAAATTGGTCTATGTTATGCCGATGTCGACGTACATATATTCTGACTGTAAAAGGCAAATATTGTCCTCTTTGGTGGCAATAACAAAATTATTTTAAATAGGATATCTTCTTAAAAAAGTCATAGATAAAAAGTTTACCCGCTACCTTGTGTTTCGCAAACTTTGAATCGTCTTTAATATATTCTTGCAGCTCGTTTGTAAATTTGATATTCCTTTCCGGCGTTTTAAACACAAATTCCAATCTTTTAGGTTAAAACCGAAACTACTTTACCTTGTCTAGTAAACTAAGCTGCAAACATGGAGGTGAAAAGCTAATAGCGTTATTGGAAACAAAAGACATGGGTACAAAACGAAATGCCGTCCATAGGCATGGTCACCAACTATTGGTACGCAAAAGAAATCAACTTAACCTTTAAAATGCGTCTAACTTTAATTTTTTTGGAATATGGTATGTGAAACCTCTGTAGGAATTTTAGGAAAATTGACGATTGTTCTTAACAGATTTATTGTAATTTTCCATGGTTACTAGCATTCCGCTGTTCCAGCTACATGGTGTTAAAAGGTCGTCCTCTGTGCTCTTCGAAACGTAAATAATAAATTTTGATATTTAAATAATTGACTAGATTTGATTAAATAATCGTTAAATATTAGATACTAGGTATTAAGAATACAATGATATTTAAATAAATATTTAATTCAATGAACCATAATCTTTAATCTTGTTTTAACAACGTACTTATCTGAGGGAGCGGTTAAAGAAATCGCCCATTCAGCGATCACAGCTCCTAGTAGACCTTTATTTGGTAAATATCATATTAATATGTTGTAAACGTACTTATCACCCTAGTTGTGTTAAATATGTTCTATTACTGGAATGAAATAGGAGAAACGGCCAATCTTATGGGACAATTTCTGTAATACATGTAAAGTATTTAACGTATTTGCTGTGCTACATAGGGAGAAAACTGCTACAAAATAGATGTGCTACTATCGTACTGATATTCTTCAATTTCTACAACCTAAAACGGGACTCATGGCCTATTTTAGAACCCGAAAAAATGCTGTAGTTTAACTCAATTTTTTTGTTATGGTAACCAAAAATAGTTGAACAAAGAGCATTTTGAAAAATGAATGACAAGTGTAGGACACAGGTGCGTCCTCTTATAAATTTCATCAATTTTAGATAGTTTTTTAAAATAGTTTTAAATTCATTTGGCTTTTACTTTCATTATTTTACACATGCAATGTGATATTGGATGGCTTTAAAATTACGGATTTGTTTCATCATATTTTTTAGCGGCGTATATTTCTGAAGATGGCCACAGACCGAAACATGTAAAAGATAATTTTTAAATAAAACACGATTGGAAAGGGACTGGCATTTATCATTCATTTTTCATACACATTATGCAATCCCAATGAATACCAATAATAAAGAGCATTTTGTTAATTCCACATAGTAACTTATCTGAGTTGTAGGTACCATGGCCTAAAGGTAACCTGGATTGATATGCAAGGTTGTCTAAATGCAAATATCCAGTTCTAGTTTTGTGCCATGATACATACATACATCCAATGGTAGTTTAAATCGGTTGAATAAAAAAAAATACAAAGGATAACAATCTGTTAAAAGAATTGGCTATCAGTTGAATGGGTTAACTTTCATAAATCAATATTCCTGAGAGTTATTTTCATTTGTTTTTATAATACTTGAAAATAAAGCATTAGGAAATTACAGATTTATGCACAAAAATTAAAAGTAAAATTTTAAGATATCTGCCTAGTAATTATGCACTAGGTTTAAATGGCATAAATTATAGACATAGTATCGAATGGATTTAACTGAGTACTCGTAAGTATTGATCCTTCTAATTGAGCACTCAAATCAGTATCGCAAATCTCAATCGATACCACGATAAGTACTCTTTATTGCAGATGGTTTGGTATCCCCTACTTATGATTTAATTTTACCTTAAAAGCTTTCAATGTTGTATTTATTTTAAATTTTGTTCTCAGTACCAGTAGTTGAGTGACGTGAAGTGACATTTGTTATTGACACGTCAATATCACATGTTATGCTCTATTAAACATTATTTTACATCACTTTGTTACCTGGGATATCGTATGCAAGTTAGTTTAGGTGTTTAAATGTGTTTATATACAGAAAATATACCTAAATGCTTTGAGACAAAAAGGCTATTAATCAGTAGATGCTAATAAAAAAATATATATATTAAGTCGAATAACAAAAATAAAGTATGCATAAAACTTTTATTATACTCTTTGTTATTATAATTTCTAGATCTTACTTAAATTTAATTTTGAATTGCCACCATGCAAGGACTACATACATATATAGTACTAATGTGATTTTAATGCGAACAAAGCGTGCTGAATGAGAGCTCAAACTTTCGGCGATATATCGTATCTTAACCCCACAAAATGACTTTTATGATTTAATAGGCCATGCTTTATGTGTAGGGGTGAAACAGAATCATTCTTGAGAAGAAAGTTTTGTAATGGGGACCAATTTTCAGTTGCTTAGCATAGGTGTTTCGACTTTTTTTTGCGTTAATAATTCGGTATATATTATACCAGTAGTTTTAACTTTCCAGTGCACTTCGGCCATGTCGAATAACGCAGACGTTCAATTTTTCAAAACGATCGACAAAAACATTCAAATTAACTGTTACCGAATTTGTGTATTTTTCAGAAATCTGATCATTCTCATACGTTTTAGTGTACTGAAGACGATGAAAATAATAATATTGTGACGCTGATATGGTTTGAAATCCAAAAACACAAAATAAGAACGGCAACCATATACAGGGTATTCCACGTAACTGGTTCATTAAAAGTTTGTGATGTTCTATTATTTACTTATATTTGAGATTTTGGCACCGGTATCAGTTCGATTGGAACTACAAATGCAAAATACCTTAACCAAAATATCACTTCCGGTTGACCGGAAATGGATGTCAACTTTGTTATTTTAAATAGAATGATATAATTTTTTATTCATTTTTGGATTCTACGATCATAAATACGTCAGTTTTCATTAGCTATTCCTATAGCTACATGTTGTCGTTTTTTGAGTTATTTAAGTTTTTCTTCTTTTTTAGTCATAATCATTGCATCATTGAAAAATTCATATCTCGGTTAATACTGTAAGTAAAGACTCCAAATTTGCTATGTTATGAATGTAGATATAACTCTAAGAAACGGTAAGCACACTTTACATTCTAACATACAGGGTGTTCAAAACTGAGGAATAAAGTGACATATTTTCAAATGCAGAAAACTCAATTTTTTTAAATAGAACACCCTGTATTTTAATTCAGAATTAGGAAGTAAATATCATTCCCTTTTCATTTTCAAGTTTCAACGAATATATAACAATTTTATTTGGTCGCATGGAATTATAATTTGAGTGGAAAAAGGCTATATATATAGGGTGGGCCATCACATTCGCGTCGGTTAATATACGAAAAGTGGTAACATATTTTAAATTTTTTTTTTTAGTTAAGTGTTCTAAATTACTAAGAAACTATAACAGATAGGTATAGGAAGCATTAATATAATATTAAAGACCGTTAAAATTAGAATCTAAAAACGGTAATAAATACAGGCTGTTCCATTTAAAATAAGAAAGTTACTTGGCTTTAAAGATAGTGAAAATTGAAAGTATGTTTTTGTTCATCCTGTATAATTTTTTGCATTACTTTAAATTTAATAATCAAGTATAATGCTTTAGTTAAAAAATAAATACAGTTTAAAATTTCTTGCTTAAATATGCATGACAGGCATGTCTCTCAAATGTTGGTCTACATTTTGAAGAATAGTTAATTATCTCGTAAACGAGTTTAGTTAGATATAAGAAACCTAACACCTACTTGCCTTTATTTAGTCTGTACTATCAAAATATGTCATAATATACAGGGTGTTCCATTTAATTTTTCACAACTTTGGTGCATAATTTTTCTTTGAGTCGCTCTGTATACTTCAACATAATTTTGAAATATGATCCTTTTGAACCTGTATAATCCTTAACCAAAAAAAAATTGAAAATATGTTACCACTTTTCGTATATAAACCGACACGAATGTAGTGGTCCACCCTGTATATATAGCCGAAACGCCTTAATAAACATTTAAAATTTAAACGATTTGTAATTCATCCCGTCTAAAGGGGTGCTAAAGGAGAACATCCATCATTTTAGAATGAAATGCATTCCATTGCATCTTCAGATGTCCCCAAGCGCTGAAAACCTTAGTTGCGCCGCTGACTTCTAAACACCAGCCGCTAGTTCTGTTTATACTTTTCAAGGCTCCCATTTTGTATCTGTTATTATTAGCTCGATTTTAATGAAACGTTGGTTAGGGATATCTATCCATCAGGTGAGTAAATGGTATAAGAAAATTATATTTTCTGCTATACTTTAGAAAGAGCCATTTAAAAAAATATATACGAGGGATGTATTGAAAAATTCTTAGGCTACTATGGAAGCATACAAAATTTGAAAGTCAATATATTTTATTAGTCAACATACTCTTCTCTTAATTGGATACATTTATTACAACGAACCTGCAACGCCTCTAGACCTTTCAAAATTTTTATCTTGCTCTGTAAAACAGGCCTCCGCAGCTTCTATCACCTCCGGGTTGGAAGAAAATTTACGACCTTTTAAACTTTTTTTCAGTTGAGGAAAGGATAGTCGAATGGAGCCAGATCTGATGAATAAGGGGGTGTTCGAGTAATTCAAACCCCCTATCACGAATTGTTTGAATGGCAACATGCGATTTGTGTGCAAGGGCATTGTACTACAACAACAAAACACCTTTGGATAATTTTCCGCGTCTTCTCTTCTTACCTTCTTATTGCAGAGTGGTCAGTAACATCGAATAATAATTCCCAGTTATAGTTCTGCCCCTATCCAGAAAATTAATCATGGTTACTCCATGGCAATCCCAAAAAACTGAAGCAAAATTTTTCCAGCAGATTTTTGAACATGAAACTTCTTAAGCCTTGGTGAACCAAAGTGTCTCCATTCCATCGATTGTTGTTTTGTTTCTGGGTTGTAGAAATGTATCCACGTTTCATCCATATTACTTGATATTTTCTATCTAGGTTAAATTTTTGAACCATGGCATCAGATTTCATCTCCAAAAGAGGTGCCTCCTTAAGTTTATCTATTAGTTTTTGATTATCAGTGCCGTGTGATTTACTTATTGGTGCATGGTGACAGGTCTAGAATTACTGCCATTGCAGTGGTGGATGTCGATCTCATCGCCCCCGCCTGCGGCACCTTTGGCCACTATACTACTGCTCGTTATCATGGGTCTAAGTACCCTTGCGTATAACCCCAGAATCATCTTGACTGCATTAGTAATTCAGTCACAACTGAGTATTTTACCTGGTAAGAATCATTTTCTTTAATAACACACTATTCTCTTGAAATATTGTGAAATAACTAATTAGTAAGCTCGAATATCAATATTCCAGTTAGTTGTGGTTACTTATGCATGGAATAACTTTAAATCCTTAACTACTGGCTCTTGTATTTAACATGATGGATAATGTAATACATAATGTACATAGAATAAAACCTGCACCATGTTGGAAGCTTCATAAAGCGAAGGAAACTCTATATTGCATTTTTTATAGTAAATAGCTACGCATGGATACGTTATGTTGTGCAATACTCGTATCGCTTATAGAAAGAGGTTCATTATAAATATGTAGCAGCATGAATTATTTATCCTTATGTTGTTCGAAAAACAAGCTTTTGTCATATTATGCACCGCGGAAGTGCTGATAAATCCATGACAATCTTTCCTGCGACTTTGATTTATGTAACGTATATGTATTTATATGCACGCAAGACGAAAAGGCATATTGATTTCCTTTCACATACGTGTGAAATATGCAATTTATTAGAATTTTATTTGCAAGCCATTTCTATGATCGATATACAATTTCAGCATTCAGTTCTAATAGATGAGTGAGAAAGATTATTGCACTAGACAGAATCTTTCTACATCATTAAACACAATGTCATATATGGATTGGGTGATAACCGGACGGATTCTCTTGAGGACATGCTAGTTCAGACCATTTGCAAATCATTTGGTCGTCACAATCACTACACCGACCAAAATTGTTTCTGAGATATTTTTAATTGTTAATTCTTGTTAAAAAAGTACGTTTGTTTGAACTTCCACTACCATTCTTGATTTTTCAGTGTTCCAAACAAAAACAAAATTAAAGGTAGCTACTGGTCAAGATACTGAAAACCATTAGTACACCAAGCCTATAACTACATACTGCATATTTTTTCATGTTTTGAATCCACACTGATTCCTGTGATAATCACAAATTAACAAATAAATTAAATATTAACTATTTAATTTACTTCAAAGATAATCTTCTTGACCGTGACGTATTTACTTAGCTAGAGGCCGATGGTCGACAATTTCTGGTACCCGGATACGATTTCGAGCAACAACCCTAATGAAAAATAAATGGCATAGCTGATGAAGAAAATGAATATTTCATCTCAGGTAACAAAACTATCGCACTGCTTAGTTCCTCACAACTACCGTCTCCTAGGAAACAATTCTAAATGGACACTGATAATAATTTCACGTTGAAACTTAATTTCTTTCCTTCAGTCCCCTACCGTTTCGTTGCCACAAAACTCCAGTATATTATACATTATGTAATACAGCAACAATGTAACTTGCATCACCAAGGCACAGTATTTACTCTGTACTCGACCCTGAGACACAATATTCTGAAGAAAAAAAACCTTAACGTGACTTGCTAAAATATAACAAATAAACACTTTTTTGAGAAATAGGGTATTGTTTGTTTAGAAGGAAAAGCCTAACATTTTCTGGATAACATGAAGATTGTTCTCCGGGGCGTAAGCCAAGGTAAAGCAGCACGGAGTCCGGAAATGTGGCTTTCTTTCCAAAGCAAACTTAGGCGCTATTATCTATTAGGCTTCCGGTCTGGAATCGCGTCCTGGATCTCCATCTCGCCGACGTTTCGTCCACACTCGTAAGATCTTCAGGGTTGCTGCCACTGTTGACCTGAAACTGGTTCCAGTCCGAAAGCCTACTAGATAGCATGATACAAGACAATAAGGTATGCTCATCTGAAAACCAAAACTCGTCTTTCTCGCGCATGGCTCTCAGATACGTCATCACTCGACTGTCGCCATTGTTGTTGATATATTTACCAAATTACCAAGTTTATCTTAACAAGAGAACACTTTATTTAGTTTTATTTAATATTTTTTTGTATCAGCTTCTGCTTGCAGTAGTTTCGATTTACGTGTATAGTGACCTTAGTTAGATGTTAGTAAGTTCGTTTTAGGTTTTGTGTGGATAAACTTTTTATAAACATTGTAGTGGAAATTCTTGAGTGTTAGTCGTATTTCTTTGTAATATTCAACATATAAAGATGTGGTAATCAAATTTATTCGAACAATGACTTTCATTTGTTTGAGGGAGTAGAATAAAAAAAAAATATAAATAAATTTGTAAAAAAAGGAAAATAAATAAAAAACTACACTCACAATCATTGATTAATTCTTTTCTTTTTTATCTGTATTTTCTTTATTCTAACACTGTCTACATTATAATGTTTGTACCAAACTAATAGATATTTCATTTACCATTAAAAAAATATGAACCACTTACAATTAGTGAAATTTCAGTGCGTATAAGCACCAACAAGTGTGAAGGTAAGAGCTAAAGAAGTGTAGAACATATTCAAGTAAAGTAAAATGCTTCAAAATTTGCTTCATTGCTCTAAAATAAGTAAAAATGAAATGGTATACTAAAGCCTTTTGTTTTACATTAACAGAATCATTCATCGCAAAGCAATAACATTAACATTTTTATAGCTGGATTTCTTAATGAAAAGATGTGCTATTACAATGTTTTTTTTTTTCAAAATGATTTTGAATTCAATTGAAAATTACATTTAAAAGTGTGAATTATCTAAAAATTTTGTTTCAAAACAAACTTGATTGAAAGAAATGGTAAAAAAAAAAACTGTTTTATTGATTTTAATAGGATACATTAAAAAAAATGGGGGGAAAAATCTACCAAGTATAATTGTCAAATTTTAGAAGTTTTGCGGCTGCGTCTTTCAGTATTATTCAAAGCAAATAGGAGTATAAAGTGTGCCATTATGATGAGTGATGAATGACACTTTCCGCCTGATCCCTCTCCTGAACTAGTGAAGGCAATGAATACCGTGCCATTTAATTGATTCCGAATAAACTTGTTTTCATTCATCATTTTTATATCATTTTTAAACTGCACAAGTAACTGTAAGGAAATTGTTATTTCCCTATTAGTACAGAATAATATAAAAAATAAATATTTCCTTACAGCTACTTTGGCACTGCTTGGCAACAACTCATAGATATAAAAGTCGACCTTTTATTTCAAGAAAATGCTGATATATAATCCAAAAGTCGCATTTTTCTTATACAATAGAGTGCATAAAGCGTTGTTTCTGCTGAAACAAAGGCAATACCATTGGGATCATTGTTAAGCTTGTTTGTTCTTGGATTTTCCCTATGTTTTCGAAACATAATTAAATGATACTATTATTTTCTTTTTCTAAAATGCTTGAGCATTGGAAAAGAGTGATGGTGGAAGCCAATATCACTATTAAAAAAAAATTCAGCATTAAGTTTATTTTTATTTTTATATATAAGTCAGCACTCCGGGTCAAGAAGGCCCATGGCTTGATTACAAATCTTCCTCCATTCTTCTTGATCACGAGTTTCCCTGTGCCATTCCCTTATTCCAATACTATCCAGATCCTTTTCTACCCTCTGTAACCATTCCGTTCGTGGTCTGCCTCTTCCTCGTCTTCCAGTTATTCTTCCCTTTAGTACTTTTTTTGTTGGACTTCTACTGTCCACTCTCGTCACGTGTCCCAACCACCTGATTCTTTTTACCCTCACTACATTTGTTATCCCCGTATAACTCATGAAGTTCTTCATTTGTTCGTGTTTTCCAAACATCATTGACTTTTTTTCCACCATATATCCTTCTTAACACCTTTTTCTCAAAAATTTATAACGACAATTTTTCCTTCTTATTCAATTTCCATGCCTCTCCTCCATAAGCAACCACTGGCCTTATTATTGTCTTGTAAATTCTTTTTTTCCATTTCGTGAAATATTTTTTGATCACAGAATATGCAGTAACCCTCCCATACATTTTATACCTTTAGCAATTCTTTCTTGTATTTCTACTTTTTCCTCTCCTTTGCTTGTAATTGTGACTCCTAGGTAATTAAAATTGTTCACTTTATTGAAATAGTATTCTGAATCTTCAGTTCTTATTTTGAGTCCCTCATTTTATATGTGCCCTTCCGTTCACTAACATGAATTTTGTTTTACTTTCATTTATTTCGAGCCCTCTATTTTTTGCCGCCTTTCCCATCTTTTTGATTGCTGTAATCAATCGGTTTTCTTTTGTCCTTGCCAGGATTACAATATCATCTGCATATGCCATTATTTGGTTCCGCTGGTTGTATATTGTGCCGTTCGTCGGGATCCCACTTTCTTTTACAGCTGCATCCAAGATGATATTAAATAATGTAGTGGATAATGGATCGCCCTGTCTTAAACCTTTACTCACTTTAAATTTTTCTGATGTTTGGCCTTTAATAAATATCTTGTATTCTGTTTCAGTCAGAGTCATTTTTACCGAATAAATTGGTAAAAAAGCTCCAATGGAAATTCTAATATAGTATATGGAAATTACTCCCAATTAAGCGAATTCGTTAGTTCGATTATTGGCTAGCGCGAAGGTGGTTTTTCATACAGAGATTTGCAAATCTCCTTAACTGGAATCACTTTACCATCGTGGGTTGCTATATATCAGGCATGGGCGAGGGAAAGTCAGGAACGCTGCAGAAGAGGAGAGCGAAGAAGAACAAATGAGGTGCAGGACCGGCATGTTCGACATATGCCAACAAGAGACCAATTCTCAAGGAGTAGATTAATTGCCGATTAATGGTTTGCTAATGGAGGTCGCCCTATAACACTTCGAATGGTTCGGAGGCCCAGAATCTGAGCTTTTGATTTGCATTCTTTGCGTTCATCGTGTATTTACCATTAACGATTCAATACCGATAGCAATGTTTGGAGTGATGTAACATAGAGTGCCATAGGGTGGTCTTTACTAATTAATCCCGATTCTGTTTAGAAATGCATGATGGCCGTATGAGCACCAAACGAAGACGTGGGAAACTCCGTAATGTTGAATTTTCTGTTGCGAAGCATGTGCACCAAACAGTGGAGATTATGCATGGGGTGCTATATCTTATGGGAGTAGGTGTCGCTTGTAATTCGTCCAAATCAATATGGACTTCCAGCTATATGTGATGAGGTGTAGCATCCCATATTCTTCCATTTCTTCGGAACCTGAAAGACTCACTTTTCCAAGAAGATAATGCCCGTCTCCATATGCAAGACGTTCTATGGACCGTTTTACAGAGGTTAATGCCAATTCTCCATCTCTTCTCTGACTAGTCAGTCCACACTTAAAGCGATTAGCTCCACAAGCGAGGATTCTAAGCTGATTTGGGACTGTGTAGAGCCCCTAAATGAGGTGGGCACCCAAAGGAAATTAACCTCGCCCTGGGTTCCCTAACCACTCGGGCGTTGAAAGGAAATGAGGCGGCGGACGAGCTGCCATGCGAGGTTCGTCAAGGTCATTGTTGGAGCCGACCTCTCTTTCGGCACTAGTAAATCGCAAATTAAAAAATCCATCAATGAATGGATACATAATCAGTCCAGAGAGATGTGGCAAAAATCACCGAATAAAGACAGGCAAAAGAGTTCCCAAAGAGCAGAGCCTGAATTCACGAGAGATCTACTGAATAAAGACAGGAAGACTGTCAAAATGATCGTAGATCTGCTGACTGGTCACTGTAGATTGAATAGGCATATGTACAACATAGGCCTGGCAGATGACGCAACCTGCAGATACTGCCAAGAGGAGGATGAAATACCAGTTCATGTGCTGTGCCAAAGTTAAGGCCTAGCGAGGACAAGGTTTCTAGTATTGGGGGAGGAGAACCCCACAGCTAGTAGCTACAAAAAGAAGCCGCTCTCAAAGATGATAGGCCTAATTAAGAGGGAGAAATTAGAGAGCGTCCTCTAGGAAAAAAGGGGATCACAATAGATCTGAAAAGGTCGCGGTGAAACAGGTCAACAGGCCTCCCCATCTCCTTAACCTAATATAATCGACAGATCTAAAGTACGCTATTAGATTACGATCTCCGGATGTTTCGCCCATCTAGCATGTTTGGGACATTATGAGGAGAAAATTGAGGAACTCACTGTATCCTCCGCAGACGCTTAGGATACAATACCTCAAGAGCAAATTCATCATTTACTACAATCGATGCCACGAAGGGTAGACAAGTGTGTAACCAATAAGGAAGGGAGAGAAGGGGAAGGGGAGGAACCTATTTTTATTAAAACTTATATTTATATTTTGTTCTTTTTCTTTGAACTTTCAATCAATTGCTACCATTTAGTAGTTAAACGTTTCTGCCAAGTTTCGTTAAGATTCTACACATTCTTGGAGTAGCGATTTCTATGTCATAGAGTACTGTTTCATACATTTTTCTCTCTGTGTGTAGCGTTGTAGTATCCAGAAAGACATTTTTACCAGTGCTGTGCAACCGAAGAGATTTCGTAGCTGGTTAATCGTATGTACATAGCCGGATAACCGGTTATAACCGATGTGACCCGATTAACCGCCGTGACCGGTTAACCGCCATGACCAGTCAACTGTCGTGACCGATTAACCGTCTTGACCGATTATCGGATAACCGCCGTAATCGATTAAAGGGCAGTTTTGTTCATTGTATATCTATTTTTATATAAGTATTTTACTATTTTTTATAATGTTCTTGTGTATACACGTCTGCTACAATTTTCAAAAGTAATATTGTTATATAAAGTGAGACATCAGCTTAATGTTTTATTTAAGTTTGCTATAACTTGCTTCATCCTTGAACATATTTTAAGAGCTTACATTTATATAAAACATTATATTTTTATTTTCAGCATATCAATAATGTTTATAAATCTACATTAAATTGCGCTTCTCGTATCAGTTTATGTAAAGCCTTCTAGGTACACTGGTACTTACGTATAAAAATTAAAAAATATTGAGCAGTATTTTTGATTTTCTTACTGATTTTCTGAATCCCCTTTTGTTTTTTTTAATATGAATTATTCTAACTAGCTCTAAGATAGTGTATCACAAACGTATTTCTCTTCCAATATTTAAATAGCTACCTCGTAGCGGAAAGTAGTTTGTGGCACAACTTATTGAGTGAAAGAAAGTCCATACGTTATAAATGCACTCGACGCCTCACAAGTAAATAAAAATGTATTCTGTTAATAATCGGCAAGTACTTTGCCCAACAATGCGAGTAGGTAAAATACTTACTCGTAATAGTAATCATTTATCTAGGGTACAGTAATTGTCTGTGGTAGTACTTGTTGGTTATCAACTTATCACTTAGTGGTATGTAACGTAATTTATATCCCTATGATATCGTATTTATTTTCATTGTCTAAAAAAACTATTCAAATTAATTTATGCCCAAATTATTTACTTTGCACTTCCACGTCTTGACAGTTAAGCAGTTATTGACGGAATGCCATATAATATTTAATAGTAGATATATTCCATAAATTGCAAAAATATCAGCCAACACAGTAAAGTTGGCAAAAAAAATAATTCAGAAAAATAAGGTAGATATGTTATTTCTTCATTTAAGTAAAAAAAAATGAGCAGATATTTTTGGAACAGTTCAAGGACTTTACTAATGCTCTTTTGTGCACACAACGCGAAAGTAAAATTACTAATCTGTTTTTTTTTCTAATGGTTCATGCATTAATAGACAAGCCATACAGTTCGATACGACAAATATAAGGCAGTAAATGTGGTTATCTACACGTAAATAAAAAAAAGATAAAATAAAAAAGAATTTTAGTACTACATAAGTTTTCCCTCTGTTCCTGATGCCAAATTCTAATCATACATTACGGTAACTGCGGTACTCCCCACAACACCTATGCGCAATTATTCGTACGGGTAATACACATCGTCATATAAATACTCGTTAACCCTAGTCCTACCAACGTTTTATCGTAACGTGTCCTACCAAGGTGTGCCTCACAGGTACACATCTATTTGTACACATTGTTGATGTAAATAATAGCAAAATATGCATTATTTATTTCATGTAGTAGGTATACAGTAAGATTAAAACATATAGAAAGAATATTGTGTGTCAGAAGATATAATTTAAAAATAGTACAAGATAGTAAAATATTTGAAAGTTATTTATGTAGTTTGCAATTTGTGCACGTGAGTATTTTCTCTGAATGTTCACCACAAACCGTTTGCTTACACTTATCACATAACTGGGTTGACATTCTGCTTTTCTTTGATGGGCAAATATAGCACCGTTTTCGTTTTCTTACTTCTCGAGCCGAAGACTCCCTGTGGTTGGTACTTGATTCAACGTAGTTGTATCAATGAAGTATGACTTTTATGCAAGCCACTCAAACTACGACGTCTAATTTGCCCCAGTACTAATTCTGTTGTAATTTCTCGTAAGAAAAATTTTGCGAAGTCTTCGTTTTTTGGAATATGCCAGTCAGGATGGATATTTCTCCAAATGACAAATGAAGCTACTCCACACACATCAATTATATTGAAAAAATAGACCAAAGCCACCTATTAGTTTTGCGTTCACTGAATATGTATGTACATCTGATCAATTGTAATCCACCCTCCTTTCGTGAAATTGTAGTACTGATTGATTTCAGATTTATTTTTATTTTCCTCATCAATGTGGAGTCGTTGTGCATTGTAGATAATAATATGACACAGGCGATTTTTCTTAGGTACATAAGACCCAAAGTCACTGTCTTCTGAAAACCAAACAATGCTTTCAATATTCCGCCGCCTGTGAGGTAAAAAATTTGGTGGTAGCAGCGCTTATTTTTTCTGAGCGTTCCTACGCAAGTTAGGCCTTTGGTAAGCAAACTGGATGCAACTCGTAGGCTGGTGAAGAAGTTGTCGAACGTAATATTCCTTTTAGTTCTCAAAAAGGTTCACAAAGGTCTTCAACCACCTTTTGCGCTAAGTTTCTGCTCTGTTGAGACCTTCTTTTCCTAAGTACGGTATACCACGTAACGGATAACTAGTTCCACTATCGCATATCCACCAAATTTTCATACCGTACTTATCTGGCTTGCTTGGCAGGTACTGTCGGAAAGATACACGACCTCTAAAAGGCACCAATTGTTCATCGATGGTTTAGATTACTGCCAGGAAGATAATATTTCAGCAAGTTTGTATTAACACGGTCCCACAGGTCTCTAATTGTGCCAACTTGTCCTTTCGCCTTCGGAGGTTCTGGTCGCTTTATTGTCAAAACGAATAAATCTTAGTAATTGAGTAAATCTATTTCGTGACATACACGCTCGATAAACAGGATTTCCATATAAAGGATTCCATAGCTCATTATTAGTCACCATTCCCTTGTTTATTTCTTCCAGCAGTAATCAAAAGGCCCAAGAAAGCACGGATTTCAACGTCGTCAACTGGTTTCCACAAATCGCCAAGAATACGACAGCCTCCTTATTAGTGAAAGTAACCACAATACCAAATAACCGTATCATCAAAAAACAAATTGAATGCGTCACAAGAGTATCAACATGCACTCCAGGTGGAAGTTTCACTTTGTTCAAAAGCTGTTGTAATTAATGTTGTGTGCACGTGTTTTTCCTTGGCAATCGGCGTGGCATTCCACTCGGTACCATCTTTTCAATAAAAGTTTGCGAATGGCCGGGCGGTTCATCATTAGCACTCACTATCGTCACTTCCTTCTTGTTCATCGCTTTCTTCATTGCCAGTTTCTTGATAATCCGCTTCACTAGAAGAGGTTTCGTCATTTGGCTCTTCTTCATCTTCACCATATTTACATTCCTTCCCAAATCCTCAATCACTTTCGTACAATGCATCGAGCAACTCCTTTTCAGTTAGTGGCCGGCGTCGGTCAGTCAACCAATCGGTCATACTTTCTGCATAAATTTCAAAACCAAATAAGCATAAACAACAAATCTATTTTTAACTGGGGTCAATCAAAACTTTATTTTGCTTACCTGGTCTATACTATACTCTCCACTAGGTAAAGAAATAAAATTAACCAATAGGCACCTAAAACGGCCAATGCGTTTGTTAGGAAAGTCACAATACACTGATAGCAATGCAGTTTGTAAGCTGACTGTTTTAGACAAACGCATTTAGGGAATTCCCCTTCATATGCAACTGAAGTTCTTACATACAAGGGAAAGTCCCGAAATATAAAGCATATCTTATTACGGGGGATTTACCCACATACCTAGTTTTAAATAACGTAGCAATGCATTTTATAGTATAATAACAGTATGTGCCTCAAAGACACACCTTGGTAGGACGTGTCGGTAAATTATGTTTAATTTTTTTAGTAAAATAGGAAAAATATTTTTAAAATTTTTTTATGTCATTCTGTGTTAAATAGTTTATTTTGAGAATACAAAAATCCTCCAGTCTGTGGGCAGTTAACTTACAAAGTTCCAGCAATTTCAAAAAAATTGTTCAAAAGCACACCTTGGAGGTTTAGGGTTAAAAAACGGTATACGTTATATTATGTTACGTACCTTTAACTTGCACGTTTGCGCACTTACTCAGGAAAGCCTCTAGTAGATCTCTAGAATGTACGATGCATGTAATTCAAGCTTCAATTCAATTCATTTTTCTACAAACATTGTGATTTGGAGCACTATCGACAATTAATGTCATGTTATATTTAGTTGCTAGTTATAAAACATATCCACTATATTTCTGATTCAATCGAATTGACCGTCCCGATCAATTAATAGTCGTGAGCGATCAACCGTGGTGATCGGTTAATCGGTTATGATAATACCGGTTAACCGGTTACCCGGTTAAAATGCACAGCACTAATACTTTTACTTCAACACGTAATCAGTGTCTAACTTAAACCGAACAGTTAAAGAAGTAATAATAAAATCTACATCCGTGTAAGTATACTTGACTATTTCGTACATTGCTCCATTTGTAGAACTCGCATCAGACAAACGCAAGTATTTCATAAAATGCAAACATCGCATTTTCCGCAAACGACGCGTAGTATACCTACCAAAAAAAAAAATCGCAGCATTCACCACAAAGACTAAACGTTTCCGAACATCGCTCTAAAACGGTAGTCACACGCAATCCCTCCGTCTTCGGCAATTATTTGGAACCCTTTTTACGTGACGCAACAAGCGTAACTGACGGAAAGGGCGCGTGGATCACCACCGAGCATCTGCACCCACCTTATCCGTTTGTACCATCGGATAATGTAATATTTCGTCCTCTCTGAAGTGGGAGTTTGAACGTAAGACGATGCGGTCTGAGATATCCGTATTTATATTGGGGTTATTCGGAGGGGTTAATTCCTTTAACGGCGTCATTGTCACATTGTCTACTCTAACGGATATAATTAATAATATAATCGTATGCTGACGAGGATAAACGGTTAAGATAGGCCTTCGTGACGTTATCTTAGGCGTTAATGACGCATTAGGTGAATCCTTAAGGATTAGGGTAAGCCCAATACTGTTTTTGTGTGCTATGATTAATTATTCGGGAAAGCTTTCCAATACTGTTTGATTCAGGTACAATAAAAACGGGTCATTGTATTTTCTTCTAATGTTAATGCTATTGTAATACTTACAATAAAACTTGCAGTGTTTTACAATGAAAGAAACCGTCAAGGTGTAGAAGAAGCAATACCCGGTATTTCAGTTATTATTTATTTATTTTATTTCAAATTAAGTACAGTTGCGGCCAATAAAAAGGAGACAATTCTATCGCAGAAAAGAAAAGGAGGAAGGCCGTAGCAGACTCTATAACTCTATAACTCGAAAGCTATCACATATAACCATTTAGCGCCTGGTATAAGTTTACACTGATCTTCGACATACAACGCAGCCACATAATAGTATACAGAGTATCTCATTAGATATAGGAAATTATGCTAAAATTTATATTTTTGTGGACACCGTGCATATACTTTTTAAATTACCTTTCTATAGAGCTATTTGATCAACAAAAAAGCCATTGTAACCGATTTCTGAAAATTCGATAAAATAGAGCACAACATACGTTGTTCCAACGTTTATTGGAACACCCTGTATATAAATATCTAACCAATCGAAAGGGCTGACTAAACGGTACAAGTCCGCCATTGAAACTTCTTTTCTATCTCTTACCGTTTAAAAGTTATTCAGAAAAAATCAAATTTGGGCCAAATTGCAACCCCCTAAAGTTGAAGTTCCGCAGCAACGGAAAACGTTGAGTAACACTCCATGGAATCTACAAAGTTTCATCAAAATCTGCGATTTACAGTTCGCGAGGTTCCCTTGTGAATAGCTAGACTCCAATTTGCCCGCGAACATTTGAATTGGACACTGGCACAATGAACTACTATACTGTTTACTGACAAGTTGAAGTTCTGTCTACATTCACCAGATGTTCTTATTTGTTCATAATTTACTGACACTTCTAAGACTAAAATAAAAATGGGGCATTGTACTTAATTTTCAAATATGACACTTAAGGATACCTACACCTTTTCTCAACAATTTTTTTTTGATAACTCTTATAATATCACATATATCGAGCTTCCACACACTAATGTGCCACCCGCCACTCCAGCATGCTCACTAATTTTTCATATGTACAATGCACATATATTGTGCAATTTTACTGTTGACGATTTGTAGCCCTGAATTCCTCGAAGGAATTGCTAGTATTACTATTTGTGTGTTTGCATCGTTCTTCAACTATGTCATTTTAGTATCTTCATTGACAGTGGCAGATAATTGACCAGTTCCAGCAACTAACGCATATAGGCTTTCCGATTTTAAAAAGATGTCAATTTCAAATTTCCGTAAATCAACTGGATTTGTATCCGCGAAGAGATAAGACAAAGAAGGTCACTTGTCACACTTGTCACTTTAACGAGTCCGTATGCACGACTTCGGCGTTCTGACACATTTCTGACAACATTGTTAATTAATTTCCAGAGAGTGTGCCACTTCTGGTGCCACTGCAGTAATTATTCTGACATTGATCTTTACGGTTGCTGGGAGTAATCCAGAAATTAAATATTATTCTTGAGTATTTATACCGCGTTCTCAATTTAACCTACTGTTATTTTGGTTTGTTTCTTGCTGTTTTGTTTGTTTAATAATAACAGTAATAATGCCTGCATTTACTAATCAAATTCCGCACAGATATAACTTACATACGTTTAAACGCAGAAAGTGACGCCAATGATAAATAGCGATCATTTTGAGTCGAGATTATACTTTCCCTTCTAACACACGTATTGTTTCATTTGGTATAAAAGAACTATTATTTCTTATTAAAACAAAGTCGATGCCAACGCTTTTTACACGAGGATAACTTACTTCACATCAATGACAATATAAGCAACTCATTTACAAGTGCAATGGTTCTGCAAGATCTTTAAAAATAACTTCTTGTAATTTGGTTTTTATAGGAATGGTTTAAAAAAACTATTACCAATTTTAGTAAACGGTCCTTTTTTATTTTAATGTGAAAAAAATGCTGTTTCCCAAAAAAAAAAAAAACGCATACATTTTTAAAAGAGGTAAGTATTAAATCCCTAAATAAGCTTATATTTTATTTGATAAGCTCGCACTAAAGAATAGTTATTTTAGCAATTACTTGCGTAGTTCCACACTAGAGTTACGAAAAGCTGACAACAAACCATGCACTATAGGAACACTCTTACTGTTGGATTATAGTCGTCTCCTAGTTTGCAAAATAGATTAAAGTTTTATTAAAAGTTTATAAACAAATTACGTTCGATCGATTTTCTGTATAGAATATAATTTCCAAGTGTAATCTATGGAAAAAATACAATGGGAGATCATATTTCTTTTGAAGCTTTCTTTCTGTTGGAACGGTTGAAATTAAATCGAGTGCGGTCATATTCTCACATTTCTTATATAATATTTATCTACATCTTAAGGCTATTTTCTGCGTATTCAAGCGCAACGTAACATTTCTGTTGTACTGTTTTTCTCATAATCTTACTTTACGGTCTTTTTTCTTACCAACCATTGCAAAATAAAAATATTTTGCATGAATATGCCTTTCGGGCATTTATGTTCTGCATGGCTAACTTTAAAAATGGTTACCTATAATGAGAGCTGACGAACTTGTTAGTAAAAAAAATATCCAAGAGTAGTTATTTCTTTCAAGAAACTTGTTGCCGTTGGATTGCGATCACTTCATTTTTTAGATTTTATTTAAATTTTTTATTTCATTTAATTAAGAATCAGACCCTGCAACGCCATCTAGCAGTGAGGTTGCGAACTCCTTGCTCGCCACAAGCATCTTACCGCGATAGAAAAATTTAATGTTTCATTTCGTTATTTACTTCCAAATTAATTAATAATTCACTGTCATTTAAATTTACTTTTCATTCTTTAATTATTAGTTCAAGTTTTATTCATTAAAACCTTTTCTTTTGTGCAAATCACTCCGCATTTTTGAGTTTGTCAGTGACTTTTGATTCACATTGTATTTCCCGACTTCCGCCCTGTCGCTAGCTAAGGCAGAGAGACGCACGGCGAGATACCATCTTAGAGACGCTGTTAGAGTTACTCCGTGCAAATTAAATTTATATTACCACGTGGTGGATTTTGTCGCGGAACAACTTCTTATCGAGTGCATTTTGTTCGTGTTACCTGGGGCACCAGGAGAATTGTGGCATTTGCATCAGATAGTCCAAAAGAGGTTTTGGAAACAGCAGCGTCTGGTCGGCATCTCAATTTTGTAAATGGCGTCATTTTAGGTCACTGGTAAGCGGACTTCTTCTCTTGTTAATCTTATCTGTTTAGTAATTTGATCCTATCTTAGGGCCTACTACTACTACTACTACAACCATACAACTATACTACTACTATTATCTACAATTATATTATCTACGACTATTCTCTACTATCTACCCCCCACGACTACGTCATTTTGGCTACCAAGAAGGTGAACGAAGTACCTACTTTGGGAGACCATCGGTGAATTCGAAAGGGGCTACGCCTTGACATCTGCGCAACGCGCTTAAACCACCACCTCGGGCGCAATACAACGAAACTCCGAGTACCAGATAAGTCGTATATTATAATTTTATTTAATTATTTTCTTTGCACCGAATTCAATATTTCATAGTTTTAATTTTATTCTCTCTTGCTACGATCCGATTACATGACATAAACCTTCCGGCCAATATCATTAAACCTAGATACTAAGCCTAACTTCTATAGTGCGGAATTAGATCATAAGTAATCGTTGAATCTATTTTATATTAAATATACAGGCCAAAAACCGAACATCAATATTTATATCGTCCGCGTAACATAGGTTAAGTGCTGCTTTTATTGTAATTCATTGTAATATTTCTTTTCTTTATTCAAATTCGTTGTGTTAAATATACAGTGTCATCCAAAAATTTGTGTGTCAAACTAAATTATTTCGATCCAAGACCTTTACGCTTGAGAGCGAGCGAACCCCGTAACAAACTATATAACCTTGTGTATTTGCAATATTTGAACGGCATGAAAGGATTTCAGAAATTTGACTATTTCTTACAAAGAATGGGAAACACAATTTTTATTTTCTTTGTTTGTTTACCTAAGCAAATTGTTTATTTTTTTTTACTTAAAACACTATTATGATGCATTTTTCAAGAATAACTCCCTTATTATATTTATCATTTCATTTTCATAATTTTCAGTCTAAGAAAGATACGAATGGTAGTTCATTTTGATTTGAAATACTATAGTTATTAATTTGCGATGTGATCCTAGAATAATACTACACTTTATTGCTATAATTAATAAATATTAAATATTCTTGAATCTAATTTTGCGGGGAAGTGTCTAAACCGAAGTCCGTATATGACGGCACTCTACATATGTTTTGTATTTCAATAGTCTATCTTCGATGGCCGTCTGACTCACACGCTTGCCAACTTTGATAGCGGGAGACCTTTCCCTCGCAGTACCGAGCACTGACGTTACTGATGATGCGTGACTCGATAACCAGCGGGCAAGCGGGCCAGATATGGCTGACCCCTTTCAATGTAATTTTTGCATATATTGCAACCACCCTCTCTTCCGCTAGCGCCGCGCTTAGACCTACAAACGTCTGAAATCGGTGCCAATCTACAGGTGGTCCCAGTTCGCCGCTTGTCTGTGTAAATAACTACAAAGCGCGTTTCGTCGCATCAAATCATGGGAATCGCAACGTACAGTACTTAAATGTGTTTGTGTAGGTGTATTTATTGGTATTTTTACAGAAAATAAAAGCTGTTTAACCCTGGAGCGACGACGCACCTCGATAGTAGCATACGAGATTGCATGCTAGCTTGTGAGGCACCAGCGACCTCTGCAGGGTTAATGATTAACTTGCGATTTGTAGTGGCGTTGTAATGGCCCCATGGCTCTCAGAAGAGCCGCCTGTGATTTCAGATATGCTGGAACTTGAATGATCTCGACTAGAAAAATTGCAACTATAACTGTAAAACCTAAGTTTGACCTGACCTGAGAAAATGAATAACACATCAATAATTTGCACCTAGGTAGCCTTAGAAAAAAAAAAACACAAGAAGCTGGAGATTCTTTTAAGGAACATTTTGTAGTATCGTGAATTGTTATAAATTAATTAAACGTTTTGTTGTAAATATTTTGTGTTGATATAGCTTTATCATTATTTTTCGACAAAGCTAATATCGTTTACCAAGTAAATATTTTTAGAGGTTCAAATTTAACTACCATTTACTAACTCCCTGTAACGGTTCATTGACCAGCGAAGAATAATGAACTTGGGTATACATAAATAGGTCGGATTTCTTTCTCAAAGTTTAATATACTGAAAGGGGCTTTTTCGCAGTCAATCGGTTTTTAGAATGCAGCCGTTAATGGAAGAGAAATGTGACCATCTAGGGTAAAGGAGGCAGCACGAGTGCGATTCTCGTTGAAACGGATCCTGGAGCGGCGACCGCCTTTCGTTTGAAGTTTCTCTCCGAAGTACTCGAAGGAGTAAAAATTGAGAAAACTCACCGCCCTCACAAACGACCCAATAAAGGGCGATGTATCGAAATCTGGCTTTACATTTTCATGTGAGGCGCCGTTATTCCGTGAAAGTTTGATATTAGGAGAACTTTAACAGGAAGGATAAGTTTAAGGTACATAAAAAAAGTATGGCTAATAAATAAAAAAATGGAATTCTTTGGGAGTTCGGCATTCATAATTCCTTAAACCGAATAAAACCCTATTCTACTGTCGTTTATACATATAAAAAAAAAGAAATCAGAGCGCGAGCGGCGACATTTTTTTAGGAATTTAATTTGATAATTGGTTAGCTAACTTTGATACTACAATCAAGTTATACCGGAGAAAAGTTTTTCTGATACTTATAATAATTTTATAATATAAAATATACAGGTAACAAAAATAATTAATAATTAATTTAGCTGGTTTAAATATTTATTTATTAAGACCACTTTTCATTTTGGTTAATAGATAGGCAAACCATTGTGCAATAATCTGAATTCATAAAGATGAATATTTAACCATTTTAAATCATGATTAGTTAATGATAAAAATAGTTTAAGTATGAAAGATACACATATCAAATCATTATTATATATTTTGAAGTCTTCTTTGATGCTGCGGAAGCGTTTCTCTGCAAATCTGTAATATTTATTGGTGATTTTAATTTGCTCAATCATGTTGCTAACAACTTACATAATTCCCAAGTATCCTACTTTCTTGAATTTTGCAATGTTCTCGATTTTAGACAGTTGAATAATATATTAAACAGAGACAATAGACTTCTGGATTTAGTTTTGTCTAACGTGAATTGTTCCATCAAAGTAACGCATGAGGACCAGCCATTTGTTCCGGAAAATGCATATCACCCATCTCTATTTATTTCACTTGAATTTATTTCTTCTTCGAGAACAATCTCAAAATTGACTTTCAACCTAATGTTTCTACAGCTCGATACAATTTCCGTAATGCTGACTTTGGAAGACTCCATGAAGACCTGTTACTTGTGGATTGGGCATTTCTGAATATCCTCAATGATGTGAATGTTGCGGTGGATAAATTTTACGACAAACTGTACTCCGTTCTGGATAAATAAGTTCCTAAGTTTTCAACGTACAAAGTCAACTTTCTGCCTTGGTTTACTAATGAAATAAAACGCAATTTAAAAATTAAGGATTCTTATAGAAAGAAATGGATGTTATCGGGTGATGCAATTTTTCTTTCTGAATATCGAAGATTGAGAGCCTTGACAAAAGTACAAATTGGTGACGCTTATAAATTATACATTACAGGCAATACAGTCCCTCGACATTGCCAGACAGGTACTCAAATACTCAGACTTTCTACCGCAATCCTATCACTGAAGAAATGGTATCGATTACTATAGCCTCATTTCCTGAAAAGTTAACTGCTGGAGAAGACCCAGCTTTTTTATTAGAAAAATCTATCATATTTTGAGCGGACCGATTTCAGTAATTATTAATTTAGCCATCAAAACCTCTACTTTCCCGAATAAGTGAAATGAAATCGAAAATCCCTTTTTTAATAAATGGTGATTCTTCTGAAAGTCCAAAAACTATCCACCTATTTCGATTTTAAATAATTGTCGCTACAATTATTTTGAACAATCATCTGCCATTCCACAATATACTTTAAAATACAATAATTTCGCCACAACAACCAACGGCTGTTCCTGATTTGGACGGTCTACGTGTGACTAATCCTAGCTAACGTTACGCCAGTTTGTCAGTGAGGTATGGACGGACAGGGGCAAGACAGTGTACACGGATTGCCTTTGATACTTTGGATCACACACTTTTACTACATAAATTAGATTCCTTTGGCTTTTCTCCCAACTTGTGTTTGTTGATTCAATCGTATCTAACTGACAGAATTAACTACGTATTTTATAACGGATTTTGCTCATCTGAATTTCGATTGACGAGCGGTATTCCACAGGGCTCCAATCTTGGACCATTACTTTTCAATGATCTTCTTGAATCCCTGAATTGTCCCGTTTTGGCGTATGCTGATGATGTCAAGTTGTTCTGCTGTGTATCTGGTCCTGATTATGCAAATACTAAATATTGACAAATGCTACACTGTGTCATTTACGAGAGAAACAGCCACATAACTTTATGTACACCATTGCTGACCGTGTTTTAAACAAATTAAATGTTATCAAAGATTCTCTTCACACGTCGAAAGTGCATGCTTATCTGCATCTAGAATGCTTGGTTTCCTCATTAGAACATCTAAACAGTTTAAAGATATCGCACTTCTGAAATCTCTTTTTATTGCTTTTGTTCTACCTAAGTTGGAATACGGCTCTATAATTTGGTTCCCTTATAATGCCTCTCAACAGATTCCTATAGAGCGTATTCAACGTCGTTTCAGAGATTTTATCATTCAAACAAAAAGGAACTATCCGGACTGGTTTATTTCTTATAGGAGCTGCTAATTTACATTAAATGCATCCACTCAGCCATCGACGTAATGTTCATAGTGCTCGTTATTTATACAAACTTATTAATTATAAAATTGATTCTCCCTCTTTACTGGCAGCTTTAAGTTTCAACGTTCCACGAATTGTGTCTCGTCTTTCTATTACAATCAACATGCCAACGCCAAGAACTAACCTACTACTTAGAGCACACTTTACACAATGACAGAATGCGGAAGCCTACTACGAAGACATTTTCCTGGGAATACTGCACTAATAATATAATTTGTTTTTCTATTTGTATTTAACTTTTTCTTTCTAATGTATGTATTTTTCTACATATTTGTTATATGTATTCACATATTATATATTTTTGTCCTGTAATTGGGGTTACCAGTTGGGCAAATAAATGTTTATTACTATTATTATTATTATTTTAAATATGGCATATACAAAATGATGTACGAAAATAATTAAAATGGTTTGAATGTATCACAAGAATTGAACAAAACAAACCATCAAAAAGGTTCACAACGCAAATGAAGAACAGATGAAAAGATAACCATGCAAAGACTAGACTATGTGTACGTGGATGTGTGCGAAAAGAATTGGCAAGAGGTAAGATAAGTTTTATTTCCTAAGTAATATCTAATACATACAGAAAGCCAACAGAACAAAGAACACTAATAAAGTAAATGAAAATAAAAGGAAAAAATGTTTATGTAAAGCCCGAAGTGATACATAATAATTCATTTTTGAATGAAGACAGAAATGAAATTAAAATTTAAATATACTAATATATGTCAAGATAAAGAGTAAATTCTGAAATGCTATAATACGCCTATTTAATAATTGAATTATTAAATAAGGCGTTTATTATTGAATTATTATTGAAAAATTGTATTACTTGATAGCGTATAAAAAGTGGAGTCGCCTTTAATCGATGGCAAGGAATCTCTAAATTTATATTTGTTCTTGTATTGTATTCATGTAAGTGTAAGCGTTGTTTAGAAGTAATGAAATTTTCTTGAACGCATATTAAACAATTATAGATGTGCGTTCAACATCCTCAGGTTCCTAAAAAGTGATTTACAATGTTCACAATTTACCAATAGGTATTTCATAAAATAACTTTTTATAAATTAAAAACAAGTTTTTTTTTTCAAAATAATTGACTAATTTAGTTTTATGTAAACTTTTCTTCTAAAATTTTCACCAGTACGGGTAGAATTGCTGTTGCCCTGTAGTTATTTAGTAAATCTTTGCGCCATGTCTTAAATGAAAAGGTCCGCATAATATTTATTTATAGATGAATGTTGAATTTATTGTAACGTGTCTTAGGGTATAATAAGGTTTTCAATACCACTTAGACAACTTAGCAATTCTAAATGCGACCACTTAACATCTACTCCGCTTGCTTATGCTCAACTTAATTGGTCTTGGTATTATGATCAGCTTTTACATGTATTTTTACTGCATACTGTGACTCTATAAAAATAATTTCTCACTAAAGTGGCGGTAAATTGGTTTTTAAAGATGTAATCCCATTGTGGGCGATAACACAATGATTCATATTCTATTTCCTTTCGCCTCCCTTCATTGACAACCTAATCATCTTGCAATCTGTTCGCCACTAATCATCCGCTTCCTATTTCGTGCCAACACCGCGACCGCTTATGCGAAATGAGCCAAGACCCTATAAAAAGAAAGATTCACACGGGGGTCGCCAGAGTCGTTAAACGGATGATAGTTAGGGCGCCGTCATAAGAGAAATAGCCTAGCGAGCAACGGCGATGACATAGCGCCAGAGGTGGGGATATGTATGCGGAAAAAACGAAGGAAATTTGTACAACAGACGACCGTCTCGACAGGCAATGCATTACTCAACAGTTCAGACTGCCTACTAGAATATTTACCATATCATCAATATTAATACTTTATTCCGGACTATACGCTAACGGCCAGCTAGCACTACGTATGTATATGCATATATTCGTGGGCGAACAAGAAGCCAGTATGTAGATGTTGACCCTGCGGTAATTAGGAATTGAAAGGATTCTCTGTTTCCGCTACTCTTTTATTTTAACTTATTACACTCATCACAATTATTGATCGGCGTGCATCAAATCATATGCATAGTGTAGTCAAAGCCTTATGTATAGATTTCTTTTATACTGCTATTGGAAAGGAGTATAATAGAACTCCAAGAATAATATCCACCTTGCTAAAGAAAGGCGAGAACTAAAAATTTATACAGGAAAAGATAAGCTTTGAAAATTAAATATACAAACAAGAGTTAGTGGATTAGATTGGATTATGGGTGTGGTGGCCATAAAGATTCGATATGCTGTAATTCTTTTACCTTAGATGCGGCTCTTTAGGTTTTTAGGCCTTTTGGTTTCTAATTACACATCATTTTTGAGAGTCTCTTTTATTTAGCTCTTTGTTCTAGAGTTCTTTTGAGCCTAGCTTGTCCTTCGCTAATCAATCGCAGTAACAGTGTCCTCTGCAGGCCTATAGTTACATATGTGCCCGTATAGACTCAGTGATGGTTAATCCTACATGGTATGATTTTCATAGTCTCTTGCTCAATGGGTCATTAGTGGAATTTAGGTGTTGTTCCTTCAAGAATTGCTTGACCTCTCCTTCAATTGGCGAATTGGTAATACGGGAGAAAGGGCCAGCTCCAAATTATTATGACGATCCTTGTCTTACCAGATCGTATGCTACTGTGTTTGCCTTCACGCGTGTGTGGTTGAGAACGCAGACCAATGCTAGGTTCTTTTAGGTGTCTAATACTTATACGTTGCCTTAATCCTTTTGTATTATTTACTCTTCAGCCTGAAGATGGGTGGTTCAACCACCTGAAACATGTCGCCAGTATTTCACCATTCATAAAAAGAGTTTGTGAGATTTAGACCTGATTTTCATTCATCACTTTTTTTTGTAAATATTGCTTTGCTTTAAATATTTTTTTTTTCACAATGTGATTACATATATTATTTCATGTTAGCTTTAATTATGAATTAATGTTTTTTTTTTTCTGCACCGCAACTTGTAATTGGAGTAAAATTAAAATAAGAACCGATATTACAATGCTTCAACCCCAGTTCTAAATTAATATTCTTTTCGCAAAATTGTTTTCAGTACATATACAGGGTTTTCATCGGAAATAGCTAGTTACCAGTTTTCCGGCTTAACGAAATTCCTCACTTTTAAAAATTTAGGGTTTGCAACAACTTGGCACTTACTTTTTTCCTAAAAGGATTCCAACTTTTTGCATTTCCGGTTAACCAGTGGTCGTCATGAACTTTGTTATTTCAAATAGAACACCCTAATATATAGTATTATAGTTTTTAATTTACTATAAAATTCTATGACGATTGCTACTAGGGTTTCCTATACCTATCTTCAACTGTTTTTGATTTCACATTTTGTTTACAATTTTGACATTTACGTCGTTATATGTAATTGAGATTGATTCTGACACTTAAAGTGTTTAAGTGTCAGAAGTATCCTACTTTAAAATTATCAAGTACTAACATTGTTTATCACAACGTAATAAAAAAAAAATCATTGGAATTATACAAGGTGTTTAAAAATTAGTGGCATATCAAAAATTTTTGAAAATTACAAAACTTCATTTTTTCAAATAGAACACCCTGTATATTTTTGTATTTTTGGATGTAGAATTAAATTTTGCTGATTGATTTGCTGTAACATTCCCTATACCCATCTTCAGTAGTTTTCTTTTAAATTACTCGTTTTGTTTATTATTGGTAAATATTATTGTTATAATCATTTTTTGTTACACGTCGCGTGTTCAGATGGATGCACTTTATTGTGGGACTTATGAATTAGATAATGAAAAATATTGAAGGAGCTTATTTTAACCTAGATACTTTAAGTTGATTTTAGATTGACTAAGAATGCATTTTTTTAATTCTTTATCAACAACAAATAAAAACTTTCATTCAAATCTGCCGTTTCTTTACAGATACATACTCTTTTATGTTTAATGATATACAAAAAATATAATCCCACTTCGCTAGATGGCTACGAAATTGTGTATATGCCCGATATACCTGCCTTTACCACAGAAGATCATGCGAACGAGCTAGATGTATATTGCAAAGGCTTGGCGTTGGTTTTGTTTTGATTCGTCAAGCTCTTAATATGTTTGCTAAAACTAGTTGCTACAATTAATTATTGATAGTGTATGTATAAAAATGTAAGTGTTTAAAATAAAACAGTTAAAAAAGTACAAACCCTTAGAATGACAACTGGTGAAACTGAGAGGACAACTAGAAATAATTCTTAAAGTGCGCACATCTTGTAACTTGTAGATTAGTCTAATTTATGTTGCTCCGAAGAACTTTACTGCACCTTTTAAAATATGTGTAATGAAGCATTATGTACTAATACATATCATGTTCTAGGAACGAGTAAACGAATAGAACCGTTGTAGATTAAATATTTTAGATGTGGATACTGGCTGTTGATTACACTATAATAGAATTAAAGGTTCGGTGAAGTTACTGAGAAAGCAGCCAAAGGTAAAAAAAAAAACCTCCTTCACATGCAACTTAAGCTTTCGCTAATATTTATTAGCTTCTTCAGAGATACATTTTAAGAATTAAGAAAATGACGCACAGGAAGCCCATAAAGAGGGGCTAATATAAAAGTTGACTTTTAAACCAACATTAAGAGAGGAGTGACCACGTGGTCTCCAATCTTCACTTTCCCAGTAACTTCACCGAACTTTACCTTTAGCTTTATAAAATATTTTACTTGATAAATAAACCGATCACTGGTTGGCTTTGTGAAAATATAACTGCTTCTTGTGTGCTCACTGGTTTTTGCATTTTAAAGTAATATACTATTCCCAGCCGCCAGCCCAGCTGCCGTTCTTAGATCCAGAACGGACGTGCGGTAGCTCATATGGCACCATCAAAACGTTTGTCAGGTCCCAATTTGCTGCTAGGCAGTGCTCGTTTTGGAATAGATTCACCTGCACAAAACACTGTAAATCTCTAGGACTTCATTCGAGTAAAGAAAGACTCCGTAAGGCAGTATTTATAAGCGGATTGAGATTACAGGAATCTAACTGGGCACTGAACTCTCCCCTATGCAGAAAGTGTGGAAGTGCGGAGGAAACTCCTGCCCTCCCCCCTACCCCCTCTTGTCAACTGCTCGACAGTTGACAGAGAGAAGCAGACGTACTTTGGGATCGATCGGTTGGACGAACCCAGAGTCGGTAAGTTAACTCTCAGTTCGATTGCGAACTTTTTTGATAGACTGCAACCTGACTGAGACGGTTAAAATTGACATGGAGCACAATAGGTCTTTCTGGCTGAGTTGCCTTCTTCGGGTAACACCCGTCCATGGAAAAAAATGTATACTATTCGGTCACGTCAATATTTTAGGGAGATGTGAGTTTTGTATTGTAATTTTATCTGAAGATTCTGCCAACACGATGAGAAAACCATAGTTCACATTATGTACCAACATAATGAAACGGTAAAGAAAATATTTCTACCACTGAGCTCAGACATTCCTACCCTAAAAGATGATAAGCCTAACTGAGAAGGCAAAATTAGAGATTCTTTTCTAGGATAAAAGGGATCATAGTAGGTCTGAAACGGAAATTTAAGGCATCTCTACTTATGTGTGTGTAAAGTTTTAGCAAAGGCACGATTGTGATACTTCCTTTGTCAGTTTTTTGTTTATTATTTTGATTGTCAGTTTAAGGTGAACAGGAAAAGGATTTAGAAAGCCTCTAGTCCTGAATAATTGTTGCAAATCGTTGTGCATTAAACATTATGGGTGTTAATCACTGCCAAGGCATCTAAATGCCTAATAAGAATTTTTACTTATCTATATTTTATACAGACAGGTGGTTGTCTAACAGGATTTTAATCCGGGTTGCGGCAACAGTAGTTATTGGCGAGAGGAAAGAGTGGGCGAGTGAAGTTCGTCTGGTTCCGTCTTTCGATATTATACCGTGACTTGACGCTATTCACGGTAGCGTAGCGAATTAGAGGCGGTTCCAGCAAACGAAAAGCAATCTGGAAACTGCTCATTTTGGATGCAGTTACACGATATGGACGACTGAACTAAGGGGAAAAGATTGTTATCGCGTGCGGCACGAACTAATTCCCTATACCTCCCATTTTCTACCTCCTTTCTACCCATTCATGAGTTCATCACTCAATTTACTGCGACGGCGCGATATTTAGACCTACCGTCTTCTTAAGGTTGTTAATGGATTTTAGATAGGTTCCGAATTGTGTCTGTCTGGTGTAATCTTCATGACAATCGATCCGTTCGAGTATGTAATTGAGAACTTCACTCATGTTACCATCTAAAAGATGAAGCAGTATTTTATGCTGCTTTCACATACACTTTATTATTTTGTAAGATTATTAGTACAAACTTTATTGCCCTTATCAAAAAAAATACTGGATTGGATTAGTTATTATGGAGCATGCACATTGAATGACAGTACTTTCTAAAAGTCACATTTAAGTTGATCTCCCGTGAAAATCGCAAACAAATTCGAAAGTAGCATTTAAACTTCCGCCTTTTCGCGAAACTTACGTAATAATGAGAGTGCTGCTCTTGTCTTTGTTTAGAGAAGGAAGAGTGCCGTCGCTTCAGGGAAATACATTTATCTGAGAAGTTTCGCCCGAATCTGTTCGAGGTGTAATTTATTAAAATTAAACTTCAAACTAGGGGCCGAAAAATGAGAGCCGAGAATCAACGAAACAACAAAAGTGGGCGACAATGAGACGAACAATGTCGTTAAATTTATCAGCGAGTTTCAACAGGAAAATGTTGTTTCCTGCAGAAA
Source organism: Protaetia brevitarsis (assembly GCA_004143645.1). Taxonomy (NCBI): domain Eukaryota; kingdom Metazoa; phylum Arthropoda; class Insecta; order Coleoptera; family Scarabaeidae; genus Protaetia; species Protaetia brevitarsis. The sequence goes on along the minus strand of RXPK01000289.1, from coordinate 2,236,748 downwards.
TTAACTCTGTTTAAGGGGTAGAGGCTTTTCACAACTGTTCTTCTATTAATGAGACAGACTTCCTTAAAAAAAGGTTGTACACAATCGATATTAGATAACTTTGAATTAAAAAATAGTTTAACAAAACGTACTGATCGTTTCTTCTGGCAGATGATTCGACTTGACAAAATATTTACAGTAGAGAAACGGAAAATTAAGAGTATGCTATAAAGTTACTTATTTTGACATCGCATGATTAATTGACAAAAAAATATTAATTTTACAAGGCGATCCATCATATGAGTGAATATAGGTTGATCTATGTGTAATGCTTTACATAAAAAATACCAGATAATTTTCATTTTTTACATTATTTTATACACTGACATCTAGTTTATTTCGTGTTCTTTCTATGTATTGTGTAGTACATCCTTTTAGTCAAAATCCTTTTTGACGTATTGCTGTGGACAGGTTTTCGCAAATTCAGACGTTTTCTTGTTTACTCCGATCAGCTTTTGTCAATGTTTCGCACAAATTTTCACAGATGTATATTTTATTTTTATTTAAGATTTACTTAATGAATTGATTGTATGATTTCTTTAGTTCAGTGTTCAGTTGTTTTAAATTAATTTCAGTTATTAATATGTTTTGCGTTCATTTGTATTGTTTATGTTGTTATGTTTTGAGATTTTGTCCGCTGGCGGACTGATCTCTGTGCGGCTTCGCTGTACGCAGCGGTCGTGATTGTAAGAACAAGTTCCGAGATAGATTTTAAAGCGTAAGTACATGTGTTTTTGAATTCATTGCTGCCATTTTGTTTATTCTTATGATTTAAAGATTTGTTTCGCTTATATTGATTTTTTCTCTGTCCATCAAGTAACTCGAGTAATAATAATTGTTATTATATTGTTGTGTAGACATTTTAGATATAAGATCATTTATTATTTTTGTTCGGGAAGATATTTTAGTTTAAAGAGTTAATTTTTCGTTTTCTTTTAATTTTGTTGATTTGTATTTAATTATTAATCACCTCGGGTATTAAATTTATTATGTATTTAAATTTTTCTTTTGTAAATTTACTTGAATTGTCCACGTTTAATTTAGTTTGTTTTATTTTGAAACCACGTGGATTGATTTGATATAAAAAGGATTATCTTTTTGTACAAATTTGTTTTTTTGCTTTGATATAGGATTTAGCATTGTCCTATTGCAATTTAGAATCAGAGGCAGTTTTCGATTTAGACCAGGACCCTCTGTCCAGGGTTTTTTTTTCTGCACAATTTTGTAATTTACATTTTCTTTTCTTTTTTTTTATAATAAAATTCACGGTTGTTATTTAACGTCATTAAAAATTCTGTTCTTTTATTTAATTAAATCTTTTCAATTTTTGGGATATTTAAGAAAGTCAGATTTCTTTCACCCACAATTTACTTCGTCGTGGTTAAATTCAAGTTTTAATTCGCGAGGGTAACCCTGAGATTAATTATTCTGTTGCGCCCTTTTAATTTTTTTTCCGTTGAGCTAGCTAATTTAATTTTTCATTTTTAATATTCATTTTGTATTTTTCAAATTCAGTCAGTACACAGCAGTATGTTCAAATTTTGGTATGCGTAAGTTTTTTAATTTTATCAAACTTCTGTTTTGAATAAACTATGATATTTCCGGTTAGAGTTCTTGTTTGGGTTTGATTTCATTAATAAACCAATGAGCGATCTGTGTTGTTCTGTAATTATCCTTCATTTGATCCACGTAGTGGGAAGACCTGTTTCTATTTTATCTTTGCAAATTTTTGAAAAAAATAGATTTTTATATGTTTGGAATTCGTTTTTTTTTTAATGTCTACCAGTTTGACCTACGTAAGTGGAACTGAACACTTAATTAAATAAGTGCCAGTTTCTTTATCTTAGTAAGTGGTTACAGTTGTTTAATTTTTTTGATGAGGTTATGAGAGATCATGTTTGGATCTTAGGTTCATGTTGGTAAAAGGAAGTTAATTAAGATATTTAATGAAACTAAGTTATGTATGTATAATTTATTTAATAAATTTTTGAAAGCTAATCGATCGGGTATGCCAATGCTCTTTATATATAACAATTTGGGGATAAAATACGGCGCTTAGGCAGTGGCGTACCTATGTAGTCATGGGCCTGTATTTCAAAATTAAGCTGGGCCTCACTAAATAAGTTGGGCTGACAGGAATACATGTTGAAAAACCTTATAATGGAAACAGGAAACCAAGCATCAACAGATTCCAAAGATGAATGGTGCTATGCAACAGGGAAACAACACTCAATGAATCTATTGATGGTTGGTTCCTTGTTGCATAACATCATTCAAATATAGAGAGAAAACTAGGTACACCCTTCAGCGTTGGATCACACTGTTCCGGAGAAGTTTCGACCGCGGAGCTACGCCAACGTATTTAATGCATTCTTACGGTTCATCAGTTTTTATGCATCTAAAGAAGGCAATTAGCCGAAACCGGTAGTGCAGGAGAGTTTTATTATTAAATACTTTTTATCTTTTCCAAACTAACCCAAATTATGGACATAAAATCATCATTAAAATTTTGAACAGATCGAGAATATTAAATTATATTGCAAAACTTATAAATTTTAATTTGAGGTAAAATATATATGGTGAATTGAGATATTTTTATTTATTGTATATTTATATCGTATATCGCGATTGAAGAGTACCCAGTAGTAGTATCTTTCCAAAAGGATTGGTTAGAATAGCTATAGTTAGTGCTATTATTCAATTTCCAAATTACATTTATATGCCATAAGTTAAAGAATGGAATGTCATTAAACAACGACGAAACGTGGCTAATTGTATAAAAAAATGTTTAAGTGAATACCGAATGATCTGCTAAATTTGGCTATGTTGTTGACCTATTTAAAACCCAATTTAAAATCTATAGTTTTTTTTTTTTTAGTAATTAGTGGCATAGGATGAGATTAGATGAAATGAGTTAAACCATTTCAATTTCATGAAGTTACACTGTTGAAAATATTATCGGTGCTGGCGTTAAGTTTGCGCTAGTTGTGCAGTAGTTGCATTTTAGTGTTGATTTTTACAAACTTTACCAGACGAGTTGACTACGTATATTTAATAGAACAGAAATTACTAGAATTTCGTATGAATTCTTTGTTCAGATATGAGGATTTTCTATTTTTCTAGACATTCAGAAGCGTCAACCAATCAAAATTTATCCCTCGGGCAGAAATATAGAAACCCCACCTAATCTAATACGGTATTGCATTATACGCACCACGTGCATTGCACGTGTATGTTTTCGGGTTTGTTTCTGCGTATTAATTTATCCAAACAAACCACCAGACGTGTACTGACCTGCAAAGTGTAACCTTATGTTATTAAACGTTAATTCCAGTGTGCATAAAAAATTTCAACATCTTAAAAATGTAATGGGAACATCTATTTACGTAATTAGTTCAGATTTGAGTCAAATAGCAGAAACATTCACTTAATTTTATAATGGTTATCAAAAAATCATTTCGAAATTGGGACGTTTAGTTAAAATCAAAACTTTTGAATGAGTGGTTCTGCATATTTATAATTGAGAAAACGTCTTAAAGAGAGAATATTAATAGCACTAAAAAATAAGAGTTGCATATTAAAAAGACGTCGTGTTTAGAAAACGGTGTTAACATTCACTTAATTTTATAATGGTTATCAAAAAATCATTTCAAAATTGGGACGTTTTGTTAAAATCAAAACTTTTGAATGAGTGGTTCTGCATATTTATAATTGAGAAAACGTCTTAAAGAGAGAATATTATAGCACTAAAAAATAAGAGTTGCATATTAAAAAGACGTCGTGTTTAGAAAACGGTGTTAACATTCACTTAATTTTATAATGGTTATCAAAAAATCATTTCGAAATTGGGACGTTTAGTTAAAATCAAAACTTTTGAATGAGTGGTTCTGCATATTTATAATTGAGAAAACGTCTTGAAGAGAGAATATCATAGCACTAAAAAATAAGAGTTGCATATTAAAAAGACGTCGTGTTTAGAAAACGGTGTTAAATCACCCATTAGACCGCATTCATTCAGTTAAGCAGCTAGTAAATTTGTCTAGATCACATAAAATATGACTAGAAATATTTTATAATTCCACGTGTCAGTTGGACAAAATAACCCCCCACCAATAGACAATACTTGACTATCTTTGCTCCTGAAATTAGTCAAAAAAGTGTTAAAATATTCAACAGTGTATGGAGTACAAGAAGCTTATAAGTAAATGCATTCTACCTAATTGTACAGAGTGATCCAATTAGCCTATAGGAGAAATTTTAAATTTTATTAGATAAGTGGTAGAAATCGCCCCCATAAACCATATATTTTTGAATAGAGAAAAAACAAACACTCGCTTCGACTATGCCACTGCCTACTACGCCTTATATTAAAAAAAAATCAACTTCATGACGCCTGCGAAAAATGAATGCATAAAGTTAAAATCTGATTTAACTAGTCGATTCTACACGTAAAAGTGCCTAATAATGTTAAAACAGTTTCTCCGTAACATCATCATCGAGTTATTAGGCATTCTGGAAAAGTCGACAAAATCAATTTTTGGGCTATAACTCAAAAACAGAAGACTATAACTAATTTTAGTTTTCGCCATTGAGCATATCTCGGAGAAAGAAATCGAGACTTGGCCACTCGTTTTTTACTATCTCCTTCGGTTGCCGAGATGCCCTATTCTGACAAGCAATTTGGAGCATCCGTACAGGACAAGTGTAATATAATATGAGAATATAAAGAGAAGGTAGCTTAGCTATATTTAGTTAATTAGTTCTATTATTTAATTTTTACCTTTGGGATAATGCTTGCTGTAATGTTGTATGTTATTTCAATAAAATTTAAGATGTAAATATATAAATCAGCACTAAATATTGTCAGTGAAAAACGAAAAAGTTTACACAAATTATATCCTAATCAAGCAGAATAATGAGTTTCTTGGACACCATTTTCCTTTGAGCTAACATAAAAGCGGTAACAATACATTTTTACAATATGCTGTATATTAGACGATGTCAACATATGACTAAATCTACCTAAATTCAGCACATAGGTAATCACAATATAATAACAAAATAAAAACAATTACAGCTTCCATGCAAAACACAACCTATAAATTATATTTTAATAATTAACACATAATATTTTAGAAATATTGAGCAACTTTTGAATTTATCATCTCTTGTCCAGAACATATCAGTTAATTTATAACTCTGGATTACTATAGTAATCCACGCGACCATTCAAGCATCTTTCTTTACAGCCATCCTATCGAAGCATACCGATTGGAGTTTGAGAGAAACGGCAGATAATTTGCTGACTTTTTCAATTGCCTTCAGAACGTGATCAAAAGCCTTTCTTTTTCGATTACTTATGCCTTCGGAAATCTGCCCAAAACTCGGTAATTATTTTATAACGCGAAAATTTTCTCCCCAGAAAATCATTCTCTTTCGCGGGGAAAATGTAGTTTACGGAGTGGTTTCGTCGAAACTTTCTGGAAGTTTTCGAAACGATCCGACTGGCGGCACCGCCGTCTTCATTCTAATTAACGAAACTTTATGAATTCGGTCGTGCTCCTTAATTAACACTTATAGACGGAAGAAATTCCGGTCCTTTATGTGCCGCGTAATTGCGATTCTCGAACGATTTGACCGTCGCGACAACCCCACTTCAGAAACCAGAAACGTGGTGTTAAAGACCGAAAAAGTAGGAAGATTGCAAATAGGAAACTTTGTTGTGGAAATAATTAACGGGCAGCAATAACACTTCAAGTTTGTAATTCTAAAATGCAATGATATTTGCTTATTTTAATTTATTTTAGTTACTTATGATGTTACCATTAATCATGGAAAAAGATAATAACTTTCAAATTATTCTTAGAGAAGTGCGTATCCAAGATAGCAATTTAAATATCGAACTGCACAAAGAATAATCATAGTTAACATAGCAAAGTATAAACTTGAATGCTGCAGGAATTGTCACTAGCAACAAAATCAGTTGTACCTGTGCTTGCTTTTGGAATTTCAACGTGTTTCAAAACATTTAATTAATAAATAGGCAGATCGGAAGCGATTTTTGAATTAATTAAAAAACATGTATGTGGGAATTTTATGACAGGAAACGAATGCGCATCCGTTCATTTCTATATGTAAATAAACAATAAAACGGCAGGCACATTGAATGTTTTCTGCAGCACTTTTATATTAAAATAATATTTCCATGGCATTTCGGTTTTTGTTATTGTTTACTGTTTGGTGCTTCGAATCTTAACAGAGGCATAAAGTTTTGTTGACGTTGCAACATGGATAATGTGATACTGAAATTTCCCGGATAAATAAAAACAAGTGCTTGGTATATCGGAGATAAAAAGCTACCCACTCGGCTGCGTAGCTACGCTACGTAATGTTTAATGTTATTGTGTACATTGGGGTTAATTTTATTTGCGGTGTTTGCTTTATCTCTATTGTTTCTTTTTAAATAATAATAAAGATGTAATTGCGTAATAATAAAAGGTTAAAATATTGTCAACTTCCTCTAGATAATTTCTGTATGGTGCAAAATAAAAAGCAGCACCACCACTGTACGCAGCTACGTATATCATATAGTGACAAATAAAGACATATTATTACTACTACTACTACTATTATTATTATTATTATTATCATTACGATTGTTATCAGTATTATTGTAAATACATGTAACATATTTTAATAACGGTACAAAAAAAGATAGATTATTCCGCAAACTTGCTTATAAGGATTACATAATTAAATAATAAATAAACCTACCAACTTGTAGTGTTGTATAGTTCATATAATATTTTTATGGTTTTATATATCTCGATTTTAAAACTTCTGGATTAAGTTAATTATAATCTGTTCAGAAAAAGAACTTCATGTATGTCACACTTTCGGTTACAACGAATGTCATGACCAACTTTGGTGTTATAAATAGAAACCTATATTTTTTTAGTGTATTTTTAGGTTCTACTAGGCATTTTTAAAGCTAATTTTATAAATCATCTATTTACCTATCGGTTACTTTGTTAGTTAGTTAGTTATTTTGGTTTTTTGTGAAAAAAGGCACAAAAAATATGATGCATTAAATGCGTATGATAGTTATACAGTACAAGGTGGAGTTTTTATGTTGACTGTGGAGGGTGTGAGTCCTTTACTATTTAACCAAGGAACAAAAAGTATTTTTTCAAATGGCAACCCCTGTATATTTTTATAGCAGGTGATGCAGAATTAAATCCTCTCTCCAAAAGCTAGGTATATGTGTTTCCATCGCCTCTTTTACGATTAGTGATTTTCAGAAAATTTAGTTTAGAATTAGTATTCAATTAATAGTGGGCGGTGAAAAGCAATTTTAATTTTAAAAGCATATAAAACACAAAATATAGCATAAAAAATAAAAATTTATTGAATACTAGATATGTAACCAAAAATGAAATGCTGTATGTATTATACAGGTATAATAAAATTATATGTGTTGTATACGACTTACGTGCGTGTAAGCACTTTAGAATCCTGCTGTAAACTTCTATTGTTGTGGCCTGTTTTATTTGTTCAGGATTAATGCTATCAAACGCTTCAGGTACTCATCGCTCTAATTGACCGAATACACCATTGATTTCTTTTTTGTTATGTCCATAAATAAGAATCCAAGAGCTTTAAATCAGGAGATCTTGGTGGTCAAGCTTAAAGTCCATTGCGTCCAATTAGACATTGTACTCAGTAAACGATCTACCTCATAAGAAATATGAGCTGGTGTCCCATGCACTTGGTACCAGCAATATCTCCAATCAAAGAGAGGCAACTCGTTGAAAATGTCTGCTACGCATTGCCACAGAATTACGGTATATCGCTGTCTAAGGTTCCATAAATTTAAATAGTGTTCTCTCACTCATTATTAAGGAAATTATTAAGCAAAATACAATAAAACTAAATGTATTTTGAAAGCTAGCTTCACGGATCAAGCGGGCGTTTTGCGGTACCCAGTAGTGCTAGTTGCTCTTATTAACAATCCAACAATAACTCATCCGTCCAAATAATTTTTTTGTAAAAACTCTGGATTTTTCCGGAGCCATTAATATTCGCTCGCAAAAAGCAAGACGACGAGCTTCATCGTCAGAATGAAACGCTTGCACAATGTTAAAGCCGTATGCGTTCATTTTCAACATAAAAACTGGCTAGCTTTTACTGTATAGCTGTTCTACGCATAATGCATATTTTTTTTGTGCTTTTTTTTCACAAAAACCAAAATAATTCTGAAACGGTAACCGATAGGCAACTAGATGATTTATAAAATTAGCTTTAAAATGCCTGGTAGAACCCAAGAAATGTAGGTTTCTATTTATGATATCCAAGTTGGTCATGGCTTTCGATAGAACCGGAGGTGCAACACAGATAAAATTACGTTCTCTAAATAGATCATAGCTAACTAGGCTTAACCCCGAAGTTTCAAAATCGAGATATCATTGCAAAGTAAAATACTTTCCGTGAATCACGCTGTATAGATTCCTTATTAGTACTTGGCAATATATATTTAACTTTGTTTATTGCTGCTATTGTTTTTGTACTTTTTTCTTGTTATTTCGTATTTTAAGTCCAAGGTAAGTTATTTTCTGTATTTATTTTAGTTTTTGGCTTTTTGAATTATTTGTATGTCTATCTTTTCCATTTATAGTAAGCAGGTTGATGAAACCATTGCTCTAAAATTTCTAAACCTATTTTTATGTTATCTTCAATTTGTCTTATATTCGCTGTATAACATACAAGTATCATCAGCGTACTGGAGATGCATATAAAATGAGTATTGATCCATGTTGTCCTACTCAATGAAGTATCAGATTCAGAAATTGTGCAAAAGTAAAAATGAAGTGATGTCCTTCTTCATTAAATTTATTTATAAAAATATCTAGAGGACATGTTTTGACTCTTTAAGGCCTCTTCGTGGTCTACATATCATGGGAAGTTACAAAAATAAAAAATGAAAAATTAAAAAACTAAAAATTTCACGACAATTTTTTATTCAATCATTCAAGGTGAATACAATAGAAGAATAGAAGCTAGAACATGAGCTCGGGATCTGCAGAAAAAATACAAAATATAAGTAATTTTATCGCAGGACATTTTGCTTTAGTATGCTTTCATTATTATTGTTTAAATAAAATTTTAAACATGACATGTAGGATATGCCAGGTCATGTATAGTTACATTCAAGACTAATAATATTCTCTATATTTTAAACTGTTTAAATAAGTATTAAATTAACCACAAATTAGTTTAAATAATAACTAAGAGTACGGTAGTAATACATTTTATGACGATAAGTCTTATAAATAAAATGATATTTTTATTGACCATAAAAATTATACGATTGATACAATAAATTTCACTACATACTTACTACTACGATAGGTACATTTGGAAGACAATATAAAAATAATATTTTTCGAAAAGACGGTTTTAAACTGTGATCATTGTAATCATTAACTTCATTTTTATTTGTTTGACGATTTTATATTTTCACTGAGTAAAAAGAATAATAAATAATAAAAGAAGGAAAAAAAAAACAACGTCCGTACATTCATTAAAAACTTCTAAATATATTTAAGACTACATGTTTCGGTGTACAAATGCCATCTTCAGGTCTTAAAACATCATCACATTAAGAAATCTAAAAACTAAAAAGTCGAAAAAGGACATTTTAAAAAACACACACGGCAGAACAAAAGGCAAACAAAAAGAAAACAACAGATTAAAATTAACTGCGATAGAGTTATCACAGATATCGAATCAATACTTCAAGACAGACATGTTTAAAATTATACTTAAATACCGCATACGTATTTTAAGTATTTAGGGTAAATAACACAAAATTTCTGAGTTCAAATATTTACTACAATATTTCGTTCATCTGTACCAAATATTCAAATAATATTTCTATTAATAAATGGAACATTTGCTATAACGAAGTTTGTAAACTATTTAATCTAAATGAACTAGTTATTGTAAGTTAACACTTTACTTGTCCCCTACTCGTAGTAACCAAATTATTATTTCCTTTTAATATACTTGTAATAGTGCCAATAAAGTCGAATAGTTATAACGAATAATACTCTTACTGTCTATAGATATATAGTGAGTAGTCATAAGTAATCTTTATTGATTTTATTATAATTCTTTGTTAAAAGCTTCAACGTTCCCAATTCTTTAAATTATCTATAAAATTCCATTGTAGATTTACAGCAAACATTAACACAATTCAACGGTTAAACAATAAAAGACAAAACTGGTAATACCTGCGAAGGTGTGAAGGAGATAACGTACTAAACCTACATACACAAATGCGTGCAAGGCAAAGGCGCGCACGACGCAGAATGCATTAGATTAAATTAAATCCCCGAAGTTATAAATAAAAATATTTTCGATCCCAATAACTAAATTAATTGCCAAACGCTTGCACTAACTTGCTATAATTAAAAAAGTACTTATTACCAGTAAAAAACACATAAGGGGTCTACGAAAATTGGATCCGATATTACCGAAGCGAAGAATTGTACAAGTGAACACTATACTTCTCTTTAAAACGCGAGTTTAGAGATTCCCATTTGGTTATTCCAAATTAAATGGTATTTGCAACATATTTTTTTTTGTTTCCCGCAACTAAAATATACCAAATATATAAATGTCAAACATACAAGTTAATTGGACGATTTATCTCAGTGTTGAATTCCACAGCCGGAAGACCACAGACCTGATCGAAATGTCGCTGATAAATTTATGTAATATAAATAAAAAGGATATTGCTCAAAATTATTTATTATATTTACTATTTTCTTCTTATCAATTACATAGTTACTAGTTCTGCGACTAGAATTTTAATAACAGTAAAATTAGAAGTTATCGTTGTTAAAGAAGTTATATTATGGTTATATGTATTCTATTTAATAATGTATATGCTAATATGATTATTAATAGATAATGAAATTTTTAGTTACATTTTCTTGCTATATGGTTCCGGAACTAGGGAGGAAATCTGATGTTTGCAAATATTTTTCAAAAATATCTTAAGCTAATCTAAGTTCAAGTGACTGGATTCAAAAAATCGTTATTTGTTATAATACAAGAACATCACAAAATCCTATAAATAATGGGCGAAATATAATAAATAGTGAATTAATAAGCAAGTACTAATAAAATATCAGATACCTTCGGTTCATAGCTTCAATGTTTCTATTTAATTTAGTTACCGCCATAAATGCAACAGCACTAACTGCATTATTTGTTGTCGTATTAATATCAAAAAGGTTTGCTTCGGGAATGTTTGTTTGACTGTACTTCTCACAGAACTAGAGAGTAAATTTAATTAGCGTACCCACTGGATATGTGTGCATTCGCGTTTTATGTCAAGCGAGCGTCAAGCATTAAAGCGCTCTTAGATACCACTCTTCACAGATTAGCATATTTTGTAGTGCTGTAGTTGTTGAATTGTTTTGCCTAATTCCGTATTGTATTACAAAGTGTAGAATAGTGGAGAGACCAGAAAACATATTGTAGGTTGATGTGATGTGAAATAAGATTGATGTATGCAAATGCATGTTAAAGAACTGTGATAGTTACGAAACAAAAAAGGAAAAGTTATTAAAAAGCAGCTTTGTAATTTTATACTGACGTCAATGTGTCAAAAATGATAAGCTCAATAATACAATTTTATTTGTTAGGTCATTTAAAAGAAAGGTAAGCTCTAGAATTAAATCATCATTTCGTTTAAAACATTTCCACCTTGCAGCTTATAAATTACAGCTTAAAAGTTTGCATGTCGTTTTTATTTTTCAATTGCTATCAAGAACTAATTAACATTACTCAATTTAGACGTCGCCAGTTAGATCAATTGCTCACTATTGCTTGTTTAACGAGAACGATCATCTAATAGATTTTCTATGATCCGATAGCTATAGAAATATACTTAAGGTGCATTCGGGATGCATTTAAGAGTGTAGCTAGAGTAAAGCATGGAGATCTGGGATCAAATGATAGAGTATACAACGTGTCCCAACAAGTTGGAGACAAATTGAAGTTTTTGCTGTCATTAAACTAAGGCAGACATTTTTTTTTTATAGAAAAAGTCTGCATCTTCCCGGTCTACATTGACACTACTAAACTTAAAAAAAAATCCCTAGAGGGTGAAAATGCAAAAAATTAGAATTCACCCAAATGTAAAGTACATTGTTGGCCTCCTAATCTGTAAAGTAAGCTTTGACATATTGTATACGTCAATGGAAACTTGACGTTTTCGTACGACACTGTATCTTCTAGTGTGCGGTAAAGTGATCTGTAAATTTTAACTTTTTGTAAACTTAAAAAAAAAAATGAGTGTACAACAATGAAATCTTATTAATAAAACGCTACTTTACACCGCATTTGTAATAAAAATGTAGAAAATAACAAAAAAAATTTTTTATGTTAAAAAACAGCGCCATCTGTAGGAGACAGAAAAAAATCAAATTTAAGTTGGCATCATTGAGTTAATTCTCGATATGCAACGCCACAACAAATTTAACTTTTTTCTCAAATTAAAAAAAAAAGAACAGTCAGATACGAAAAATAATTTATTTCAAAAGGCTCAGTCGTTATGAATTTATAAGTACGTGCGCTTCTACGTAACCTCCTTCTCTTTCCAAACAACAAATAGCTCTCTTTGAAAACCTCATAAACATTTTTAATAGTTCTTGCCTTGATGTTCTGAACCGTTGTTCTTATATCACTTTCCAAATGTTCAATATTATTAAATCGAAATACACTTGTTCCTTCAAGTATCGAGTTTGAACTGTATGGTGAGGATTTACATCACTCCATCAAGGGCAGTTTTGAGAACTAACAAGGCCATTGGATGTAAAACAACTTCCATCGGAAAACAGAATCTTCGTGTGAAAGAAGTGGAAAGGAACGATCGTCTTGAATTTCTCCTTGAACCCAGGCACAGAATTCAAAGCCTCTGTCTCAGTCACCAGGTTTTAAAGTGTGAGTGAACCTTGGTTTATATGGATGGTATTTGTGTTTACGCAAAATTCGAGAAACTGAAGATCGGCTTATATTTGGTAATTCATCTGATATTATACGCAATGACGTTTTGGATGTTTCAACCAGTTTTCAACACTTCTATCTCGTTTATCTTGAGCATGTATACATTGATTTAAAACTTTTGCCTTTTAACGGAAAATGCAAGCACCTGTATTCAAGCTGAGTACTTTCTTACCCGGAAGTATTTCAGTTTTATTCATGTTCCCACGTGCATAAGTCTCAGATACACAAACGATAATGAACAAAAGTGAATATTTTTCGCGCAAGGTTAAAGAAATTCCAGAGATAATTTGAATCTTTTCAGTTAATGCTGATTTACTTATAAACCAAAGAATTTTACAGCAGTATACAGTGTTTGAAGGTTTTAAAATTGTTATACATGGGAAAAACGATCTCGTTGTTTTCACCATTTTTTATGCATTTCGTTGCAGTTACTAAATTCTTGCTTGATTTAGGAATATTAAAATTATTCCTGTATTCAATCAAACAAATAATTTGGTTAGTAGATTTATTTGAAGCTAGCGCAGTATTTATTAATTTCACTAAAAAATTTACATGGAAGTAAAAATAAATATATAATAATATAAATTTTATTTTCGTATAGCAGTTTTCTCCCCATATAGTGCAGCATTTGAGCAGATATACTTATGTGTAGTAGAGAAATTGTCGCATAGATGGCGCATCTTCTATTTCATTCCAGTAACAGATAATATTTCGCTCAAAATAGGCTGGAAACCACGATTGTAAAATACTAATCTGGTATATTTACCAGGTCAACATCTGATAGGAGTCGCCGCCATTGAAAGGACGATTTCTTTAATGGCACCCTATAGATGGTCACTGCGACCAACTCTCAATACTATTAGGATTTGCAACATTCTAACAGCAAATCCCTCCTTAGTGCACGGGCTTTTGGAGATATTCATTTTCATTTCGATTAAAAATGATCACGGCATTTTGTTGCGTTCTAAAATGATAATGTTATAAGAAAAGGAAAAACCTCTTGAATCAAAATGCTTATGGTTTTCTGCCAATCTGCATAGTTTTTAAGTTCAAAATAAAGAGGACTTGAGAACCAACTATCAATATGTTTCACTTAAAAGAATAAACTGTTTCAACGAAAAAATATTTTAAAATATTTTATTTCCGAAAAAATGCGTAAATTTAGAATTATATTCCTTTTTAGGAAAACAACAAAACATGTTAGCCATATAAAAAACATTTTTGGTTTAATGCGATTCCTATTAAATGAAAAGGATATTTTTCTCAGTGCAACGACCCCAAGATATCTACGGTTTAAAGGCAATTTATAAAACAGCTTTAAACCAATTTTATACAGAGTATTCCACGTAACTGGTTCATTAAAAGTTTATGATGTTCTATTATTTACTTATATTTGAGATTTTGGCACCAGTATCTGTTCGATTGGAACTACAAATGTAAAATACCTTAACCAAAATATCACTTCCGGTTGACCGGAAATGGATGTCAACTTTCTTATTTTAAATAGAATGATATAATTTTTTATTCATTTTTGGATTCTACAACTATAAATACGTCAGTTTTCATTAGTTATTCCTATAGCTACATGTTGCCGTTTTTGAGTTGCCAAATTTGCTATGTTATGAATGTAGATATAACTCTAAGAAACGGTAAGCACACTTTACATTCTAACATACAGGGTGTTCAAAACTGAGGAACAAAGTGACATATTTTCAAATGCAGAAAACTCATTTTTTTTAAATAGAACACCCTGTATTTTAATTCGGAATTAGGAAGTAAATATCATCCCCTATCGCTTTATATGAGCATTCCCTATACCTATCTTTAATAGATTTTGAAATATGAACGACTTTTTGTTAAACAGACTAAGTAGCTCTATCTTTGCGTGTTTGTAGCTGGCTCTGAATGGGATTAATGTCAAATTCATTGACTAACCAAAAGTGTTTATGTATATCATTGTAATTACACTTTCGTACAACGCAATATTAATAGAAGTGACTATTCGAACAGACATTCTTGTATGGTTATTCAAAAATAATACATGAATTTGACGTGAATCCATTTCAGAGCCAACTACAAACATTTAAAGATAGGGCTACTTAGACGGTTTAACAAAAAGTCGCTCATATCTCAAAATCTATTAAAGATAGGTATAGGGAATGTTCATATAAAGTGATAGGGGATGATATTTACTTCCTAATTCCGAATTAAAATACAGGGTGTTCTATTTAAAAAAATTGAGTTTTCTGCATTTGAAAATATGTTACTTTGTTGCAAACTAGTCCGCGTTAATGTAGAAAAAAAAATTAAATTAATATTCTTAATCTAAGTGGAAGATCATGTCGTCTCTTCGCGGATCTTTATAATTTGGAAAGTAGTCTAAACCCGGCCAGTCTCAATAGCTCAGCTGTTTCCAGTTAGCACTTTGGTCCTCTCCGGGTCAGAAACCGTTTCTCTCATCAGTGGGATACCTGTATACATATACCTACCTGACTGTCCGAGTAAAGACCGTAGTGCACTTTGTATCATTCCTCGTCTAGTTAAATGTCCTGTCAGGAAATTGGTCGATAGGCTTCGGGAATGTGTGTTGTTACCATAAAGCAATTATAATAAAAGGGATCCAAATATTGAAAAATGGTTCAGTTATTATTCCACAGCTTGCTTTTTGAAATTATCTAATGGCTCTCGTGACACTGGTAATATACCAAACAAATCATTTGTAATATTTGCATTCGCTAGCATTCCCAGTGTTACGTTTTATTAATATTCGTGACTAACATTTTCTTTTTCTTTTTACCATCAATCGTTGGAGAACTCCAAGCCATTTAAACTATAATTAATTCATTGCAAAAGAGAAAAAACGGAAAAAACGAAACGAACTTCGACAACAAGAACGAATGATATTTTTCCGATGTACTTTACTATACCTCTTTTTTTCATTAAAGATGTAAATAGTCCTATATATCACTAGATATGTATTTTTTATTAAATTATTCTCTTTGTATTGACATCCACCACTAGTAATAATATTGCGGTAAAGGGAACAAAAAGCAGCTACTCTACTCTCTTCAACAATGCATTAAAAATGACGAAAATACCGCCATAAAACGTTTCAGATGTGACATCAAAACGTTTTATTGCGGCCCGAGAATATCCGCCTCGACCCTTTTTAACCCTTGTTATTTTGCTTTATTATAACCTTTAGCAAGTACTATTTATTTAACACCAAGCGTCAACTTTATCATCAAAACGTTACACCTACGCTTTTTTATTGTTTCAGAAATAAAAAAGATTAAAAATGTATACCTTTTGGGATATAAAAAGCCTTCACAGAACCTCTCCAATTTCTTTCCAAATAGCTAGTTTAAAATGCAATTCCTGTAACTTTTTTCCAGATTAGACTACTAACAGTTGCATAAGTAATGAATGTAGCAATTTTTTTAATGGCAGGCAACACAGGGTTCTACAGTATAATTTTTTTAATGTATAAATTAACAAGAAGACACGCGCAAGACTTTAGCGATGCTATCAGCTATGATTTTATCTCATGTACTATACGTATAGGTAAAAAAAACGCATTACGTAATTAGTTTGAGAAAAATCTTCGAAAAATAAAATATGTAGAAAGGCCCAGGAACGATTTGAGTTGGTACGCGGCATAATCAGCCGATGGAAAAAGCTTTGAGGGCCGTGTTTATACAGATTAATGATGCGAAAGAAAAACCGCGCATTCGTTTCGAATCGTTTTCGTTCTTCCTCAGGATGTGAAATGCGGTGCCGACGAGAAAGTTCTGAATAATTGAATTTTAAATTGAGATAGTCTTCGTATAAGCTCAGACATCGAGATGAACACAAAAAGGATGAAACAGGCGATTTTATGTACCTAAATTGCAGTTTTATAGTCTTACGGTGTTCCAGTAAGATTACGGTTTTTATTTATCTTGAAGGTAAGCCTAACGGTTTTCTCTCCTATAAAAAAAGAGCTTCGCTTAACGATGTTACGTTTAAAATTTTCCGTACGTGATGTAAAAGGTACCATTCATGAATCATTGAATTAACAATGGATTAATAATGTACGTTAACAATTTAAGTTAAAATGTAAAATAAAAGCACTGGATTTTTTTTTAGTGGCCAATCAAAGTAAAGCATATGAATAATTAAAAATAATTGTAAATAATATAATTAACAGGTAAAGAATAGACGATATTGGGGATCGATTGGAACACGATGATATAATGAAAAGTTGAAATTTTTCTCCTCGACATGATCTGCAATGAAACATTATTTTAACCCACGTGTTCGTTGCCATCCACTCCAAACCAAACAATCCAGAATCCAGTATTGTTTTTTGTTGAGACATAAGACATCTTTACAATTTAACAAGTAGAAGAAGTAACGAGTACAACGTAAGTTTAAACTAATAAAATTTAAAGCCAAATTACTCCAAAAAAGGTGGGGTTAAAGATCAAATACCCATAATTCAATTTTAATTTTAAAATTAAATTATTATTTAAATTAAATTTAAAATTAATTTATTACCAAATTTTCGCTGAATTTTCTCAGCTTCTTCAGGGCACTACAAAGAACAATAAGATGCACAAACACACAAAAATTTAAAAATTAGACTTACATAAAAATGAAATTACATTAAATTTAACACTCAATTGAAAGTATGCATCAATACTGGTTAGAGAGATAATAACAGATTGAACGTATAGCGTAAAATTCTTATCGTAACAAAAAGAAGTAACATAATAAGAGAGTACATATGGTTGTTTTGAAAATTCAAAGCTGATATAAATGTAAAAAGACAAAATCAGATGAATGACAAACGTAAAATTTGGTAATATGAAACAGGCATGATAATTAATGAAAAATTAGGTCTATATAAATATTACTTAAATTATCAATATCTTTTTTGAAATTAATAGAATTAGGACTTTTACTAAACTCTGACATTATCAAAATCAATCAACAGTTCTTTCTTAACATCATACGTAAAATGTTAAGACTATTGTTTTGAGAAGATGGATGACATATATTTGCAACACGATGTTTCATAGCTTTAATTAAATTAATTTTGTATTTTCAGAGGATGGTTTGAGTAAAAATGTAATTATCTCTCTGAATTCGTAGGTTTTCTATACCAATCGAGTTTAATGTAATTGTCGACACACCTGCAAACCTTCGTGTCAAGAAACGGGACACAGGAATCTGTTTCCTTTTCTATGGTAAATTGACGTTATTGAAATTGTTAAAGATGTAAAGAGTATAGTCCAAATTCTCAACGGATAAGGCCAACAGAATGTCATCAACATACTGGTAAATAAAGGGAAATTGAAAATCGACATTTTTCTTAACATAATGAAATATAGTGTTCGTCACAATTTCCGCTATGGAAGGGCTGATGGTACTTCTCATAGGGCAGCCCGTAATTTGACGAAAGAACCTGTTATCAAAAGTAAAATACGTAGATTCAAAAAGAAAGTTAATAATATCAATAAATAAAGATTAAGGGATGTCAGTTATTTCTTGGATCAAAGGGAAGTTTGAGATGATTATCAACTGTACCAGGTTCAAAGGGATATTAGTAAATAGGGAAACAGCTTCAAAGGAGGCCAAGACATACCCATCTGGGAGATGGAAATCATTTAGTTTTTGAGCAAGTTAGAAACTATCTCTGAACTCTGAAACAATTATATGTGATAAAAGAAACTAGAGGTCTCAGAGGGAAAACCCTCTTTGCGGACTTTAACAAGACCATAGTAATGCGGTGAAGTTCCAGTATAAGTCATGAGTGTTTTTGCAGTTTTATCGTCGATGTACTTGTGATTTCGTAGTTGTTTAACGAAGTTGTTATTAAGTTTCTCAAACTTGGACGTAGAGTCTATAGCTATGGTGGTATAAGTTTCGGGGTCAGAGAGAAGTTCATTTGATTTCTCAATATAGGTACTTTTATCTATAGCGATAGTAGCATTGCTTTTGTCTGCTTTTACAATAAATAAGTTACGATTATGTTTCAAAAATTGTCTGGTCTCTCCTTCAATGCTGGAACTAAGTGTGCCTATCGCTATAGATAAAAGTACCTATATTGAGAAATCAAATGAACTTCCCTCTGACCCCGAAACTTATACCACCATAACTAGAGTCCAAGTTTGAGAAACTTAATAACAACTACGTTGTTACAAACCTTCATGTATCTTTAGTCCGATCAAAGTTAGAGTATGCTTGCGTGACCTGGATGCCTTTTTATAAGCAGTGCAAGTCTGCTCTGAAGAGAGTACAGTGCCGGTTTTTGAAAGCTCTATGCTTTAGAGCAAATATTTACTAGGCGCACTGTCCGAAAAGCAAGAGACGAGTAGGGTGAGGAGTGTCAACCTCGTTAAAAAAAAAGTTTGATTTGGCGCGTATGAAAAACAATCTGTTAAAGGGTCTCTACTTAGAGTTACAGGTATCCCAATCGAGCGGGAGGCAGAAGACAGATCGAAAAGGCAGGGAAAAAGATTAAATCCAAGGTGGGAAACGTAAGCCAAACAAATGAGGTTAATAAGAACAAAATCGAGGGTTAATCTTCCTCAGGTCAAGTGGGGTGCAAGTGCGGTGCAAGTGCACCCCACAGTTTGAATTTTTCATAGAAATCACCAAAGAAAAAACTATTGGAACTTCAGCTTCTTAGTGGCTTCAGAAATTGGCTTTCTCAGCTATTTATTAACAATAGTATTTCAAACCAAGGAAGGAAAGTGCTCTATTGCAGTCCGCGGGCAAAATTGCCTAAGGCCTGCAATAGCACTTTCCTCACATGGTTTGAGTACTATTTTTTTCCCAGCCAGTCCAATTTTAACTAAATGTCTAAAAATAAGAAAGACATACCTGTATTTTTTGAGAAATGTCAAGTTAGCGTCATTTTAAAAGTGTTTAATAATAGTTTAATTGAAATTTAATACCTAATAATTTAGTAAGTATCTCATAAATGGACTCAGACTGGGTCGAATGTACTAATGTCATCTATCAATAATGTCACATATGATAAGATGTACAGTTTCATCATGTCAATGTCACAGTACAACTTTCCTCCCTAGGGAAAGTGTATATTTTCTTCCCTGCTGGGAAAAAAAAAATGTTTTTCTAGTTTTTTTCATATTAGAGAAAATATTTTTTTTGCGAGTGTGTACTCCACATGTGTTACTTGGCCGGTTATGTTGATTACAATTCGTAATCATCGTACAAGATCTGCTTAGATTTACAGATTACTCTACGTAATTACAATTTCATTTCATAAAAATTACGTATTTATATTTTTGGAATCTTAATTAGGTGTGTAATTAGCAGAAAGAGGAAAATAAATTGTATACCTTCGTCCTAATTTTTTTTACATGTACATATTATATTTTAAAGAAATTTCAAATGTTACCGACTTCGGCACAAATATAGTACGCATGTTGTACAACAAATCAGCGCCTACAATTTATTCGCCTACAATGAATATATTATTATATTTTGTTTACAGAAGTGATTCTTTCACATATATTTTCCAGAGCAACATATCATATTAAATACTTTGAACTTTGCTCTTAGAGAAAAATATATTTTTTATGGTTAAAACACATCGGTGTGAAGATATGTATTCTCAAAGAAAAGAAAGCTTGTTTTGAAACGATGGATGAAATATGGCAGATCAGAGGAATGCATACAATTGTATAAAGCAGATTGAATTAAATTAGCCGGGCAATTTGTCGTAGTACTTGGTGTACAACATACGGGAAAGGAAATTCAAAAGTAGTGAAGCAGAGAGATTGGTTTAGATAGAGAAGAAACTTGCGTACGAATAGTTACTGTAAATGCTTGAATGATTATTAAATTTATTGTACTCATTTATGCCTTTTCGTTATTTTTTCCACTCTTATCATGATTAACATACTTCAAATCCTGATTTTCAAAAAGAATCATCACTATTATTAATGGTAAATGTTATTTTGAAGAGCTTGTTTATTCACCTGTCAAAAATGTTTGACAGGTAAATAACCTAACGGTTTGTTTACGTTTTGACAAAGAGAAAATTTGCAATACGGTCGTGACGTCATAGCAAACTAACTCACATAGTACCTCATCAGTTATCGTAAATGAACTATAGCTCCGGGATTTGTTAGTGTTTATGTCTTGTTTTGCGAGAGCACTATTTTGTGTGCGTAAGTTCTGTGAAAATGTGCGTCGTGCTAAATATACGCGACCCTCGCAATCTCCATGACGGGGAAATGCTGATGTTATTGGACACTGAAGACCAAGAAGTTAACGTACTAATACAACTCGATAGCGACGAATATGATGAAGATAATGTATCAATTGTAGGTGACAATGACAACGAAATTGACATAGAATAATTAGAATGGTCAAAAGTTCCGATGAATACGCAAATTAGAAGACCTCGAGCAAAATTTACTAGTAAGAAAGGTGCATTTTTGTTGATGATGATTCCAGAAATAATAAATTCTATTGTATCAGAAACAAACCGTAGAGCTGATGATTTTTTTTTTATAATAAATGGAATGAAATGAAAAAAACTCAAGGAGAGCGAGTTGTTATTGCGAGGGGTCATGGCGTTACAACCGATATTTTTTTCACAAGTCTTGAGTTGGTTGACATATTGTGGGGAAAAAAGAATCTCTCTCTCTCTCTGCGGTACACTTAGAAAAAATAAGCAATTTGTTCCAAAAGAACTATGAATGCTTTCAGAAAGAATCGTGCTCTAGTGTCGTACGTTCCTAAGAAAAATAGGGCAGTAACCTTACTTTGAAGTGAACACTCAGACGATAGCGTAAATGGAGAAAACGAAAATTACAAACCTGACATCATTCTACACTATAAAAAAAACAAAAGGCGCCTTTGATGTAGGTGATAAAATGGCACAACAATATACAACCCAACGGATAAATAATAGATGGCCTCTGGTAATATTTTACCATTTGATTAACATTGCTGGAATAAATGCGTATCAATGGTGGAAGTCAAAATTTTCAAAATCTGGTTCAAATAAAGCCGATCATGATGAGCGAAGCAAGTGTTAGCATTAGGAAAGGAATTAGTAGAAGAAAACATTAGGGTTTTCAATCAAAATAATGTATAAACTGCATAAAACACGTCAAATAAGCGGTATATAAAAACGTGTAACAGAAGTTCCATTGCTATCTATGCAGCCGAAAAAAGGATCAAAAATCAATCACAGTAGTGCTTAGTTTGTCAGAACTGCAGAAATGATGAATAAAATTTATGAATATTTTTCTTCGAAGAATAAAGTCTTGTTTTCTTAATTTTGGTTTCAATATGTAATTACATTTCGTCCAGTTTTTAGACAATTTTTGCGTTATTCTGGTTGTTGCTTATGGGGTGCGTTTGCACCTCGCATGGCCGTCTACGTAACAAACGGTAGCCTGGCCTGAGCAAGGTTAAAAGGATCTAGCGAAAATTCTGAAACACCACCACCAGCCTCGAAGAAACTGAAATGATCACCAAGCGTCATCTGAGAGAAGCAATAAATCAAGAACTGATGAATCTGGTTTCAAAACGGGTCGTGATTGCGATGTACAATTGCTCCAAGTTGGAGCAGCATCAATTTCGTGCAATTCGCGAAGAAAATCCTCACTGGCGGGTATAATTGCTTTCCACACCTAACTCACTAGTTCAAGGGAAGCGATTCATAACTAACCTTTGCAAGACCACCGGATTTAGCTACTGTGAAATCTAAGGACCTTCCAAAGGGGTTCAGGATACTAGCTTTGCATACAGGATCCGAATAATAGTACTACATTTTACCGTATCGTATATAATGTAGGGAAACGTTAGCAAAATGCTGGTGTACGATTGTAAATACAAGGGTAAGAAACGAACATCTTATATCGCTAACAAGAACTCATTGGTGGCCAATCCAGCTATAATTAACGAAAGCTGTCGAGTGATTACAATTTTTATTCTCGACCTTCACCTTTGCACCCATCACAACTCTCTTTTTATCTCCATCTGCGCTCAAGCCATTTGGTTTGCTCCCGGCTCTGGCTCGCACAAACTTTGAGTATAGGCCAGATGGGGAATACTAGCTCAACCATCTTTTTATCAAATGCAATTAATTACGAATAAGTTCGTTAACTCATTAATTACAGACTATAATTATTGTATAATAATAATAATTATACTGTCAATTATCAACCCTTCTGATGTATTCCCATCCTCATATAACATGTTCGCTGTGATTATATATAGAGACCCGTAGTCTCTCAGCCGTAAGGCTTTATTGCATATTCGTTTCTATTCTGGTTTATTCTTTGTAATTATAATTATTATTAATTATCATCGTTTTAATTATTAATTTTGTAAATAAAGCTGTACACCTTGTCGTTTCTTCTTCCGTTTGAGATTTGATGGTGTTAAGTGGTTTCGCTAATTAAAAAAAAAATAATTCGACCAGCTCTACAGCTCGGATTTTGGTGAAACTTGTTCGAAAATAATTACAAAGCCCTCTATTATAATAATCGAAAAATAACAAAAAAAATATTTTTTAGACCCAAATTATGTAGTGACCCCTTAACACGTTGGCTCCCATATGTATCACCGGTGCTACATGAGATTTAGTATCCCCTACACCATCATAAACTGAAAAAATTAATTAAGAGTTTTGTTCGAGACCAAGCATGTTCTCAAGCTGCAAATACAATCTGTACTCAACAGGAGTTGCTGTGCATCTTTAAATACATCACATGAATTGATTTCTGACTGAATTGTTATTTAATCACCGGTGTTTTACTAGTGTAAATATGGATCCAAAAGAGGAGGCGAAGCTACTTCGATGGTGGCATAAGCTGGAATGTGAAGGTACTAAATTTTGAGGCGAATTGAAAAAGAAATAGGACTACATACATATTTATCTTGAGAAGAAAGCTGTCGAAATAAGAACGAGGTGCAGAAGGATGATGCCGGACAGACAAATCACAACCCAGAAAGTGACGAAGACGATCCATTTCTCCCTTCTGAATCAGAATATGTGCCTACCTCGAAATCCGAGACCGAATCGGAGACGACCGAAACAGAGTTCCATATTGCCGACCACGATTCCGATTTAGAAGGGGAAGATGACAATAACAATCAACCGACCATCATTTGTAGGAACGATGTCGATGTATCGTCTCTGAAGTAGATTGCTTTTACTGATGAAGGCAGAATAAATGTTCCATCTAATTTAAGACTAGTGGATATTTTCAGACTCTTTGTTGATGAAGATATTTTAGATTCCATTGTATTAGAAACAAACAACAATGTCAGCAGATACAAATCAAATTGGATTGATATTTCTGCCCAGGAAATGGAAAAGATGTTTGCTATTTTGCTGTATATGGGACCAGCTCCTCTCCCAAAAATATCAGATTACTGGTCGCGCAAATTTTTATATCGGCATTGTTTTGTTCGACTTATTATATCAAGAAATAGATCCCAGGCTATATTACGATTTATCCATTAACACGTATTGAAAGAGAGTGTTGACAAAACCAAAGAAAAAAGAGAAGACACTGTGTTGGATGTTATGATAAAGAGTATAAAATTCATAAAAAATCAAAAATAGCAGCGCAGAAAACTAAACTTCCGCCTTTTGCAGCGAATGTCCAAATTGTGTTTGGAATGCTTTCAAATACGGCACTAATGTGTTTTTCTGTAAAACTATTTTGTATAGAGTAGAAAAATCAGTCCCCTTCCATTCGTTTTATTTGATTTTAATTTAAAAATCTTTTAAGACTACATGTACATATTTCGGCTTCAATATGCCATCCTCAGTTCTTAAAAACATCACAGGAAATTAGAGATGAAAATGCCATAATGAGTATCATGGGATTTGAGCGCCAATTATGAAACTTGTACACTTAGATGTAGAAATATAGGGAAGTATCTATATCTATAACTTGTATGCATGGAGGGAAATGCTCCACGCTTATATTCCTACATCTAAGTAATCAGGTTTCATAAATTGTGCTCAAATCCCGTGATACCAACTACGATTATGTTTTCATCTCTAATTTCCTGTGACGTTTTTAAGGCCGGAGGATGTACATCTGGTCTTAAAAGATCTAAATTAAAATTAAATAAAACGATTGAAAAAAGACTAAACAATTACCTTTTATATTTTCTACTTTATACATAAACTTCAATGGAACATTATGAAAATATTTTATATTCTATGTATTTATCACATTTACAAAAAATAAATATTCTCCTGGAATTTTACATAACTTCACTAAAGTGAATCACCGGTGATCCCCACTTTGTCTGTACGTTACTTCGTTCATCTGTATACCACTACAGACATTCAGCATTCGCTTCTATGCACCAGCAAATTTTACCATCCATTTGAACGTAATGATGTAGGATATCACTGGTGATACACTTGGTCCACAAGTAAACTAACAGGTTTGCGCACCGGTGATACATATGGTATATCAGGATAGAAACTTTCCTATAGTATTGGTAGCCAACGTGTTAAGGAAATATCAATTAAGCGCCTGTGAGCGTTTAACTTTAATTTTGTCAGGCTATCTTGTCTCTGTCAAAATTAGAAATAATGATTAAAGAATAAACGGCTAAAAATTGAACCAATTTCCGTCCAATTCATTTATTTTATTTTTTTTTTGTTCAAAATGCGACATTTCGAGGACAAATGTCCTTTGTCAAGATGTCACATTTTGAACAAAAAAATAATTTGAACCTAAGCTGCTTAAGTTTCGACCGTTTATTCCTTAAGCATTATCGATTTTTTTAAATATTTAACCGGTTTAATCAAGCTAGTACCGCAGATACTATCCGAAAATTTCCCACTAACCCCTACTAAATTATAAACGGAATAAAGCACGGAAAGGACACTTCATAGCTTATTACGTCCTGAATTATTTAGAAGATGTCGAATCGCAACACCAATTATATTTCGGTAAAAAACGACGAACGAAATGGAAGGAGGCAACATTATTGTATCTATTGAACGCTGTGGCGTTTTCGCGTTTGCGAGCAGTAAGTCGTAGAGTGAAATCTTCACGAAAGAGAAGATCGTTATTACATGACGCGAACGACGAGAGATACCGAATGAACGAGAGCCTATTTTATCTTTAGTCTTCGTTTCGTCGGGAACTAAATCCCACAATGGTCCCAGTTTTATCCTAGTGATATAAGTTGAAGAGGAAAAAAGAGGAAATTCTAGTAGATGATTCGTAGTAAAATAGCCGGAAGCTTTTTTGAATTATAGATGTATACGGACCTTTCATTAGGCATACACAAGCAGGAAGTTTTTAGCACAACTGTGAAACTGCTCAGAATATCGTTTTTTTTTTTCTCTCAATTCGTTTTATCGCTCTAGTGGGGTAAAGCGCATTTTCTCTCACCTTACAGTTAATTCCAACGTAAAATATATATGATTTCGTTATAAAAGTATATTTACCATCATTTTTATTGTTTTATTTGTTATTGACGTAAAATTACCATTTAGAAATTTACTTTAAGTGTCAAAACGGAGTGGTGCCGATTTACATCTATCGACATTGGCATGTATGATTTATGTATCCCTTTGCATTCAATTTTTAAGCAACATATTTATAATATTCAATTGCAAATGTATGCATCGTCCCTGTTTTCTGAAGAAAAAAAACGCGCATCTTACAAAAACAACTTGAACGACTTTTTGCAGTGATATTATATTTCTGACATCTCTTTAATTGTGGTGGGGGGGGGGGGGTAAAGATCATAGATAGTATTAGGTTTAACGTTGTCAATTTGGATGGCTTAAGTATTAAGTTAATTAAATTATGTTCCCCCGTGGTCTTGCCATTTCTTATTCATTTGATAAATGAGTGCTTTTCATATTTCCCCGATAGCTGAAAGCTTTCCATTTTACTAAAGCATTCGATACCATTTTTCTGAAGGGGCAGTTGCATTTTTCAAGAGTTATTTACTCAGAGGTGACAGGTGGTTTCTGTGAATGATACTCTTGCAGATCAACTATTTGTTGCGCCAGATATGCTACAATGGTCGGTATTGAGGCCGTTATTATATGCACTTGTTGTCTTGGTGACTATTTAAAATCTTGTCAGTATACCGATGATACATTAATATGTTTGGTGTGTGATAATGGAAAACTGCAGAGGACGGTGAAGTCCATGGAGGCCAATTTGAAAAGAGTTGTTGCCTCCGCAAAACAGCATTGCTTCAAGATAAATTCATTTATTCTGCAGCGATAGTTTTTGCAAAAAGGCCGCATGCAATTGTGACTAGCACAATTGCCATTAGAATGAGGGAGGAAGATAGCTGATCAAAATTACTAAGTTCTTGTACAGACATTTTTTTGTGTAGATTTATTATTTTTCGTTAATCAACCATTAAAATATATGCAATATTAGATAATAAAAAATCTGTGTTGCGATCGCTAACATCAGACCACTTACACACAGTTTTAAATTTGTTGAAAAGGATGTTCGATCCTTTCATTTTTCTCTTTGAATTGAAATCTCCTAACCATTGTAGAAGCTCAGATCCCTTTGTTCTTACCGATTTGCAACCTAAATGCTAATATTAAAAATTCCCGTAACAACACCATTCACGTGTATTCGCAAAAAATGTTAAGTATTTTAGTTAATACTTTATGAAAGTATTAAGAAAATGTAAAGGCAAAGTAGTTCAGAGTGGTTCAAAGTATTCAAAAAGAGTATGCCAATAGATAATACTTTCCATGATTTTTTTTTAAAGTAATGTCTTGATTGTCACCGAGTTCATTCAGAAACTTTATTTATACATATGTGTACTCAATTCCATAAACAATGTGAACCTATATTGACGAAAATCACAACTTAACAAATAAAACCTCACGAAGCGGAAGGGTATGATTGGTTTGTCTACTTAACAATCACACAGACTTTGGACTCTCCACCTTTAATTCCTTAACCTTCCGCATGTTGGATCATGAAAGGAACTGGTTTTGTTGAGAACGGGAAATTAGATTTATTGAATTTTGATCAGTCAGATAGCATTAATTAATACACTGTGCGTCGGCGTCGCGTCGTTTGCAGTTCATTCACAAGACCTGTTTGAGATTTATTCAAAATGTAAGAAAATATCAACACCTATCTACGGCAATACGTTGGTGGAGCTGACTAAACATGGATTTGCGAAGAAAGTTACATGAGGTAGTGCTGTTTCATAAGAGCACTGTTCGTGCAAACTTATACATTGCCCGAACAGTTAATAATTACTATAAGCAAATAAAACTATTTAGGTTTAAGTGAAATGGGAATTTCCAAATCTTTAATCTACATATTATTTGTGCACTTCATTTATATTTATGGTCTTACCTCTTAGGGGCATTTGTATATTTAAATTCTACACTTAATTAAGGTTTTATACATTTCAATAATCCTGTGTTGACCAACTACTATTGTACTTTTCTGTTAAACCCTTAGTTTATGATTTATCGTATACATTAGTTCTCAATTCTTAATCACAAGGTTTTTCCACATTTGTATAAACTTACATTTATCTCAGAACCATTTATTGATCATAATCCGTTTATTGTGTGGCCTAGGATATAATCTTTATTGCTAATCCTAGACCTTTTAATTTATATCAGTTTAGGCTAGTTATAATTACCAATTCCCAGTATTGTACATTACCTAATGCATTCCCGAGGCATATAAATGTCCAGAAAGGTTGTAACTAATTTAGTATCAATTCAAAGTATCAAAGCAACAGTATCAGAGTCAGTATCAGTATCAGAGTATCAGAGCATCCAAATAACCAATAACAACAACAACATTTCCAAATCAAACCAAGATATTTGTGTACCGTTTTGTGTGTTTGTTTTTTGTTAATATATATATATAGTTATTTACCATAACATCTGGTTTTAATTTACAAACTGTCGCCGATCAAGAATTAATTAGACCTATACGGCCTTACAACCCGTGGGTGGCGAATCGCGGATGTTCAGTGCAGTGATCTTAACAATCATCAAATTCAACAATTGATCAAGGCGCTGTTCATTCCAAAACAAGCATTTTGGAAAAGACAGCGCCGTATTTATATACTAAAATTTCGCACCGAACCGATGTTCATAATATTAATGATACGATATATTAATAGACAATAAGCACTGCATTTGTGTAAAGAAACTCAATTTAGAGCTTGACAGATGATGTTTTTCGTATAACATGGCCAATCTATAATGCGATACCATTGGACCTCCGACAGTTGTCTCCTATTAACTTAATGAATGTCTCACATTCTCTGTACGAGTGCTTTAAGATCGCTAGGATTTTTGATGCGTGTTTCCCGCTACTTCAATGACAGCAACCTCATTAAAACCTTATATTATGCGCACGTAATGAGCAAATTGGAATACGCTCCTCTGGTTTGGTA
This sequence comes from Protaetia brevitarsis, assembly GCA_004143645.1. Classification (NCBI taxonomy): domain Eukaryota; kingdom Metazoa; phylum Arthropoda; class Insecta; order Coleoptera; family Scarabaeidae; genus Protaetia; species Protaetia brevitarsis. The sequence goes on along the minus strand of RXPK01000289.1, from coordinate 2,207,204 downwards.
CCCGATTTATGTCTGTGACTCCATACAGCTGGAACGTATACATCGCAAGTTCCTGAAATTCCTGAGCTTCAAACAAGATGGTGTATATCCCGAGAGAGGCATCTCACAGTCTCAGCTATTAGAACGGCACAATATGTTATCTCTTTCCGCAAGAAGAAATGCCCTCTGTGAGAAATTTTTAGTAAAATTAGTAACTGATAGAATTGATTGCCCATTTCTATTAGGCAGAATTGCCTTACATGTGCCTCGTCTCAATTCAAGGACAGAAATCACTTTTAGTCTGCCGCTAGCCAGGACAAATATTAACAGTTTTGATGAGGTTGGGGAATGCTGGAAACATCGAGTTTTAGTACATAATTCTCTAAAATCTCTGCGCAGAAATTACTCGTGCATAACACTATTCAAATATAATATATATTTTCTTAATATTATTTATATGTTATATAATCTATCTTGTCTTGTCAATGTGCACAACGTTAGATAAAATATGTATTGCATATTTATCTTAATTTTATACTCTATTTTTTATGTGTTCCTTAGTTGGGTTGTATGACCTGTGGACGTAATATTATTATTATTATTATTTATTATTATTATTATTATTATTATTATTAGGAAGAAGAGTAAAATGGATCTACTGCGGCAGCAGTAATAGGTCTTATGTGATCCGAGCATTCTACTTATACAATAACATATTTTTCTTTTCGTTGTTGTGTGTGTTGTTTTTAGTAACTAACTATAAGATATTGCATTCTCAATTTTTCTTTTCTTATGTGTCAATTTATTTCAGAGAGAATTAAAAGCCAGTCAACAGCATCATGCTGATACTCTCCTCCATTTGATCCTTAGTTATTATGTGTCTATTTCTTCTTTTTATTGTATCCTTTCTATATTTTGTTTTGGATCAATAAATTTATTGTTATTATTATCCAAACCTATCACGAATTGCAGAAAAAGAACTCGGGCTTTTTTTCTTCAGAGTCTTGCTTTTTCAAAAGTTGGTCAAGCTTTAAGTGGACAGAAGAATATAGTTAAATGATAGAAAAACCCAGATGTGGCAGTTTTGAATGCTAATTATAACTATTACCAGTTGCGTATTTATAGTTAGCGTCGCTCACGGCTACTTAAATCTGGTTGCCCCTTCCCTCCCTCTTCACCTCAGCCAGAATTTTTTCGCACGATTTTCATATAATGTTAGTTTTAGAAAATATTGACATATTTTTTTTTTGCTAAAAGCACTTATTTATTCTTATTGTTAGTATACTCTTATTCAAGAACTTTCCTTCGGGACTGCTGTGAAGCGAAGCAATCAATCAAATCTTCAAAATCTACACCCCTCATGAGTTTGCTTTAAATTGAAAACACAGCTAAAGAATTCAGACGCGTGTGGGCCATAGTACTATCTTTGCCGTGCAGTTAGACGCAGACATACATAGAAATATTCGCAATGCGATATTTATGCACGGATATATATCTTCGACCCATTTTTGTAAATACTTTTATTTAACTAGAGAGTTGTACAATGAGCTACATCTAGAGTGTTTAGGAATTCCCGAAAATGAAATGATTTATGAAATTTGTTGGTTCAGCAGGTAAAGCGTTTTTGTATAACCGAACCGGTTTAATCGCTTTGTCGTATTTCATCGGTACTCAAATCTGACATATTGGTAATGAAAGAAAATTGGTTGTGCAACTTTCTGTAGATAACATGGCAGCGATATCATTTAGATAACGTATTCATTATCCTAACATTAAACGTGGTTACCTGAAAATATTTGCTTCTGGTCAATTCTGTATCGCTCTGTGAAATCTCATCGAAATGAAATTTCCTCTTCTTGTGCCATCCAAGCCAGTGATTGAAGATTTTTCGACAGCTTTGTTCTTTCTGTGCTTTTGCATTGCAACGCAAAACGCAAAAAATTATGAAGCAACGTAACAATTTATTACACAACGCAAAATTTTATGAAACAAAATTTTGCATCGTGACCAAAAATGATAAGTTTAAAAAAACACATAAATAATTTACGTTATGACTGCGACTATATTCGTAACAAACTTACGCGTCTTCAGCAAAAATTCATCTCCATTTACACTTCAGATTTTCAACGCAAGCAGCTACCTGCGTCATGAAACGATATTTCTCGCATCAAAAAGAACAACCATCTTGTGCGTTGCTTCCTACCGCAACTCAAATAGAACACAAAATCTCTACGGCACGTGTTCGTGCGTTGTACGTTCCAACGCAAAGAGACAAAAAGAACAAAGCTAATGTTCATAATTGTTCCTTGCGTTCTCAACATAATTTGCCAGAGGACCACAGAGGTCTAAAGTTACAGACATGTCAATATCGATGGACTGCAACTGTTTACCGGTTACATTAAACCTTTAAAGAATAATTTCATCCCATACTGTCGATAGGATAGTTGTTGCTAAACGTTGTAGTTGCCGAAGAAAAGCAAACCAGACGCTTCACACCTGGCAACCGGCTTTTCGGATTTGTCTTCGTTTATAACTGTAGGAAGTTCCATTTCAGTCTTTGTTCAAACTTGAACAGGCATCTGCACGAACCGACCATCGTGCTTCAGACAGTTTTTTTAGTAACACATTGGCAGACTTTCTTAAATGGTTTTTAAGCACGCTCCAGCAATGAATAGATGCAGTAAAAAAGGTGTATGCTTTTTAGAAAAAAAATCACTGTTTTTTGTAGCACACTGCTGCACATTGTTCAATTAAATTAAGAAAATGCATCGAACATGGGGTGTATATTGTCATTGATTACACTTCTTTTATTCCAGTTCGATGGCTAGAGTATACACCAGACATATTAACAGCATTGTCATACGACTGTCCCCTGCACGTTTGAATATCTATTTCTTTCGTTTTTAAAACATCTATTATTGCCTTATATAACCTTCCGCTTTGTGTCCAACTTGGGGAAGAAAACAGAAATCTTTCTACCGGGCAACTTTCCAAATTTTCAAATCTTGACTATGAACAATCAATGGGGAAAATAAATCAATAGAAAACTGATTAGGCTTATCATACGTCTTCACTTATCCACTGTTTCTCTTTTTAACTTTTAAGTAAAGATATATTTGCCGCCCCTAAAATTCTGCCGTCCTGGGCTATAACCCATTCAGTATATCCATATATACATCAGCTCTACAGGCCATGAAGGCCTAAGGCTTGGTTGGTTATTCGTCTCCATTCATGTCCAGCAAAGGACAGGAATGGATGGTAACCCATTCAGTCCATACGTAAATATGCCACTGACTATTACCATAATTAAAATTGAAAAATAATACTTGCGTCATGAATGATTTTTTTCCTAAAATGCCTGAGATGCATATTATTATTAAAAAAAATATTTACATTTATTATATATTTTTTTATGTATCTAACTTTATTTTCTGAGAAAATGAGAATTATTTATTAACTTTGTTGTTTCCTTTGTTACCTATTTCTATTATTGTATGGGTGAAGAGAGTAAAAAACTGGTTCTTTCGTCTAGAAATATATATTAAGATTTAATTATTACTTTCGGCTTGCAACAGCCATCTTCAGATTGTCAATTAATTGACAATAATCCTATTGACGTTGATCTGAAGATGGCCATTGCAAGCCGAAACTAGTAATTAAACCTTAATATGCATTTTTGAACAAAAGAACGAGTTTTTTTACTCTTTTCACCCATATAATATTTATCGTTATTTGGATACTTACAATAGAACACAATATTTCTATTATGTTATGGTATTATCATTATTTTGTCAATTACGATTTGGGAACTACTGTACTTCTTATAGTGTAAGAACCATTTAAACAACGATTGTGATAGCATTTGAAAGAAACTGCTATTTAATGGTAACAGCTCTATTAATAAATTGTTATTTCGCTCACCATTAGTAACTTGTCAATTAACATAATTTAAGGACAAATAATGTTAAATTAATGATTTAAAAATAAATGAATTGGCAAATCAATCAAAAGTAATAGTGGAAATCGATTTAAGTGTTAAAACACTAATTGCCTTTGCACAGTAGCCAATAACCTCCCAGTGCTTATTATTATTATTTAAACTGTAAACTGAAAACACACACGTGCGGATGAATTTTCCCGACAATCAAATATTTATGGAAAAGGTGAAAATCCCTCCTTCATTCCTATTAAATTTTAAATCTCTCCTATCGTATCGTTTTAGACATCAATAATTCAAAATTTCAAATCGAGATTACGGTACACATATCCGTGTAATTTCTTTTTAACTCCGTCCGAGAAATAATCTGGAAAACGGAAACTCGGTACCTAGCGGAAGGATTGGCAAGACGATGAACGTACCATGTAACATGCATGAGAGCTTAAGTCGTCCCTAGCTTGAATAAACACCGCGCATTTTTCATAAAAGTCAATTTCCCGTTCGACTTTAGACTTGTGAACAGCCTACGTTTCGGCGCACGCGCATGCCTGAACTCATACATACAAATCGCCCGCATGCATAGAACATGACTTTGGCGTCTAGACGATCATCTCTAGAATAGGTGAAGTATTTGTGCGCTACACGGGACGGTTCAGGAAAAGCTTAAGGCTCTTAGCCGGGCGCGGGGACAACTTTCGCGGACGAGTGGATATACTAAAAGGGTCTCAAACGAGGTGAAGGATGCGAAATACGGTAGGATAAGTTTAAATGCGGAGTAAACTGAACTATACATACATTTATGTAACTGCATGTAAAGAGTTCTTTCCCAAATTTTACTGAAACTAATAAAATCTTGAAAGTTTTTGTGCTATACTTTTTTTTACAATATTTACACAGTATTAAAAATGATTAACAGTACGTTTAATCCTCTACTTTCAGATACATCGTCAAACTCGATTTTGTTTCCTCATGATATAAGAAGAAGATATATATCTTCCTATCGTATTAGCGGTTAATTAATCAAAAGAAAATAAAGGCAGAATGTTTATGCCAAGTGGTTTTTATCTTAATTCTTTAATTCAGAGCCTACAGAATATGTAAATACAAATGAAAACAAAATAATTTAAACTCATGTAGCGTGAAGTGTTTTGATATCTTCCGTGTTTATTACTACGCTATATTTATTGTTCTACGAATGGACATGTTATTGCAACAAAGATTATTGTTTTCAACTTTTTGTATTAATTCCAACAAACCACAGCACATAAATTTCATTGAACCGTCAGTAGTCAAAGAACGTCAAAAAATCAACAAAATTGCAAATATCTCAAACACAGTTGAGTTTAGGGATAGGGTACTCTCATGTAAACTAATTGCAAATGACTCGATACATTCATTGTATCGATAAAAATTGTACCATTCCATTTAAAATAAGAAAGTTGATATCAACACCCTCTATACCGAAAGTGCTACAAAGTTGAAAATATTTTCCTTAAATAGACCACAGTGGGCCATGATTACACTGCAAGTTTCGAAATCAAATTCCCACTAGAAGATCAAAAAAATCTAATGACCCAGTTCGGTGGGACACCCTGTATAAATATATAGTAGGGGCTGATCATAAAATAAATTTTATGTATTTAAAAAAAAGAATTTAAAAAAAAAGAATACTTAGTCTGTTTAACAAAAAGTCGCTCATATCTGAAAATCTATTAAAGATAGGTATAGGGAATGCTGATATAAAGTGATAGGGGATGATATTTTTACTTCCTAATTCCGAATTAAAATACAGGGTGTTCTATTTAAAAATATTGAGTTTTCTGCATTTGAAAATATGTCACTTTGTTCCTCAGTTTTGAACACCTGTATGTGAGAATGTAAAGTGTGCTTACCGTTTCTTAGAGTAATATCTACATTCATAACATAGTAAATTTCGAGTCTCTACTTGCAGTATTAACCGGGATATTAATTTCTCAATGATGCAATGATTATGACTAAAAAAAAAGAAAAACTTAAATAACTCAAAAACGGCAACATGTAGCTATAGGAATAGCTAATGAAAACTGACGTATTTATAGTTATAGAATCTAAAAATGAATAAAAAATTATATCATTCTATTTAAAATAACAAAGTTGACATCCATTTCCGGTCAACCGGAAGTGATATTTTGGTTAAGGTATTTTGCATTTATAGTTCCAATCGAACAGATACTGATGCCAAAATCTCAAATATAAGTAAATAATAGAACATCATAAACTTTTAATGAACCAGTTACGTGGAATAGCCTGTATACATACATACATTTCAAAGGTATCAATTCAATCATAACGTGCGATAAAAGCAAAATAAATGCATGGATTATGAGAAAAAAAAATATAACTCTATAACACAAATTAGAAAATTTCAATAAATATTTTGTTGTAAAATAGAACACTATGGGAAATGTATAGCAACTACTACATTCTATCCAATAGAAAGCCAAACTAAAAAAATTGTCAAAACGGTTCTTGACAGCTATTTGATAATTTTCGAGGCTTTTATAACCTATGAACGCTATCAACGCACATTCAAGTAAGTAACAGCAGTGAATGTGCTCGCGCGATCGCCATCTTTTTTAAGTCCATTCTAGCCAATAACAATCATCCATGTATTGATTAAGCGTTACAAATTTTTAGCTTCCATAAAGGATGCGCATTTTTTATAGTTATTGATGACATTTCTCCATCTTCAAAACTTCAAATTGTTTAAAAAATGGTTACACCTATTATGCCAACTGTAATAGCTCAGAGAAACATATAACAGCGAACGTAATTTTAGCTCCAGACACCAATTTCAACACAACAAAAAAAAAAAAATGCTTCCACAGAGAAAGTTCCTGTCGACAAAAAGAAATCGAAGAGGAAATACATCTAAAAACCAGAGAAAAAAAAGCTAAGACAAACAGAATACTTAGAAATTAGTACAGCAACTGTCTCTTTATTAAATATAAATAAATAATTTTTAATGTACCGTCGAGTGAGGCAAAATGGAACTGCCAGGTAATATGGGTCAAAAATGTAATCTGTGTTGGTGCATTTGTTCGCTTATGTCACAGTTAGTGGTGCAACAGTCCAAAAACTTCTGAATTGTTTTGTTCTGTCTACAGTGACCACTATTATCAACCTATTACCCCGTCAACGGCTAACGTTGCCATATAGCAACATTGTTATTATATAAAAGTATATTTTTTATTTATTTTTTGTCAAATTCTTACCTGTTCCACCCAAAGAGTAAAATTTTGTTAAAATTTATTCAATATAATGTCGTTAACGGGTTAAAGCAATAAAATTCGAAAATCTGGGGGTTCACTCCCTCCGATTCGTGTGTCTTGTGATGATTTTAATTATGCGTGTGTTACATCCGTAGATATTGAACGATCTTTGTCAAAATATAAGCATGTTTTATCATCGCGACGAAAGCGATTTAGTGAGAAAAATCTTGAAACACTTAATACTGCAAACGTTTCAGCAATCCTATACCATTTCTGTTACATAAATAAGGTAAGGGGTTTATATTTAATATTTATAGTTAATTAAATAAATAATTTTGCTCTTTCCCAACACTGTATTGTATACTTGTGTTAAACATTAAACTCAGATATATGAAACTTAGTACTGACCTGGCGCGCAAAAGAAAGTTGACCTCTCTATTAATATATTAAAAACTTATGGTGTTAGCTCTTCGCCTATGTATTATTTCTTTTGTATTCTCAAAACAAGTTACGAAAAAAATTTTTATTACTAATATGCCCTTTTGGTCTTGAATTTATATCATTGTTTTGTTTAATGAATCAGATTACAGGTTTAATTGTATTAGTTCATTGCTTATTTACTTACATTTTTTTTGTATATGTTCTATTTAAACTTTCAAGAATCCAACACAAATCAAAATATGCATTTAAGTGGTTTTTTTACTGTGAAAATATACAGGCTGGGCCATCACATTCGCGTCGGGTTATATACGAAGTGGTAACACATTTTCAATTTTTTGTTTGTTAAGGATTATACAGGTTTGGAAGGACCACATTTCAAAATTATTTTAAAGTATACAGGCTGACTCAAAGAAAAGTTACACACCAAAGTTGCAAAAAATTAAATCGAACACCCTGTATATTATGACATATTTTGATAGTACAGACTAAATAAAGGGTGGTGTTAGGATTCTTATGCCTAATTCAACTCGTTCACGAGATAATTAACTATTCTTCAAAATATAGACCAACTTTTAAGAGGCATGACTGTCATGCATATTTAAGCTAGATATTTTAAACTGTATTTATTTTTTAACTAAAGTATTAGACTTGATAATAAAATAAAAGTGATGCAAAAATTATACAGGGTCAACAAAACAATACTTTAATTTTCGCTATCTCTAAAGACAAGTAATTTCTTATTTTAAATAGCCCTGCATTTATTTCTTTTATTTAGATTCTAATTTTAACGGTCTTTTAGATTGTATTAATGCTTCCTATACCTATCTGTTATAGTTTCTTAGTAATTTAGAATTTTCTATTTCAAATATTAATTCATATCCATTCTTTTTTTTTTGAAGTAGGCTTGGACAAAGCTGCTGTTATTATTCAACATAGTTGGACGATATTTATCAACCTAACTCTTCAACTGGCTTTTCCTACATATTAATTAAAAGTCATAACTAAGTAAACTTCAGAAATGTACTAAATGTATTAAAACGAATAAACTCATATGTGAAAAACTGCTAATGTTTTAAAAAGTGTTTAGCATGATGCAGAGGCGTGCTCTTTTCTGAAATGAATCTTTAAAATTACTCAAAGCATTTGGTGTTATAGATCGAAGCGCCATTCTTATTCGCTCTATATATTATTTATATATATATATTTTTAATTTTTTTTAGTTAGAGAAAAAAGTTTACAGTTATAAACCAATAATAATATCCTATATTGCCCCGTTCGACGGTACCTACTCTTTATTTTCTTTTTTATGTTGCTGCTTTATAATCCTGCTTTAATTCTCCTTTTAACCAAAAAACACAATTAAATTGATATTCATTTTTACAACAATTATCAAAACTAATACTTTTGCTTTTGAAATCATATTATACATACTTTTATTTCTAGAGTAAATGCATGAAGTTCTAATTTCATACAAAACATAGAAACAACCAGAAATTAAATTAATAAAAATAAAGAATTGAGGGTGCTTGACAAGCGAGTGATTCAATTCCTATCAAAATGTATGAATAAACGTCATGTTTTCTTACCGTAGATGGCAGCATTATAGGGTTTTAAGGGGTTATTTGTGTATCCCCACATCTAGAAAAGCACCTTTAATAATGTTGGTATGAATTTAGAGAGGGCAAATACTCTATGGCCTCTTTCAGACGAGTATGTCGTCGCAAAATATTGAGGTCAAATTGTGTCTGTTTGGTATTATATGTGACTTGAATACGGCATTTGACTTAACGTGATTTGCCGATCAAACTCGATCTGTTGAATTAACGAAGTAAGGTAGCTAATTGGGTAGCATCTTATTCATCAAATAAAATACATTTGTTGAAGTTGTTCTTATTAATTCCATTAAGCCAAATTATACAGCAGTAGTACGTAGATCCTTTGTTTTTAGATTTTTTGTGTGACTATCATGTAATATGTTACATTAAACAACAAATTACAGGTGCAGCAAAAGTTACATTGCATTTGTGCAATACATTTTGATGATGATTGGTGTTATGCCAATGCATTTTCCTTAAATTTAGACAAAAATCTCTTTCGTATCCTACCAAAAAATAGATATGTAACCATAATTTGTACTTAAAAAATAATATTGTACTGAATACTAAAACCGCAAGACCCTTGAATTACTGTTAATTCTGATTTAATCAGAATCATTGTAATAACGAAATTTCTACATTAAATAGTACCATCTTTAAGTTTCGTCAGTTTAAACATTCTGTTAGTGTACAATCGCTATGAACTGTTTACTACGCAGAGTTTCAATCTCAACTACTTTACGGAATACTCTCGTGAGAATGTGAGAATCTATAGTTATTTGTATTACCGGGCTAGAAACTACAGTTTTGCGAGTATGAATATGGTTTGTATTTGTACGAATACTCTCGCAAAAGAGTTTCTGGCTGTGTTATACAATGTTTTTTGGGTCGACAAATCTTAATTTTGAATTGAAAATAGAAAAGAAATTTTGACACTAGGGAGTTGACAGTACACACTTGGCACACATGTTACATACCTTAGTATTTTGACGTTTCCGAGAATAAATAATCTTTTTCTGTAATTTTCTTTCTAGTTTAATATCTATTTATCAATAATAAGTGCAATGAAGACACCAGTTCATCTTAGCATGGTTGAACAGTAGCTTAATGACAACTTATTACACGTCTGTCATGTGGAATCTAGTGTGGCCAACCCTTAGTGACATTTTTGCCTGCCGCTTTGAAGTACTGCAAAAATTAGTGTTTCTGGACGGAGACGCAAAAAATTATTTTCTAAAGTGTTACTAGAAGAAGCAGTGGTAAGATGTATCAATGCATTCTATAAGTATGTTAAGTATGTTTTTTCCCTAAGTTATAACGGCGCCTATAAAAATAGGTGGTAGAAGAAACGCAATGTAAAAAACTACATAAACTTATGACGCGGTTGAGAATGCGTATGCTCAGAACGATTCATTTTTAAGAATCTATCGTGCATACCTAATATTTACTTTCAATCAAATAATAACAGTGATTGAATTGTTTATATTGGAATCCAATTATTGCTTAGTTAGAAATAGGAATAAAATTATTGAATTCAAAATATACCAGCATTAGAACAATATTAGACATAAAAATACCACTTTTTAAAGCATGATTTGCAATTCAATTCCAATGGCGTTAATGTATTGGGACTCAAAATTTATAATAGCCTTCTTAATGCCTGGAAATTTTTAAATAATAAACAATTCAAGAAAACTTCTAAACCATGGCTATACTCTACATCCTTTTATTCTATTTCCGAATTTTTCAATGTTATTTTCAGCAGTAACCTATGAATTCTATTCTATAGAACATACCATATCGACCCGTGAACATTCATAAATAGGGAATAATAAAACTATGCACAAAAACTCGCCTTAGTTGCCACACATATTGAAGGATGGGAAAGCATACAACCATACATTCCTGCACGCAGCCTTTCCAAACAAACTACAAGCGACAGTACTAATCTGACATGAAAGTAGGTCCCCACTGCTATCGGTTATTTCCCCACACCATGGCCTTTTATCTATTCTTTTTCATTTAAAATTTTTATGGTTATTCCATTTTGATTTTTCTTTCTTAACTATATTATAAATTTTAAACGATGCAATATTAATTTACACACGTGAAGAAAAGGAGAAAATTAGACACGACATACTCGATCACTTCCTATTACAAAAGATTTGATTAATTCGAGACAGTTATTTCGGGAACACGTGGATCACCATTATCAACCGAAAACCGAAGGAATTCCCTAAAAATAAGAAGGACGTATTGTATACGTCATTTTAACCACTCTAGAAGTACACCTCGCAAGTAAATAGAATGCTCCTATTCTTCTATTCTTCTATTCTACCTTTGTAGATTGAGTCAACAACATTAGTGTAACTAATTGATTTAGACATTCAATTTGTTGAGTAAAGCAATTATTGGTCTAGTTAGCAAATACTCTTCATAATGAGTGGATTTTATTATTTTAGATTTATCATATTATTTGTACTTATCACTAAATTTTAGAAACTTTCTATATTAACACTTACTTGAGCAATGTTTGTAAGGTAGATTGTCTCAACGTGCAGCACTGAAGCATCGGCGCTAAATCGATATTTCGTCGTGGAAAGGCCTACCAAACGCCCTGCCGTGATCCAAATGCAAGGGAAACGTTTCATTTCCAAATAATCTGAGAAAAAGGGATTATTTGAAAGTTAACAATTTTTAAAAACTTTGGTTCAACAACTGTTTGATACCTAAACGTTTCATAATGGTGTCTGTCCATATTTCCGATTAAGAAATCGAATACCGCCATGTCCATTATGTCGTGTAATCTTCGCCCTTCGTCGTAAGGGGGAATTTCTCGCACAAGGGCACAATAATTCGACTCAGTTTCCCATTGTGCTTTTCTCCTTCTATGGTAAGATCTTCGCCAAGGATGCTTCCAAACCTAGAACGTGCGAATAATATTTATCTTATAATACAAAGATATATATTAAACAAAATACAATAAAAACAGTAGAAACACTAATTTTAATAAATTGACCAATTTCTAGGATCTACACGAATTGACATCAAGTTGGATTTTTAAATCTGTGAAAAATATACAGGCTATTTCATTTGAAAAAATGAGTTTTGTACATTAAAGTTTTGAATTCGTACTGACAAAACCGAGCACCTTGTATACAGTGTATTCCATGTAGTGATTCATTAAAAGTTTATGATGTTCTACTATTTACTTATATTTGAGATTTTGGCACCATTATATGTTCGATTGGAACTATAAATGTGAAATACTTTAACCCAAATATCACTTCCGGTTGACCGGAATTGGACATCAACTTTGTTATTTTAAATAGAATGATATAATTCTTTATTCATTTTATGGTTAGACAATGAATTTGACGTTAATTCCATTCAGAGCCATCTGCGAACATTTAAGCATAGAGCTACTTAGATTGTTCAAAAAAGGGTTGCTCATATCTCAAAATCTATTAAAGATAGGTATAGGGAGTGCTGATACAAAATGATAGGGGATGATATTTACTTTCCAATTTCGAATTAAAATACAGGGTGTTCTATTTAAGAAAATTGAGTTTTCTGCATTCGAAAATACGTCACTTTGTTTCTCAGTTTTGAACACTCTGTATATTAGAATGCGAAGTTTGCATACCATTTCTTAGAGTTACATCTGCATTCATAACATAGCAAATTTGGAGTCTCTACTTGCAATATTAACCGAGATATTAATTTCAGAATGAGGCAATGATTATCACTAAAAAAAAAGAAAAACTTAAATAACTCAAAAACGGCAACATGTAGCTATAGGAATAGTTAATAAAGACTGACGTATTTATGGCCACAGAATTCAAAAATGAATAAAAAATTATATCATTTTATTTAAAATAACAAAGTTGACGTCCATTTTCGGTCAACCGGAAGTGATATTTTGGTTAAAGCATTTTACATTTATAGTTCCAATCGAACATATAATGGTGCCAAAATCTCAAATATAAGTAAATAGTAGAACATCATAAACTTTTAATGAACCACTTACGTGGAATATCCTGTATATTAAAATAATTGTGAGTTATAGAGCGCTTGATCTTAAGTAACTTTTACTTTTATTTTTCAAAATATTTTTCAATTAAGTGATTGAGTAAAGCATGATCGACCGATGCCAGATAAATAACGCACTTAAATATGACACATAAATTTACGCACAATCAAGCATCCATAAGCAAATCGCACGGTGCTGATGATGAAAAACTATTAGGCGAACTTAAGGAGACACCCAAGTGATGCCATGGTTCAGAAGTTCAACCTAGATATAAAATATCAAGTTATAATACCAAATAAGGAAGGACTGACTGTGAGAGTAAGGCACATCAGTAGGAGGGACTTAAACGACAGACGTCTCTAAAACTGAGTACATGACGTAAGAGCTGAAATAAATGCAAAAAAGCCCAAAAAGTATTCGGTAAGTCTCAGCAATGACACGACAGTGTTTCAGGCTGAGGTTGCTGCAATTCGCCAGTGGTCAGAGAAATGGAAAGATGGATCGAGTTAGCTTGTCGTAAGTCCTTGATCGATAGTTAACACTTAAAGCGATCAATTCCGCAAGTGTCTAACCAGACGAGGTTCGTCAAGAGGAGGAAAAAACAGCACTTCATGTGCTGTGCCAATGCGTTGGTCTGGCGAGGACAAGGTTTCTAGAACTGGGCGTGGAGAACCCCACAGCTGTCAGCTGTATAAAACAGGTGCTCCCAAAGATTATAAATCTAATTAAAAAAGTTAAATCAGAGAGCGTCTTCTAGGACAAAGGGGATCCCGATAGAGTTTCATAAAAGAGATAACCAAACCCCTATTCAGATGTTTAACAATTTTCTTGCACTTATATGTATAATGCTTCTAGATACGCAAACTAATCATAAAATTAAACTTATCTAATTTAGTACTTTTTTTATGAAAACGAATACATTATTGGTACTTTTAAGTACGTGCTGCAGAAAGTCCGTATACAAATGTCTCGCAACGAACTGCAACGGTCGATATATGCAAAACTATTCGCCGCGAAAAAATGCGGTTTGACCTAATCCAATATTATACTGAGTGTTTTATATCTATATATTAAATTTTCTCTAAAATTCTAGTCCAAATTTACGTAGACTTTACTATACCACAAATCATTAATTTTTTAAATATTTCGATTTTTCGCGAAAAAGTAACATACGCAAGCTCTTAAATAAATGCTACTATCTCGACGCACTTTCAGTTTTCTTCAATCCACTTTTGATATAAGCGGAAGTGGGATATAGATGAAACTATTTTTTTTCTAAATAGAATATAGCTAACTATGCGCAACCTTAAAGTTTCAAAATCGAGATATCATTGCCAATGCGAGAACTTTTAGTGGAATGGTTCTGTAAATCACTCTATATAGAAAAGGTATATTTTTCCAAAAATTGCGTATTTTCCACATATTTTTTCTCCAGGCATCTCTATTTCTGATCTTTTACAAATTCTAACAAATAACTGCTAACAGAATATATATTTTTTTTCAACTATACCAATATTTGAGTCTTGGAGTATTTGGTGGAAACGCTTGTCATGCTCATCTGATTCGAATTTTCCACACATGCATGTAAATGATCTTTTAATGACATTTTAGCATTGATACAGTGAAAACCAATGAACATGGCTTGAATATAAAGGCGCCAGTTATCGAATCGATGAATCCCGAGAACATTCTCAAATGGTGTGTCTTTCATCAAACGTCGAATACTAGGCTGATTAAGTATTTCCGACGAAGAACCTCAGTAGCATTTTGTGAATAAATGGTTACAAACTGACCTTTTGTGTACAATCTTTACACATGAATGCTCGAAACAAGAGCCAACTTTAACAAAACGGCAATGGCACCGGATTCAACGTATTCGAATTGTGTTTTCTACCCCAGAATCCATCAATGTTAAAAAATAAAGCTTTCGATTCTAGTACAGTGCAATCGAAGATTTGTGGAACTTAGATTCGCATTTAATTTGCTAAAGATGGTACGCTTGTGACACTATGCATGAACATAAGCCTAGTGTTTGTTCAGTTCAGTTTTTCTCATGTTCTACGCACTGACTTCTCGACTATTATATGTGTAGAGCTTAATGTTAGTTGTTGAGTTTAAATGTTTCTCGCCTGATGATGGTTGATTTGAAAACCGAAACCCGTATCATTATTATAGTAGATAAAACTTCCGAAAACTAGGAATCACTTAATTATTATCAATTACTTATCGAACCTACTTATAAACTCTAAAATTCATTAGTACTATATCATTGATTTTCTTTTCAATTGCATTAAAATAGTTCCTTTATTAAAAAAAAATTATAGCTCTATAATAAAGTGGTAAGTTTGTCTCTGTTCCCTTTTCTATTAGTCCAATTGATTATGGATATTAGATATTTTAAAAGTCAAGTAAATTTATACATTTCATTCACATTTTCTTCATATTTTGAGGGAAGTGCAATAAAATAACATTAAACTTCCCAGCACGTCCCGCTAAACACCAAATTAAGCACTTAACTTACTTTTCTGACCGCCAGCTCTTTGGGAGGAAGGAAGGCAGCGAAGCTTCCTTCCAAACTGTCGGGGTTTCCGCAAATCGCGTGCGAGGTATCGCAGTAATACGTGCACTTGCCGTGAAAGCACAGATTGTCCGCCGGCGATATGAAGAAAGTCCTTAGCAGTTCTCCGTCTGCTTTTTGGTATAATTCAGTCGTCATATTTAACAGTCTTCCAGTTACGGGCATTGCTCTCCTGAAACCCAATAGCCTGGAAAGAGAAAAATTATGGTCTCATGGTAAATACTCAAGAATTCTGGGAGTGCGGACCGGGAAAATAGACCTCCGCAATTTTACGGTGCTAAATTTTTAGTGCTGACATAAAATGCAGGAGATTTTTTTTTGTTTTAGAGCCACGTAATCCTACAACAAGTGGGGAGGTGATTTAAAAATATTGTGGTAAACGTTGTGCGGTGTTGGATGACAGAAGGGATGTCTTGGCATAAAAACTTTTTTCTTGAAAGCGTGACGCTATAAAAAAGAAACCTCTTTGCATTACTAATACTATATAGACGGTTTTAATTAAATTACAAACAAAAGAAAAATAAACATTTCGTTTTTCCCTGAATTACGCATTCGCTTTTATGTTTAATTTGGATTTGCAGCAAATTCCAAATTAATGTTTGTTTTCTAGATTGAAAAACACAGATTTCAATTTAGCATCTGATAATGTCAACGCTCCTTATTTCAGATAGCAATTTCAACATTTTACGTTCTAGTTAAATAAAATAAATAAAATTTTGGCAATTCAGGCAAAATAATAATAAATATTGAAAATCCCAGTTTTTGTTTTCACTGTAACTAACTTGTAATAAGTTTACCAAATTTATGAAAATCAAATGTTCTCTTGATAAACGTTCAGGAGTTTTTGAACAATAACTTAATTTGTATTGAAAACGTCTCCCTCTGTTTCATTTAAGTGTAACTACTGATAGAAATCTAGGGCTCTGTCGGTATGAGATCTAGCGAATAGTTGAACACAACAAATATTATTTATGTACAGTTAAGGAATTAAATATGTGGATAGTTCTTTAATACGCAGGCAATGCAAAGTACAGTTAGGAAGAAGAATATTACCCATTCTCTTTCACGCTCGCCTAATCCTATGCGAATCTTACAGTTAATTCTTTTTATCAAAACAAGCTTTTGCTACATCGGTTTTTTACAGTCAGTAGTAGTAGATATATATTATTTTTGACCGTATTCTCATCAGCCATCGCACTGTAAAATGAGATAAAAATTTAACTTAATTAAAATAAATACATTTTCTATTTCTATGAGTCATTGTGTTAAATGATAAAAGTAAATGTATAGCAGTAGCATACATAAACATAATGAAACCGAATGAATAAATTTCAACTGGAATTACTGCTCGAACGTAATTCATTTAATTTAGACAAAAGCATAGATCATAAGTTTATGCTTGTTAGTGCTTGTATGTAAGATTAACAAGAATAAAATTTTCCTAATATAAGAAAACAGCAACTAAATTGCTAAAGTAATACTCTAGATGGTAATATACAAATAAGGTACTTTTGGACGATATTCAAATGCAGTTTTTGTTGATGATATCATCGTTGGATTAACATTTTGAGTATTCATATAATGAGAAGACTGGAGAGTTCTACGAGCAAGTAGATGGTGTGGCGATGGGCAGTCCATTGGTCGCGGTCATAGCAAATTTATACATGGGGCTCTTCGAAGCTGCCGCACTAGACACTACACCTTACAAGCCGACTTGTTGGTTTCGATGCGTGGACGACACCTTTG
>RXPK01000289.1:653519-833295 GCA_004143645.1 Protaetia brevitarsis | reverse complement strand
TCGTAAAACTGTTCATTGCATAAAAGTAATAGAATATCTTCCAATGAGCTTCTAAATGAAATTACTTCCTATTTAAATTTTAAAGATACTACGCCCTCTATTTCACATCAGAAGCCATGTGCGTATCTCTATAGGAAAAATCACAAAAATTATCTCTAATTTTCACTTGGTTTTTGTTTTCATTGCTCTATCTCATACCATTCAAAAGTTATCAGGGGGGGGGAGGGACCATTTACGACCTCACTGTATAATTAATATATTGAGCAATTTTATTTCACTTTTGCAATTTATACAATGATTAATTTGTTTTATAAAATAAGAATTTGAAAATACAAGCGACTTCCAATATTCATCACGAGAAACAAATAGATGTGTGCTCATTGTTTTCTTTTTATAAAGTAACAGCTAAACAAATTAAAGCATACGTTTTTCTTTGTATTTGCTTTTTGTTGTATGCGAAATATATATATTCACAAATGCTTTACTTAATAAATGATAGAGAAACCTCAGTTTCTTGCGAAGTTTTTATCGTGTGTCATGCCTACATTCACTATTTACATATTATTCATAAGGAAGTAATTCAAAAGATTGACAAGAAATATCAGTCAATTTCATTTAATAGAATAAATTTTATTAACTAAAATACTTAATTCAATACTCACCTAAATTTGTAGAAATTAACTAGCTGACTGTTCAATAAACAATATAATAAATAATCACGAAAGTGTGTTTACAAGATACTGAAGTTAATCAAAATATAGGTAGGTATTTATTTATTATAAAACTAGTGCTTAACAAGGTTATCGTGTAACGAATGTGGTTTACTACTTAACACTACTTTCTCTTATGTTTAATCTTCCCCACTTTCGTTTTTAAAAATGTTGTGCAATAACTTTACTAATCATACGTGGTTTAAGTGTGTCTTGAATAAATTTAATAAAGACGTATATATGAAATTAGTAGAAATATACCAACAAAGTATGTCACAAGTTCTCTAACAAAATCAAATCGCTTGTTTATGTAACCTATAAATCAGAAGTGATCAAAATTTTCACCATTTAATTGTTAGAATTTTTTCTCGCTTCTGATTTTACCGGAAATAAATAGTTTAAAACTTTAAATGCAACACTTGTATATATATTGTCATGGTTTAATCAATTGATCTTATTTAATTGTAACGTTACTAGTTTTATTTTTATCTGCTTTAATTAATAAAAAGGATATAACAAAAAAGGATATAAAATGGCTCAGTAAACAGCCATTTGGCAAGTCATTCAAGAGCATTTTTCTTCAGAATGTTCCTTCAGAGAAATGCTCAGTAAATAAAGCACCTACACATGCGAATCAATATTAGAATTTGAATTATGAATATTTACAATATTTACATTTTGACAGATCAAAGTTGAATTGAGTTCAGTTCGAAAGAACATTTAGGTAATTTCTTTACGGTGTATTTATTTTGATTAAATTTAGTTTAATAATGCTTTTAGATGTATTTGTAATGCAAGTTGATTGATATAACAACAAGAAGACAGGAAAATTGGACTAGGCGATCGTTCGTCAAAAATTGACGTGTATGCCAGATTGCATATTCCTTGTATAGTAATTTTTTTAATTGTTAATTAAATGTAGTAATTAGTGTTGTAAATATTCGGATGATTTCAATAAGGGCAGTGTTTATGGGATCATATTTCGTGTTTATTTTGTACGTAACTAAATTTCTATTAAAGTTACCCAAGAAACCAAGTTATGTATCAGGTACATCACTGCGATGTAAATATTGTTAAACACCTTGACGAATGGAGGTTAGAAAGTAATGAACGTAATATAACCGTCAACGCTAACGCTCGCAGGACACTTGCGCTCACGTTTTATTTAAAACACCATATACATTATGTGGCCGAGAGGCGGCTACTAACACTAACACCCCCGCTGGTCTTTGACCCCCACCTTTATACAATGCTCAAGAATACGGTTCAGGTCGTATATTTTGTCAGTGAGTCCTGCAAGTTTTCTCTGCTTGGTATAATTTTAATTGTATAATTTTAGAGTCAATGGCGTCTTGGACGAAGAAGACTTCAAGTCTATATGTTTGGTTCGTTCTGAGGCTGTGCGGTTTTCGGCGAGTTTTCTTTCGTCGGCCTTGGGGTTGTCAACATGCAGGATCGGATCTTCCGGTTGGTGGTTCAAATCTATTCCTGTAGAAATTCGCATCCACATCGCTTCGCGAGTGGTTTCACTCAATGCAATAAATTCCGCTTCAACCCGTGCTTACGCCGTTTACACGCTGCTTCCTACACATCCAGCTGATGGCACCTCCGGATAGTGTTGATACGAAACCGCTGAACGACTTTCGGTCGGTAGCGTCCGAACCCCAGTCCGCATCGCTATGGAATTCAGTCTTATCTTCGCTTTTTCACGTACTACACCATAATTTTTCGTTCCTTGACGTATCGTAGAACGTGTATTTACCGCTTCCAATGTTCGGTCGATGGTTCGTTACTGAATTGACTCAGGTGTGTTGTTGCGTATGCTAGATCAGGTCTCGTGCGCCAGGCTAAAATAAATAGGCTCCGATTGCTGTTCCGGTACGCCGATGCTCCCCTTCGTCAAGTTTGTTTTGTTCGTTTGCTTTTTCGTATTTTCCACCAACTGGAGTGGAGACTTTTCGTTTGCTTTCAGACATGTTGAATTCTTTAGAATTTCTGTCGCGTAGGCCGTTTGATCTATCCTGAATGCAGTTGTCATTTGTTTTTACACGTATCGACTGCACGTGTCGCAATATTCCTAAGTCGTGTGTTTCGAATTCTTCGCTAAATAGTTCGTTTCATTTTCGTGAATTCGTCCGTTTTTCCGTATAGTACCAAATCGTCAACGTAAGGTGGTGATTATAATTTCGCGTTTCATGTCGAAAATAATACGCATGGATCGGCTCTCGATCGCGTAAAACTTTGCTTTCAAAGAAAGTGTCAAGAGTTTCATTCCATCGCCTTCTGACTGATGCAGACCATAGATGCATTTTCGCAATTTACAAATCCATTGGCCGCTGTGTCAGTTCCTTTGAGTTGGGTATGTTTGGGTACCTTTCTCTCAATCTTTCAGTTGATTCGATAAAGCCGCTGGTAATTTCAATGTATGTCTCGTCTTCTATGTCGGCAACGCAAGTACGCCGGCAACGATGTCGAGGTGGTGAACCTTCCAACCTTGTTTGACCGCAATTGCCATGAGAGTTTGGTTTTTTCATTTTGACCACCGGGCTGTATGTTTTGTCGTAAGTCAATGCCTGCCGCTGTTCGTCTCCCAAGGCAACCACCCTGCGCGATGTCTGGTAATGTGCCGTTTTCATCGTACTTGCGCTTGAAAGACCATTTCGTTCGGATTGCTTTACGTCTTTGGTTCGCTTGATGAAATTCCATGTTTTTGTTCTCAATTAAGTTTCGAATTCTTCTTCCATAGCTTCTTTCCATTTGTCTCTATCCGGCGCTCTGCATCGCTTTTGGAATATTTTGGGGATCGCGCGTTCTAGATCCTGTTGCTTTTGCCTTATTGTTTTTGGTTCAAAGACATAATCTTTTCTCCAGCTGGAGGGATTATTTGCTTCCGCTTCGTGATGAGAAAACTGATTGGTGTTTATTTGCTGTATTCGGTTTCATTGGTGTCGGTATCGCTATTTTCCACTTCACTCCCCTCCCACTCTCTCTAACGGTCGCTTGCGGGATTTTCGCATGAATTTTCGTGATTTGGTTTGGCTTCATTATTTTTTGTGATGTTTCGGTGTGTTGCGGGCTGTTGTTACAGTTTCGTCTACGGGTTCATCTTGCGTATCATGTATATTGTCGCCCATTTATTCGCCGTTTCGGGTGTGTAGCGCTTCCAGTTTCTTGCTGGGAAAATGTTTTCGTAAATACAACGTCTTTCCGCTAATATAATCTTTCTGGTTGTAGGTGTAAATTCTGGTATGCTTTCGATTGGCTGGAATATCCTACATGATGCCTTTTTCCGCTCTTGGTTCAAATTTTGTTCTTGGGTTCTTTAATCATTATACCCACGCACGGCATCCGAAAATCCGCAAAATGGAGATGGTCCGGGTTCATACCATGGAATCGTTTCGTAGGGTGACCCTTTTGTTCGCTAGGTTGGGGCATCTATTTCGTATATACGTCGCCGTTGAGATAGCTTCACCCCAAAAAACTGAGTGGTAATCCGCTTTCGATTACATACAATCTTGTCCACGTTTGCTGCGTTAAATTTCTTCTTTCGCTTACGCCGTTTGTTGAGATGTTCGGAATCGTGAGTTGCCTCTGGATACCTTCGCGTTTGAGTAATTCCTCGAATTCTTTACTCATAGTATTCCCCGCCGCGGTCGGTGCGAAGTGCTTGTATTCGTAGGTGAATTTATTTCCACGTATGCTCGATACTCTTTGAATTTCTCGAATACTTCGCTTTTCCTCTTAAGTAAGTATTTTCGCCGTATCTCGAGTAATCGTCAATAAATGTGACCGCATATTTCGCTCCGCCTTTGGATAAAGGCTACGATGTCAACCAGTACATCAGAGTAGTCAGTTCTAGTGGTAGATTGCTCTGATTCGTTGCTTTCGGAAAGGAGAAGGTTCTCATCTTACCCTTAAACACATGATTCGCATATGTCGCTAGTGTATTCGTCCGTACATGGATCAAAATCTCATCTTCCTGTAATCATACTTCAACCCTTTCACGCTGTAAGTGACCATTCGTTTGTGCAAAGCGTATATCTTCGTATTGTACGAACGAAATTTTCAACTGGCGGTTCCGATAGCGCCCTAGATGCGCTGGCCCATAGCGGAAAAAGAACACCTACGACGAATACACAAGGGCGCACCGGGTCGAAGAATCGAGAATATTCTCCAGAATCTTCGAGGACTTTCTAGAAGCCCTCAACAATCGGACGTTCGCGCCAGCTATAAAAACGCGTCGGGTTGGCCAGGAGGCAGTCAATCGATACGAGTTCGATGATGCGGTCGCGAGTTGAACTAGTACATGTAACAAAATATCGTACCATAAAAAGACATAGTGGTTAAGTGATATAGTTAATAAGCATTTTTAATAGACTTTAATACCGTAAATATGTTAATAGAATAAAGTGAATTTAAATGATATCCCTGTGTGTTTTCTAAAACCCCGTCAACGTTTAAGAAACCGAAAACGTTACAATTGTGTAAAGTGTGGGTAATTGGCGATATATTAGTGACTAATAGTGTTTAATTAGAAACACAATGGCAGCGAAATACGTAAATTAGTGACCTTGAAAATGGTAGATCTCAAAACGCGAATTAGAAGAAAGGGATGAAGATACGAGTGGAAGAAGCCGAGCTTCAGTCGAGATTAAGAAGAGCAATAGAAGCAGCTGGGGAAGATCCGGACATATTTGTTGAAGTGGCTGTGGCTTAATGGCGAACTTCTAGTAAAACTTAGAAACATAGAAGAGAAAGTTCTAGAAAATTCTCACAGAAAAATATGGAACAATTCTAGAAAACTAGAAAGAGAAATTGCTAGAAAATTCTCAAGAAAAATATGGAAAATGCATAGAAAACTAGAAGAGAAATTATGGCAAATTCTCCGAATTTAGAAGAGAAAGTTCTGGAAAAAATTGAAAACATGGACAGAAAAATATAAAAAATTCTAGAAAATTGGAAAGAAAAAATATATGAAAGATTCTCTTAATGTCAAACAGGAATTAATGAATAGAATCGACGAAAAAATCAAGAAGAAAAATCTAGAATGATTGAAGAATGGACGGTCGCATTAAAGAGCTGGAAGAACAAATGCATTCTGGAACCATACCAAACACGGAAAAAACTGAAATTCTACCATAACGGGAAGCACTCAGATGAACCAAAGAAATCAGTGCCATCTGTACGTTCAAAAATAAATGTGACCTGCCTAACATCGACGGGAAGACTCCCTGGAAGACTATTTGACGCGCTGGATACCACAGCTACGTATACGCTGGACGGAAGCTACCAAAGCAGCCATGTTATCAGTAGCTCTGCGCGGCCGATGCTTTGAAGGTACTCCAGGTCATTCTTCGACGGAACGACAAAATTAACCAAAAACGCTACTTAATCAATTGGGAGATGCGTTTCGGTAAACAATCTGCAGCAAATATTCGCTCACAATTGAAAATCGCTGTCAGAGGTCGAACGAGACTCTACAGGAGTATGAAGCTACGTCGTTCGTCTAATTAAGAGTGCGTACCCAACGTACCGGAAGATGTGTGCGAGAGTCTCCGCTGTGGAAAAATCCTGATGGCCTGCTCGAATAAGATACTCAACAGACAGTAAAGCTCGCTCGGCCGCAAACGTTGAACCAGCTTTAGCTAAAGCACTAGATTTTGAAGCCGTGAAGCAATCGGTCAAAAGACCTGCTCGCTCCTGTTCTAGGAGTCACGAAGGAAGAAGAGCCATTAGAAGAAATTATGGCGAAATTAAACGAAATGGATGACGAAATGGAATCCGTGCAAACTAGGCAACCAGGAGAACATGCTGGAATTGTGGAAGGATGGGCACGTACGTAGTCGGTGTCCCGACCCACGAAAACCAAAGCCGACCGGAAAACTAAAAATGGGCCGACGGAAGGGCGATCGTCGACCTATGTAGCTGAATGCCCCAGTAACACCAGTGTTGTTTGCTTCAGTGGATGTAGACCTAGCAGCCTCGTCGTGTATGGCATGTAAATGGGAAACGAGAGATTTACTGCTAGATACTGGTGCAACAATGACAATTCTTTCGGCCGGAAGCAGTGGAAGGAAGAGCCGGATATATCCAACCAGGTGGACGCTACGTACGGCAAATGGGCAAACATCAACGTGTTGGGGAGACGATGGCCCACTTCCGTATTGGTGATACTGCATTCCAAGTATCGTGTAGTATTGCAGATATAGAACAAGACGTAATCCTCGGAATGGACATAATGACAGAATTTGGTTTCAAATGGACTTGCAAGCAGGAGTGTTGAAGGTTGGCAAAGAAGAAGTTATTCTCAACCACAGCCAAAATTATGTCGGCCTGCGTAGTATTGGCAGAAGAAGTAACTGTGGGCGAGCCGCAGTGAAACCATTGTGGAAGCGAGCGTGAGTGGAGACATCCCACAAGGCAAGTTTTAATGCTGGAACCAGGAGCTATTAGCGGTCAAGTCGTGGAATACTGGTCGCTAAGGCAGTGATACAAGCTGGAGAAAAACTGCCCGTCCGACTGATGAACGCAATAGTTATCCAGCTAAAAGCTGAAGAAGGGCGTACCTTTGGGAAGTTGTGCTAGTGTGTCGTCGATTGTCAGCAAAGAGGATGGCGTAAACAACTTCCAGATCCGCTTCCTGATGGTTGAATAACTTCATTGACTTGTCTTGCAAGGATTTAACAAACAACAACGCCATACCGTTGAAACAGCTGCTTGACGCTACCAAATTTTTCCAAGCGAGAAGAAACCGGAACACAGGGCAGGACAATGTTGTACGACATCGAATAGACACTGGAGATGCCCCAGCCGATCCGCCCAAGCCCCAGAAATTGCCATTGGCGAACGAGCCGAAGCAGAACAAATTATTACAGATATGGAGCAGGATTGGCCGTAATTGAACCATCGAATAGTCCATGGGCTTCTCCCATGGTTCTGGTGAGAAGAAGGTGATGTTCAACTAGGGTTCCGTGGATTATCGAAACTAAATAATGTAACCAAGAAGGACAGTTATCCTTGCCCAGAATCGATGACACTTTAGATACCTAGGAGGGGTGTAAGGTATTTTCGACCCTCGACCTAAGAGTGGTTATTGGCAAGTCGAAGAGAGGCAAGGATAAGGAGAAGACGGCGGTTACGATCGGGACAGAATTGTGGCATTTAACGTCATGCCATTTGGGTATGTAATGCTCCCGCGACGTTTGAAAGATTGATGGAAAACGTACGAGAGGACTATCCTGGGAAACTTGCTTGGTATACCTCGACGATATAATTGTCTTAGGAAAATCTTTTGAGGACATTTGAGAAACTTGGAGCAAGTATGTTCAGCGATTGAAAGGAGCGAAATTGAAGCTTACCCCCAAAAAGTGCAACCTGTTCCGGAAGCAAGTGCACTACATCGGCCACGTAGTATCAGAGGATGGAGTGTCGGTGACCCAGGAAGATAGAAAGCGGTCAAGTCTTGGCCGGTCCGACACAAGCATGAAATAAGAAGTTTCTTGGGCTATGCACTATTACGACATCGTTCTGGATTTGTAACAGCGCCAAGCTCTCACGAGACTACGAAGAGGAGAGACTACGTCTGGGAGAAGACTGCCAGGATGCTTTGAGAATTGAAACAACGCTACCACTGCCCATCTGAGTATCCCAAGGCTGAGGAAATATTTGGATACTGATGCAGACGTGGCATCGGAGGCGTGTTGTCCCAAGTCAGAGCCGAAAAAGTCGCGTTACTTCAGCAAAGTGCTGCGAAAACGGACGCAACTTTGTGTACAGCAAGGAGTTGGCCGTAGTTAAGCTATAGAGCACTTTCATAAATATCCTATGGAGAAGTTTTATAGAACGACCACGGCTTGATTGTTGCTACGCTTCAGATCCGGAAGGCAGGTTGCCAGATGGAAGAGCGCCTTGAAGATATGACTTGATTGGACATCGGCGGGAACAGTCATCGAAACGCTGACCACTATCGAGAGACCTGATTCCAAGGATTGTACCAGATGCTTCGTGCGAGAGAAAAATGAAGCAACCTGCTGAGACTATGTCTAGATGATGATGGCCTGAAGACCAAATCGAGCTGACAGGAGCTGACGAGTTTTGAAGCGTGTGATGGAGGAAGATCAAGAAGCGCGCCAACTGGGAAACGTAGCACCAATTCCGCGAGGCTAAATCGTATTGGGCTCGTGGGCTCTTTGGTAATGGAAATGGTCTTCTCAGACGAGTGTTAGAAGACGAAGCTGGGATAAAATAGCAACTTCAGATTGTTCCGAGGCAAGAATCCCAAGTTTGAAAAACTTTTCATGATGGACTCGGGAGGCACTTGAGCCGAGACTAAAGAGAAGCAGAAGACGACTATTGGGTTAATTGCAAAAATACGTGAAAGACTGTCCGGAATGTACACTGCGCCGCTGCCAATGACCTCCAAGAAAAGGCCCTATAGCAATACAACGTACAGTCGTTTGAAAGGATGCGATTGAATATGCCCGACCATTTCCCACACGGAATTTGGAATAAAAACTTGTTGCAGTAGACTATTCAGCAAATGGTAAGTACCATTACAATCAGCAGCTGTAAAGTGGTGAGCTTATAAGAATTTCAGTCGTTTGGTGCCGCTGAACTTCATCCGACCAAGACGGAATTTTGAATCAGCAATGTTTCAAGAGATGTGCAAAAATTGGGTATTCGCAAGACCCAACAAGCCCTGCACCCCAATCAGATTGGCATGTGGACGCATGAACAACATTATCAAGTATCTAATAAGTTGTCGCAGACACAGCGAGATGGGGACAACACACATCAATTCTTCGCGTATAGATCGTCACAAATACCATGCCAAAGCCATCTAGTTGCTTTTTGACAGAGCTCGCAACATGATCTAAGTCGCTTAAAAAAGGAAGAAGTATTGAATGACATTCGAATGGCGAGGCGAATGGATGATTTCACGAGTGAGGACAATATCCATGAAGCAAGCGACGCGATGAAGGAACACTACGACATCAGAGCAAATGAAGGCGGATATCAGCCTGGAGACCTGGTCTGGCTGTTCAATCCTCAGCGACGTCGAGGCTTCTCACCTAAGCTGCAACGATCGTGGGACGGCCTTACGAAGTAATAAAGCGAATTAATGACGTCATCTATCGCATCAGAAAGAAACCAATGGTAAGCAAGAGTGGTGCATTTTAATCGCCTAGCTCCTTATCTTGGGGACAATCAAGAGGACGAGCAGATGGTCCGAGTTTGTAGACTCCCCGAAGAAGAACTCAGCTATGAGGAGTTTATGGACAAGTATGGAATGGCCGCAAAGTGCGTCATGGTGTACAACGGAGATTCAGGAGATTTGTTTTGGCTCCTGAAGGGTGCGCGTTAGCACATTGTGTTGCCCAAGATTTAAGAATGGGCATGGGATAGCTACCGTATTCAAGAAGAATTTGGTGGTGTCCAAGATCTCCGAAGCCAGAACCCCTGAGGTGGGCAAGGCTCTGCACTTGTCAGGAAAGAAACGGCCTTTATTCTACTTGGTGACCAAAGAAGCCTCAGTTGGCAAGCCAACCTACCGACGATGTGGGACAGCCTGATAAGTTTAAGAGAGCAGCTGTTGGAGCTGGAGATCAATAAGATCAGGGTGCCAAAAATAGGCTGTGGATTGGATGGCTTGGACTGGAGGGTCGTAAGGAACATGCTCGAAGAATTTTCCGATATACTGTGAATAGAGTTCCTAGTATGCAGCTACAACCGCGGTCAGCAGAAGGGAGGCGACGAACGGTAGCGTGCTATTTCTTCCGGACCTCGTCGTGTAAGAATGGAGAGAACTGTTCGTATCTTCATGGAGGTGATAGTTCCTGTTCCGGGACGGAACAGATCTAAGGAGGGAGCAGTGTAACGAGCGCCAACTTTTCAACTGGCGGTTCGATAGGCGTCCTAGATGCGCTGGCATAGCGGAAGAAGAACTACCTACGACGAATAACAGAGGCAGCACCGGGTCGAAGATTCGAGAATATTCTCCAGAATCTTCGAGGACGTTCTAGAAGGCCCTCGAACAATCTGGACGTTGCGCCAGCTATAAATAACGCGTCGGGTTGGCCAGGAGGCAGTCAATCGATACGAGTTCGATAGTGCGGTCGCGATTGAACTAGTACATGTTAATATAAATATCGTTTACATAAATAAAGACATTAGTGGTTAATGATATAGTTAATAAGCATTTTTAATAGATTTTAATTACGTAATAGTGTTAATAGAATAGTGAATTTAAAATATATCGCCTGTGTGTTTTTCTAAAACCCCGTCAACGTTTAAGAACCGGAAAACGTTACAGTATGACTATTCGCAGAGTGTCCTTGTTCGAAATGTAAAATAAGTTTTCTTTCCTTTGTGCGAACCTTCTATCTTCCCGTCACTGTTGATTATTTGGGCGCCTTCTTTCATTAACTTTATGCTATGCCCTCTTCCGGTGAGGCGTGTCGCCGATATTAAGTTTCCGTTTGACTGGGACGTACAAAGTGTTCGATAATGTTAGTGTCTGCCCCACATTCGCTGGATAATTCTATTCGCACGTCGCTGT
This sequence comes from Protaetia brevitarsis, assembly GCA_004143645.1. Lineage (NCBI taxonomy): Eukaryota > Metazoa > Arthropoda > Insecta > Coleoptera > Scarabaeidae > Protaetia > Protaetia brevitarsis. Next base: position 822,027 of record RXPK01000289.1, on the reverse strand, counting down.
ATCCCTCAGCTCGGATTTTCCTCCTCCTGCGATTTCTATTGACGAACATTCTTTCGTGAAGTTAATGAATTTCTCTTTTTGGTCTGTCATGTGATCCGTAGCGCCGCTGTCTAGTATCCAGGCATTCGATTCGTTGCATGCGACGAAACTTTTGGGCATGTCTTTGTTTATGGCGCTGTGTTTTGTGAACCATGTCGCTGTCCGGTCGCTCATCGCAATTTTCGCTACAGCTTCGCCAGTCTTCTTTGTGTCATCTTCTTCGCTTTCTTTTGATCTCCAAATTTTGGGCAATTCTTCCTATGTGTCCGTGCTCTTGGCATCGATAACATCGTATTCCCTTTTCATCGTGCAACCCGCTCGCGTTTCCGAATGATCCTCTTCCTCTGTTTCCGCGTCCGCGTCCTCCTCTGCCATATCGATTTTCGCTACTTCGTCCTCTTCCTGGGTTCTGTCTTCCGTATACATCTGGTCCTTTGACTTTCATCGTTTTCTGATTGTCGCTTTCTTCGGGCTTAAAATGGCGTGCGTTCAGACGTCTCTCTTCTTCGAGAAGTTGGTTCTTAAATTTTTGGAATGAGAAATTTGGATCGTCGCATTTTATTTCTCGCAAAGTTTTCGTATTCGGGAGGGAGTCCCATTACAGTGTGAGCCGCTGCTTGTTGATCTGTTAATCGATTCCTGCGCCTTTAACTTTGTAGAGTAATTTACTACGTTTCGAGAGATATTCATCCATCTTCTCGTCATTGGATTTTCTAACGTCGCATATTCCTTCAAGGCAAGCATTCCGTGCCACAAATCGAATGTGTTGTATTTTCTTTCAGTCTGTTCCAAATCTGCTTCGCCGTTTCACATCCCTCAATATTGTCCAGAGCGTCATCGTTGATCGACACAAGAAGTGCTCCTACGGCTTTCTCGTTCGCCGCGCTTTCCGCTGCGGTTTGGTTTTGTCCATGTCCTGGGTCTATGGCTGTCCAACAGTGCTTCGCAATCAGGATACCTCGCATTCGCTGACTCCAGTATTTGTAATTTTCGCTGTTGAGCTTTTCCATCTTAATTTCATCTGACGTCATTTTCGTTTTAGTAAAGTTTCGCAAATTTAGTTAATATACAGCTGACTCAAGATGATGGACCCTGACCGTTTACAATATTAAGGATATGTGATAATATATAAAATGATTCAACACAACAAATTTTTTTTCAATAATTAAATACCTGTTCGTATATATCGTTATTTCGCAAAATATTTGTATAAATGATCAAAAAATAAATATGCATGTAAACATACTCTTATTTAACATAGAACTTTCAAATGCCGATCAGTATATCGTATGGTAAATTTTCCTGAGCAAATTTAACTTTAATGGTTTCTTTAAATATTTTCGGTAATTTATTTAACTTAAATCTAATAGAATTGCCTCTAAAATTTTTAACATTGGTGACACATACAAAGAATTTTAAATAACGCATGAATATTTGACACGTGGTAGATGTTTTTATAGGTTACCTAATATTTGCTTCGCTTTAACACAATCTCAGGTAATACTGTTCGTAGTGAATGGTTCGCTTAATATAAAATAGAATTTTTCAAACACATTTACAAAGATGCTTTACTCGGCAATGCTTAAGGATTCAATTATTTATTTTACATGAGTTGTATACGTACGTTATTCTATTGTTAAACACACACTGTCTGTTCGATATTGTGCCGTATAAATGATGTTTCTTCCTTCATTGTTCTATCGCTGTACTTTCTGTCGGATGATTGGTCTCGCTCGCCGGTCAATTCTTCACCCTAGGTATTTCCAATATGATCGTTCGCTCGCAGTTAGAGATTCTGGTGTGTCGATTCGTTTGGACGTCTTTTTATAGGATATAATTGTTTTCGCACTTTATTTTTCACGTTGGCACTGGGCCCCATAACCTGTTAATACACTTGCGGGATGGGTTAGAAATAATAGACGTAATATAACCGTCAACGCTAACGTCTCGCAGGACACTTGCGCTCACGTTTATTTAAAACACCATATACATAATATGTTGCGAGAGGGCGCTACTAACACTAACAGATATGTACATATCGCAAGCCTGGTGATGTACTCAGTACCGTGCATGCGCCTTACATGTTGAGACTTATGTCCGCAACAAGTACACATTCTGAGAATATACTAGCGATATTGAATAGGTATATGCTGGCGATATTGAATAGGTATATTCTGGCGATATCAACGTTACATCGACACGATGACTCGGTTTCCGGGTCGAAACCGTGTCCCGCAAATACCTGTGACCGACGTTTCGTCCTCACTTGAATGAGACATCTTTAGGTATTGCTACTAATGTTGCTGTACAGCTGAAACTGTAGTTCAACCGCAACATAAGTAGCAGCTTCAAAGATATCTCATACGAGGAAGAGTCATCGGCCAGAAGCAGTTGCAGAACACAGTTTCAACCTAAAACCAAACAAAACAAATATATAGAAAATAACACAAGTTATATGAAACTTGTTTTTAATGATATAAGTTAAAAATACATACATACATAATTTTTTGTACACCGTTTCTCGTTCATTATTGTTCAGAAAGCCTGAGCTATTCTGCAGCTACACATTCAAATTCCATTTTGGTTATTAATTATATATGATATTCGAATACCATAATTTAAAAATATATTTGGATAAAATGGAGACATGTTCGAAGGTATAAAAAAATTTTGCCCACACTGACGCATTGGCATTGATGGCCGAGGAGCGAAGGATCACATTATGAGATGTCTTGCGAAGATGTACTCAGATACTATATCCATTAGTTGTTGATGGCTAGGACTGAGGAATAATTGTAGGGTTTGTGATTTACTGTCAATCGCGGTGTTCCAAATAGTATGTAGCATTTTTCTTCTTAATATTTCAAATTCTTACTTCTTCACAATACCCATCCTATTTTATAGAGAGTTCGTTTTAAACTTCTAATTTGACTTCAGTAACCGTTTGTAGTATGTGTTACAAAACCTTAACAGTCTCTGAAAATTAAAAGACCATTGTATTAACCAATAAAGTACTGGAATTTATAGATCTAAAAAGTAAGAATATGTAGTATATTTACATATACCTAGCAAATACCAATAAAATTTGACCGCAAAATGACTAACCTAACCTAACAACTGATATAATGAGTTAAAACTTTTACAAGAACAAAAACAGCTTAACCTACAAAATTAACTGTGTTGATCACTTACCTTCAATGAACAGCAGAAAATTTAAATTTTGGCAATACCCTTAGAAGTTATCACTAAATATATGTATTATTATTAGAATTGTTACATAGTTTATGTTCCCTGATGTTTTATATCAGCTACATAACACGTATATAAATAATAGATATCGTATTCATATTTTTGTCTTACATCCTCACCATGTTAATATGTTATATACCAGAACATGGAATTTTTACATAATATGTGTTCTGTATCAGGTACATCACAGGCATATAAAATAATAGATTATCGCATTTACATCTCCTGTACGTCAATATATAAAATCGATATAGCCAGTACATCTGCATCACGAATGGTTTCTGGTATCTACAACAAAAGTTAACTATTTTTTTTTATTCTGCACATTACTAATATATTGAGTCAATGTGACTGTGTGATTTAAATGTGCACAACGTCTATGAACAACAAACTGCCCGTCAGTCCAAATAATAAATTTTGGATGATCGAGTCGAAACCGGAAAGTTGGGAATTACCAAAATCACACAATTTATACGAATACGTATATGGACACCTATTGAAAAGTTTCGGTAGATTCATTCGATATAAAATCATTGTACAAATTTTACAGATTTGGAATCATCCGGGTCGGAATCACTCGATTCGAAATCATCGGATTCCGAATCGGATTCTAAGAATCGGATACTTCAATAATCGGAATCAACGAATATTTTAATTCGGATACTCACAACACTGGTAATAAAGTGTTGTGAATTTCTAAAAGTGTTTTTTTATGATGTACACACACCTAGCGTTATTTTATAATGACCTTACATTCATTATAAAATGATAATAAAATAATAAATTCCATAATTTTTCAATAATTATTTATTTTAATTTAATTTAAACATTTCATAGTTCGATTTAGTCACATGGGCATTCTTATATATTAAATATTCCCTTCACATCGGTGAAATTAATAATAAAAAGATTTTTTTCGAGGCAGTTGCAGCTCTTGCGAAGACAACCTCCGTGAGAGACGGAATTTATAAATTTTAACGACTATTCTCATAAAATCCTGTTTATTCCAAAGTCCAACCTAAAATCATGGTTATTTAATTATATTAATTTTACCCACATTTTTACCTACATAACTGTTAGGTAATTTTTTTTCAACTACGATTTTCCTAAGAAATGTTCCCGTTCCTGGCCCATTCTCCGTAATTAGACGTACGAGAGCCCTCAAGTCGATATCCTTACCAGACCTACCCGCTCTGATGCTTGTCGATTTTTCTGCGCCCATATCAACCTAAAAATAAACGTATTATTTTAATCTTTATCTAAATTTTAATATACTTATAAGAAATTTTATCTCGATATGTTCTACGGAGCAAAGTGCAACACATATACAAGCGTTGTCTATTTCGCCACATTCAAAGATGGCGATTTTGAGTCACTAGACCCGCTTGAATGCGCGTTCCAGTGTATACACTAAACTTTTTTTCTGTAGCTTCTAAAAACATTTGTTCAATATTACATTTCCCGCCCCTATAAAACGCACATAAAACGACTGCACATTTACTTGTCAAGTTTGCGGTTGTGAATATTACGTGATATTACACCAGTGGCGGCTGGTACTAAAGGGCACAAGGGCACGTGCCCTTGATAAAGACCGCCAAGATAAACACAGAAAGAAATTCGCATGTAATTCAGTGCATTATTTTGGTTTATTATTTTTACATATTTTTATAACGGTGGTATCAAAGTTTCCTTCCGCACCACAGACACTAGCGCATATGCGAACGCTCAAAACTATGTTTCGGGGCACTATTTCCGATGTGATTTCGAGTGTGAATCGGACGGCTCCGTTTATCTTCGCCATATGCGCTTATACGGTCGCTTTGGGGCACGCAATTTCGTGTCTCCAGTTAACGTCTTGCATTCATTACGACTGCATCGTTTTCAACGTGTACCTTTTTTAAAAAACCCGCTATCATTTGAGGAAAAACTTTTACTTAACAAGAAGGGAGTGCCTATTCCCGATCTTCAGATAAACTACACTTCCACAAGTAAAGCTCGAACTTACAATAGAGTATTCAATAAAAATATATATGAAAAATATGAGTGGATGCGCGGATGTTCACTAACAAATAAACTATTTTGTTTTATCTGCTTAATTTTTAAGAAAGAGGTTAGTGCGTTGAAGAACTTTAAGATTTAAAGCATATCGCAGAGAGGCCCTTTAAACACGAAAATTCCGTTTCTCACATGAATGCATGCGTGGATTTTAATGTTCTAGACAAAGTGGACATACACGTGAATAGTTAGACAGTGCTTATAAACTTAAATACAACGAAGACGTGGAAAAAATCGTCATATTTTGCGTTAATTAATGATGTGTATAAAAACTGAAATCTTATCCTATGTTGGACGGCGTAAAATTGAAAGGTGAATTTTCAGAAACTTATGAGCGCGATGACATGTGTGACGTAGGTGCAGGTAGTGTTTGCCACTTTTAGTGTTCATAACAGACAACAACCTAAAAAAAGTTTTAAACGGAAACATACAACTGTTGGATATTACCAGAGATAAGTTTCCTCAGGAATAGTTTTTGCTAAAAATATCAAGGGACGTTTGTAGATGACGTGCGCCAAGCGAATATTAAAATGTACTTTTATTTCAATTGAGAATATATAAAGATGTACACTTCTCACAGGAAAAATCGGGACACCCACAATTCAGAATTTTAAAATTTCTTGATTGTAAATGCAACTTTCGGAGGACCTATTCACTTATCATAGCATAAACACTTAATTATGTATATTACTGCGATCAAAGGTACCGACTAGAAATAAAAACAGAAAAATAAATATATAGAAGAGAAAAGGTTTATGCATAGAATAAACAAATCGGAGTTTGAGTGGCGCGTTTCTTTAGAAATACCAAATGAAAAAGAAATAATAAACAACAAAGACAACAGAACTCTAAAATAGACGGCATCATTCAGAAATATATATGTATTTAACTTGTTATGTAGAGATTCTTTTTTAAGAAAACATATGGTGATGGGATTTTATTATTTAATATTATGTTACTTGTTAGTGCTGCTTTGATATTAGTTACTTACTTCGATTTATGCTCGCGAGTATTAGTTTAGCAATAGACAATATGTCAGTCAGCTTCCTCAGTTTTGGGATAATGTGATTTTCACAGATTCATTGATACTAATGTATTAATTACTATTGTTGTTTAATATTCTTAAATATTGTATTACTATAAAGTTTCCTTCTATCTATAAAAAAATTATCAAAACCTGTTTTAAGATTATTTATAAAATTCTTAAATAAAGCAATTAAGTTCGCAAAGAAATAATTTATTTTATGAACCCTCCGTTTATTGTATTTTCAGGAAATATATTTTAGCTATCGCCTGTGTAATCTGACGTCATTTATCTATTTTCTTGAGATATGGCCAATACTGGGTCACAAACTGTCTTTATGTAGCACAGGTTTATTAACAATTATTTAAAATGTTATTGGATTTATAATACATAACAAACATTGTAAGAAAGCATATTGTTCGTCAATCTCAGTGCTAAAGTATATATTTATTTTTGAATTTGATACATTTAATACTTTTTCGTTGCTACTGCCTGAAGCTGTTACAGAAAAAAAGAATTATTTCTACATAATATTAAACAAGTCAAATACATATATGTTTATTTCTTATGTATTTTTTTGCATTAATATTTCCGTATTCGGTATTTCTAAGGAAATACCGCCACCGAAATTCCAATGTGTTTATTTAATGTATTAACCTTTTTCTCTATATATATTATATTTCTGTTTAAATTTAAATCTCTACATAACATCAAACATGTCAAATACATATATGTTTATTTCTTATGTATTTTTTTGCATTAATATTTCCGTATTCGGCATTTCTAAGGAAATACCGCCACCGAAATTCCAATGTGTTTATTTAATGTATAAACCTTTTCTATATAATATTATATTTCTGTTTAAATTTTTAGTCTTTACCTTTGATTGCAATAATACACACAAAAAAGTGATTTATGGCTTTGAATAAGTTGCATATATCTCTGAAAGCCGCATTTACACCCAAGAAATTTTAAAATTTAGGATTGCTGGTGTCTCGATTTTTCCTGTGAGAAGTGTACATAAAAAAAACGTGCGTAAAAATAACATTTATTGATTAAATATTTAAAATAACAGCATTCAAATCCTTCCGTATTCCTATACAAATCGTAGTAATTATTATTATTTCCAAACATGACAATATAGCTAACGTACCCCACATAGCCAAATTTAAATTGCCCGCAATTATTCTTAGTAACTTCAACGTTCAAATATAAAATTACCTACTATTTTGTACTATATTCATAGTTATTTTAATGCCTTTACGTTGAAGTTACTAAAAATAGTGGCGGGAAATTTGGCTATTAGGGACCTTGTATATCCTCAAGCAATATCTAGGTAATATCAAGGTAATCTATAAGTTCATGCCGACGCGAACAAACTTTGTAATCTAACTGTAGAGTGTCTTAAATAACTAACTATACCTAAAACTAGAGTATAATTAAAGTCAATGTATTATTTAAAAAAAAAACGTAGTCACTAAACTATCCTATAAATTTCACTTTAGTAAAAGTTTCTCAAGATATAAACATAAACCACCACCACCACCACTGTATAAGTACCACGCCAGTAAAAAAAAAACACAAAAATTATTATAAAAGTAATTACAAGCAAATCTAAACTCCACGTGTATTAAAAATTACCAAAATACAAATAGCGTCCTTATGATTATGCTTATGAAAACGAAAACAAAAATGAATGCTGACGTATCAGTGCCAGCAACCTAAATCACCTAAATTTGTAAACGTACCTAAACAAAATAGTTTCCTGTAGTTTGTTACCTAACAAGAGTTATAGCGCCATTTACAAACGTCCCTTGTAACTACTAGAATTTTGTTAACAGTTTGACCCATTAAACTTACCCATCTCCTATAGTATAGTTATCTCTGATATTACTTGTACAACCCCCATGTCGACAGCAGAATGTGAACGATGTTTTTCCACCCTCAAACGCATCAAAACTTTTCTGAGAAGCACAATATCAGAAGGGGAGAACAGCAATAAAGGCTGCGTTCCGAGTCGCGCATTTTATACGATGTGTGCATTGAAAGACATAGAACACTGTGAGCGTTCTGATTTACTTACTTTTTTCTATGCGTTGTATGTTCCATTCTAGCCCCTGTTAGGGTCTAAATTACGATCTAGATTGCATCATCTATTGCTGCCGCATAAAACTAGCATTACCTAATCACTAATGGCGGGAAATTCGACTATAGGGCCAATAGTGTTACCTGGTGTTACTCATTTTGAGTTGTGGTTCTTTCTCAAATAAATTAATAAAAATGCAACAGCATCGGTGGAAGGGACTTTCAAATTTTTGACATGAGTACACAATAACTTTTAATTAGGGTTCAAGAGTTATGACTATATCGTTCTGTGCGATACAAAGATTGTTCCTTTCTATTCGACTATTTCATTTCTAACATCCGACCCTGCACTGGTTTGTCAACAATAATGTCCGGGGGTGCACAAGTGGATAAAGTTCAGACGTAGACTATATAATATATCGAATTGTCTATAATATGAATAAATGTGATTAAAATTTATACCAGTAGAATGCAGTTCAAACCAAAATCACATTATTTTAAAAAGTGAACATAAGATGAATTAGGTTAGTTATTGCGATAAATAGCAATCTAGCTTAAAATGTGTATCTAACAAATAAATTGATTTAATGTGACCTAGGAATCTCTGCACAACAACAATTGTTCTTCTTATTCATGTACTTTCTAAATTCTTGTCGTGTCATATATATTAGATTCATTCGGAAATCCCAAGAAACTGCGACCATCGTTGGCATCAAAATTTATCTTGCGAAAGTGACTGGCACTACAACATGATACCCATTGGTGTCTTCTTTCACGGTTATTTGAGTTATTTCACTTAAACCTAACAATATAATATATAAGAAAGTATGTAAATATTATGGCCACTGGCCATCGATCTTACCTTTTACACAAGAATATCGTGGTTCATTACATGTTTTTACTGCAGGGGTAATTCAAAACTAATAAAATACGTAAAATAAATAAATAAAACAAGTAAATCATGTAGATTAACCGGATGAGTAAACTAATTTGTGTAAATACGAATGTAAACAATAACAAACTGCCATTTCGAGAAGCTGTTGTTTGAAGTGAAGTTAGGTTTAGAAATTTGGACCCCTATGACTCATCCATTGTCCTCACTCGGCCACACTATAGTCAAAATTGTACGGTCATAACATGAGCCATCGCACTACCAGTGTGAAATTGACTATTTCAAAATCTACTCGGTTAGATGTCCTCTCGTGACCAGCTGATTCGCATGTTGATATTTATTTTAACCTTTGTGTTACCTGTGTAAAGCTTTCGTGTGTAGGTAATTTTATATATATTTAATGTATGTAATACAAATTTGAGTTACAATAAAACATAAAACACTTTACAACATAATACATAAGTAGTATCTAATAACGATTAACGACAATTTGACATAATCTACTATAGCGTTCGGTTTCATAACTTCTCTTCTCTCACTCCTCCATCATAACCGCGAAATTCAAATTTTAAATATTATTCTCTACAGTTCGGCCAACCCTGACAATTGATCGCCTCGATCAATAATAAGGATTAAGGCACAAATAACATAACATAAAGTGCATAAACATAAGGGTACGTAAACATAAGGTGTATAAACATAAGGTTACATCCATAAGTTATCTTCAAAACATCATAACATAAGGGGCTAACATAACTAAGGCACATACATAAGACCATAAACATAAGGTAAGTTACATTAGGTTATATAATGGATTAACGTATTAACATGGTATATCTTCTAGGTGCTATACAACTTAAGTCGCGAGGCGCTAATTACACCATTATAGGGAACCTGAGAATTCTGAAAGTTGGGCTAAAATGCTACCACATATCTATCGTTGGGTAGAACTGTTTTAATGACATAGGGACCTCTATATTTCGGTATTAGTTTCTTATTTACTCCTTGAGTAGTGTCCACATTGGTGATCATCATATAATCTCCAGCCTTATATTCGTGTGGGGCTTTGTGTCGTTTATCATAATAATTTTTATTCTCTTCTTGTGCTTTCTCAATACTTGCCGAAGCCTCATTTCTTAATTGTAACAAATCTCTTATTTCATCTTCTTTCAATAATTCTAATCCTTCCCGTATAGTATCATCAATAAGTCCAGCTTGATTTATTCCAAATAATAACATGGATGGTGTTTTACCAGTGGAACGATTTACGGTGTTATTGATAGAAAATTCAGCGTCAGATAAAATCTTATCCCAATTACACTGCTTCTCATCACTAAGTTTTCCCAACAAAGGAGTCAGAAATCGATTTACGCGCTCTATCTGGCCGTTTGCCCGGGAAGTTCCGGTAGCAATTAATGTATGCTTAATACCGTGTTCTTCTACAAATTCTTTAAAAAGGTCGGACGTAAAGCAAGAACCTCTGTCCGAAATAATCTGTTTAGGACGAGAATAGTGACTAAAATAAGATTTCAGATGTTTTACAACCTCACTGGTTTTAGTGGTGACGCAAGCATAAAATTTAACAAACTTTGTAAATCCATCAATTATTTCAAATATATACTTCCGGTTGTGGGTGCTTGGCAACGGTCCATAATGATCAATATGGATAACCTCAAAAGGTAAGTTACCCTTTGGTATGGGGTGTAATAATCCCTCTTGTTTCCCACTCTTTGGATTATACTCAATACATTTGAGACAGTTGTTCAGGTGGTTTCTTACCTTGCTTTTCATTTCAGGGAACCAGTACGTGCGAGAAATCAACTCCATGGTCTTATCCAACCCTACATGACCCATTTTGTCATGATAGTTGAACAAAACTGTGGATTCCATTGTCTTAGGCACATAAAATGCTATATCACCTTTTGTTTTACGATAAACTAAGCCATTTCTCATTTCGAATAAAGGATGTTCAGAACTTTCCAAAATCGTTGAAATTTTCTTAATCTCATCTCTTGTCTAATCGCTAAAGTTTGCTGAAACGTATTTCCTTCTAATACAAAAATGCAATTCAACCTACTTAATGCTTCAACATGTTGCATTCTACTATTAGGTCTATATTTAATATCATAGTCATAGTTTGGCAAAAGCAAACACCAACACATGATTCTTGGGTGCATCTCTCTTTTGGATAAAGTAAGTCGAAAGCTATCACAATCTGTAATTATGGTAAATTTAATACCCTGCAGCTAAGTATGAAATCTTTTAAGAGCGTAAACAGCTGCTAAACACTCGAGTTCATAGCTGTGATATTTCATTTCACATTCTGTTGTGCGCTTACTAAAGTAAAATACCGGATGAAATTTCTCATCAGACTGTTTTTGCATGAATATACAACCAAAACCTAAGCTGCTAGCATCACAATGTAATTCGGTCTCATTGTAATAATAATAATAATAATAATAATAATAATAATAATAATTTATTTGTCGTAGGTTGTATGGTGAATATATGGATAAAACTGGTTGTGATATTAATTTATTTCGTAAATGATCAAATGCCTGCATGTGCTCGCTCTGAAATTTAAATTCTTGGTTCTTTCTTAAAAGGTCGTACAACGGTTTAGCTATTACGGCAAAATTGCGCACGAAACGTTTGAAATAGCTTGTTAAGCTTAAATATCTTTGTAACTGTTTTACATCGGTGGGAACTGGATAATCCCTTATAACTTTAACATGGTCTCCATTGGGACTTATGCCGTCTTTGTCAATAGTATATCCCAAAAAATCTATTTTGGTCAAAAGAAAAAAAACATTTGTCCAGCCGCAAGGTTAGTAAATTTTTGGACATCAAGTCGAATACCCTCTTTAAGATTTCTAAATTCTCTTCAATGGTAGTGGTCGCTATTAATATATGTTAGGAGCTCTGGATTCAATGATACCACTCTGCTCTAATTGGAAACGGTTTTATTGTGTGTTGTTATTGCTTTAACAGAAATTTGGCGTCCGCACCCCTTGACTATCGTTTGGCCGACTGCCTAGTACGGTAGTTCCCCCGGCATTCAAGCGCGTCGTCGTAAACACCTCGTCATCGGGGCGCGTGACATACCGAGGGTGCGGGGGAAGGGAGCGTAGCGTAACATAACATATATCATCTAAGAAAACTATGATTTTGTTTTCGCGAAATAAATTTTAAAATAATAGTTTATATAACGTGAAAAGTTGATGGCGCATTCGTCAGACCCATTGGCATCTTTGTATACTCAAACTGACCTAATTGAGTAATAAAGGCAGTGTATTTCATCGAATCGTCAGCCATTTTTACGTGGTGGAAACCATTCTTGAGGTTCAATGACGTGAAATATTTTTTATCTCGTAACAATTCTAATTGATCATCGATCACCGGAAGGGGATAATGATCTCGTACAGTTATTTTATTTATTTCCCGATAATCTACGCATAGGCGATACCCTCGATTGTTCTTTTTATTTACTAGAACAATTGGACTACAATAAGGGGAACTACTTTCTCTTATAATATTTTTACTAAGTAAGTCGTCTAGTATTTTTTGCAATTCGTTTTCTCAAGAAACGATAATCTTCTAGGTCTACTACTAATTGGATAATCATGCTTCATTTTATGTTCATCTCAAAAATCTACTTCTGGTTTCTCTGGGCGTTTAGCATGTAAATAGGTAGTTTCAAATATAGTTTCGATAGTTTGTTTAGTTGAAAAAGCTAACATAGGATCAACATTTATGCTACATGTATTAATAGTTTCATTAGTGTCAATATTTATGTGCATAAGTTTATTTATAGTCGTACAAATATCAATATTGTCACTTTTAGCAAGATTTTACTAACCAAAATTTATTTGAAAACCTGGTAAAGAAGTGAAATCTCTACCTAATATTGCAGGAAAGTTCATAGTTTCATCACTAACAACAAAGAAAGATATAGGAACATCTTTATCATATACACTAACTTATTTAGGAACTTGCCTAAAGTTTCTAATTTTGTACCGTTTATACCAAAATAATCATTATTAGAATTACAAACAAAATAGCTACAAGGAGGTAAATACTTTGATCTAATAATACCTATAGGACTACCTGTATCTAACATTGCAGTTACGCTAATATAACCGAGGTCTTCTCCAAGGTGTAGACGAACAGGAATTTTATATGCGGCAGGTAATGGAGAAGGGGCTTCATCCAGTATCATAATGGTGCTGTCTGGTGCCGGAGTTCGGGTTGACTGATTTCTTCTGGGACAGTCCCGCTGCTGGTGGGTAGTGGCTCCGCAACCATAGCAAGATCCTCTTTCCTGCTTTGGCTTACTACATTTTGATGCGATGTGACCTACCTCGTTGCAATTATAGCACTTGAATGATACAGAAGGCCTTGCTATTGAAACTGTTGAGGTTGAAGAAGTTGTCTTCGCACCGCCTTGATTCACATTTTGCCTTTCTACATTGTTAATTTCACCCATTACATTCAATATGTGAGATAGATCTCTAAATTCCTTAACCTTCGCCTGTGTCTGCAACACCATCACCATGTCAAAACCATCTATTAAATATGTCATGATATCAGTTTCCGGTAACCCAGCTTTATTGCCTAAAATCACTTTCTCGTGGAAATAGTTTGTAAATCTTTCGTTCTTTTTCTAACGGCGACTCTCAAATTGTTTCATAGCTGTTAATTTATCCTCTTTACACTGAAATATATTTTCCATTTCAGCTTTTAACTCGGCTAATCCTAATTCTGCATACATAGGTTTGGAATGAAACCAATCCTTAGCAAATCCTTCCAATTTGTTGATCATAATTAACAAGACTGTTCATTCCGACAACTCATAGGCTCATTGGGTTATTCTAAGACGATCGAGCCACATTGTTACGTCTTCAGATGCTTTCCCGCTAAAGGCAGGTACTAATGCAGCTACTTCAACAGGATACCGTTTGTTAGAATCCCGAGTCGATATTGCGTCCACGGTAGCCGCTATCAGTTCTTTTACGCGGCTATACTTCCGTAAGAGGACCGCTGATTTGGTGATTTATATGCATATTAACGGAAATAGCATGTGTTCCTGAGTGTAAAATAACTATTCATTTTTTGAGCAAATAAAAATAAAGTACTAAAAATACTGTTCGAAAACTAATAGTTCGAGGTTATGTGCGAAGCGTTTTTGAGATATAAGGTGTGGTTAATGGCGTGGAAAGAAAAGTTACTAAAAATTTAGACAAAACAGGCGCAAAGTTCAAACGAACTAGATTGAATTGTGACTGAAGTTGTCAGTTTAGCCATTGCAATTAATTTTTCTCTAAATCCTCCCCTTCTTTGTGGTGCGTAGACCTATTTGTAGAGATGTTTTGCCTGTTAGTGCCGCCAAAATAAAAAATAAATGAAATAGGTTTCTGCTATCTTTTAACGTGAAGACCTAATTCTGACTATTACAGAAATATTGATGGAGAAGAGCATGATGTAATGCATCAATGGCACTACTTGGGTAAGTGTACATAAAAGATTGTCCATATTTCATTTAATGGTCCCATTTCAGTGTCTACTCAAGTTGCGATGTACACACATTATTGCAAGGAAAGAAACCTTCGGGTAGGAAATGGGAAATCTCCTTTTACGGGAAAATTGAGTTGGAATAGAAGTTGTATGGGGATTGTTATTGCGATATTCAAGTGGAGGTTTTGCTGAAGGAAGTGAAACTGTGATCGTCAGAGTTACGACAAAAATCACTAGGTACTAACACCAGTTATATCATGGGATCTTAAAATACATAAAAATAAATATAGGTAATGTCACCAATAACAAAGACTTTATATGTATAGTGTAATTCAAATTAAATGTTTAAATCAAACAAATTCATTACATGAATGTGATTTAAAAGATTTTATTTAATAAAATTGAATAAAGCAGTTTGGTTTCTATATATCGTTTTTTATAATTCGGTTTTAAATGTGAAACAAAGCAAAATTAGTCTATATATTAAATTAAAATATGGGTACTTAGTTATTTTGCATATATTATTGTTTTAGAGGCCTAAGAAAGGAGAAAGAACTCCACACCTTATTACATTGACAAATTTATTTATTTAAACAAGTCATTCATCTTTTTATTAATGCTTTACTTATGATGTAATCAAACGAATTGCTTTTATATAAAATAACTCTGTTATAATTATAACTTCAAATATACAATACAGTTTATATGTAAACTTACTAGGAATCATCTATATGAAATATGATTTTATTTCTATTCAATACACCAGCCAATTATAAGAAACCTATAATGAAAAATGTGACAACTTATAATAATTCTTATAATTGTAGTGTTAAAAATAAACAAATACTTTAAAACAAACAAATTTCAGGCTATTGCATCGAACCGCTGCTTAGTTATTACTTTAATTACAATTGATTCCCATTAACTTAACCAATAAGTTTGTACTTGGCGCCTGTTTTATCTAAATTGGGCACTTTTAGTAACTTTTCCTTCCATATCAGTACCACTCTATAGTACTACTTATGTTAAATCCGTCAAAAACGCCTCGCACATAACCTCGAAATAGCACTTTTCGAACACTGTTTTTAATACTTTCTTTGCATTTTGCCAAAAATGAATAGCTATTTTACACTCAGGAACACATGCTATTTCCGTTAATATCCAAATAAATCACAAATCAGTGGTCCTCTTACGGAAATCTTACCTTTACACTTATTCTTGTTGACGAAAATTCGTCTCTTCATCAGAGACTTCGATGGGTATATAGTAGAGTCCTCCCGCACTTTTAGCCATTTCCAATTCGTATCTAACCTCTAATGCACGTGGATATAGTTTTAGTCAAATAACTATATTGAATCCCAGGTAAAACTGCTGTTTACGGCTCCCATTTCCAGCTGTTCGCGGGAATGTAATACGCATGCGCAGAATAGGGCAACGTTGTCGGATTTCGTTTAATACTTGTAGATCTATTTGGCGGCATTAATTTGAATTTATATGGAACTTCTAATATATTTCTATATTACTATTGATAAGTATTGTGATATTTTGTTTTTTGTTTCGGTGGTTGTATAAATATGTTTTATAATCAATTGCAATATAAATTAATAGTTTACTTTACACTTTATATTTTTGATGAGAGGAACGTATGAATAATAAGAATAAATAATAAATTTGTGATAAAGAACAACTACTAACTTTTTAATGTACATATATCAGTTTTTACAACTATTTATTAGAGCATATATTTATTAAATAGAACAGTAATGTTAAATTAATCAATATAATTGCATTAACTAAAAAAAAATAACTTTTTCATTACTGATATAAATATTAATTCTTAATAATTCTATTTAAGTTCTAAGTACAACGTTTATCATTTATTAATTATATGTTCGACATTAAAAATCTTCAACATTATTATCTACTTTAAATATATAGTATTTACTTCATTAAAGAGTATTAAATTCACAAATTTCAATTATTAAATTTATGTAAATTAAATATTAGTAAATAATTGATTGATACAAAAAGGTACGACATTTCTGAATGAATGCACATATCATACCCGATATAACTACATATTTCAATATTAATATATAATGTGTATTTGTTTTTAAAATTTAAAGTTTATTTTAAATTGTACGTTTTATAATATCTGTGCAGGTATTTGTTGTCTTTTCGATTTTTATTTCTTTTCTCCGACCAGAAGTTTTCATGTTTTGGGTATGTCGTAAATCGTTTCAATTCATGTTACAATTTCCTTCAAATTAAACTAAAATTTTTATGGACTTTTATGCTTTCAATTACTTCAAATTTCAATTATTGACTTCATTTTATTATTTTATTCAGATTTAACATTTGTAAGTTTAAACATAAATTATTTAGTTATAATAGTGGTAATATATTTTGTGAATATTTTTGTTTTTTTTAGATGCTTGATGACGGCTTTTAGGCCCAAGTATGTCGTATATATAATAAAATGATTGATTAGAACAGCTAATGAGTGCTATCGTTCAATTTTTCAATCAAAATATCAATCGAGGACTATATTTCCTGGTTTGTGGTGATATTTATTGTATTTTTACGTGGAATAACACACAAAACTTCACTTATTGTTATTTATTAAGCATAGTATTTTTTATTGAAACAACAAAACAATACATATCTAAAACAGTATATATTACACTATACACACCGATACTGATGTTTCACTGTTAGTTCATTTCCTTCGATTTATTCCATCTAATATGGGCTGTTAATGTTTCCGCTGCTCTGTCGGAAACTTCCATCAAGAAACATCTGCCTGAGCCTCGTTCAATACCTCCACAAACCCAATGCCCCTCACGCACTGACCACGGTGATATTTTTGGTGGAAGAACTTAGATTCATCAATTTCTACCATCCCCGGATTGAGATCTTCATCAAATCCCCCTATTACTGTGACGTTGTCGATGAGGTCCTCCTCGCAAATGTCTTTGCAGAAGTCGCACCAATCAACAACAGTGCGAGCTGATCGTCGTTCCAGTTCAGCTTCACAAGCGATGTTCTTCTGGCTTATCCACAGCACCAACCATAAATGATTATTAACACCTGGTTAAGTGATAAATGACTTTTAGCAAAGAATGAACCATCCCTAACACTACCTGCTCCACGACATCTTTTGCACTGCAAACGATAGCCATCCTTCAGTGACAAATGACATTGGTGTTTCCATAAACCAATAAATATAAGAGAAATTATCGCTAAAAATAGTATGATCCTCCAATATGATCCTCTCGGCCCTAATTTGTGCCCGTCATTCTTAATTTCCTGCTGGTTTACAATTTCGCTCGATGCAATTCCACCTCTGCCAGCTATTGCCGTGCAATTTGCTGTAATATTCCTTCCATCAACTTGTCACGACGTTGATTCTCAAGCACTAACAATTCAAGCATCTTCGTTATGTTGACACCTACCATCGGTCGGTACTGGTATCTCCATTGCTGTTTGCTGTAGCCATTGTTACCTTCTGTTGGAAAGTTTTTAACTCATCCATTCACGCCCACTATTCTCGTACGAATTCTTGATCCCACTTCTGAAGTTGTAAGCGACAATCGCTGAGGGAATATTTGTCAGCTGGTCATTTCCTCTCAAATAAAACACACACACTAATGTAGTTTGCTTAAATAAAAATACAGCGGCCATTTTCCTTGCTGTTCCCTTCCGTAGTAATGTCGTACTTGCTCTCTACAACCTTAAACCAGAGATAAAACTATCTAGAAGCATTCTAGAAGTAACTAAATCACAAATAGAAATGCAGCAAATAGCTATTGCAATTCAAATATTTGAATTTCAAATTAATACCGCTCATCTGTAATGACCAGTAATAATTAGCTGGTACATCTGACAACGCTGCTCACATTTAGGCGCCTTTTACACATCAATTTGAAATGGGAGCCGTAAACAGCAGTATTACCGAAACCCACTTCTGAAGTTGTAGGTAGTTCTATATATATTTAATGTATGTAATACAAATTTCAAAAAACATAAAACACTTTACAACATAGTACATAAGTAGTATCTAACGATTAACGACAATTTGACATAATCTACTCTAGCGTTCGGTTTCATAACTTCTCTTCCCTCACTCCTCCATCATAACCGCGAAATTCAAATTTTAAATATTATTCTCTACACGTGAAATATTTCGTTTTTGTGAACTTATTATCAGAATTATTATTATTTTTAGTTTATATTACTATATTTCCTTTTGCATTAGCCATTGTGATTTGTGTGTTTTTAGCTCTTCTTTTCTTATGTATACCAATAGAAATGCGGCTTTTTTTTAAAGAGAACATGCTCAGTAGATATTTCAAAGATGTTTTTGCAAGAATATCGTTTCGCAATTTATTTGATATTAAAATTATTTTTAGAACCGAGTTCAGGGAAAATATGAATATGAAATCACATGCCAATACGAATAAAAAGACCACACATTCTATAATTACACATACATTTTTATTCAAACATTTACAGAAAGCATCTTAACGTAGATATATGTATAAATTATAAAGTAAAGTATATTCTTTTGCATAACTACATATGATTCCACATACTACATACAGAACAGAAGAAATAAATTACCTGTTGTCAGTGGCAATCTTGGTAGGAATAATGATGGAATAGCTGTTTTCCATAAAAACATGTTAGACAATATGTCTTCTTAGGCAAAATGAATATGATAGATACGATAATTTCGATAAATTATGCGCGGATCCACACAT
Source organism: Protaetia brevitarsis (assembly GCA_004143645.1). Lineage (NCBI taxonomy): Eukaryota > Metazoa > Arthropoda > Insecta > Coleoptera > Scarabaeidae > Protaetia > Protaetia brevitarsis. The sequence goes on along the minus strand of RXPK01000289.1, from coordinate 802,406 downwards.
CGCAATTTCTCATTACCAGAAGGCTCAATCCATTTATTGAAGCGTTTCACACCTTTTCTGGATTAGGAAACCGATGTCTGAAGGATGTACGGTCACTGCAACCCATTACTGCACAGGAAATGGTCTCTCATGTCTAAAGCAACAATCATACAGTAACTCACTTTTATCACAAAAATTTTGATTTTTTAACTTACTTGCTGCAGAAACAAGGTTCGTAAAAAACTTTCACTGCCGAATGCACAGGTGTTCTATATGAAATAACTAACACACTAATCTAAAATTACAAACTACAACCTATGAAACGAATAATTATTTGTTTAAGAGAACACAAGTCGCAAAATTTTTGATTTGATAACGCTCGAAATCGATAATACTCAATACGCTGTCAGAACCAAAACGACACAAAAACACCAATGGCGGTAACACATGATTTATTCCAGCATTCGGCGTCGCCTGGTGGATTGTACCCCACAACAAATCGTGACGTCACGCTGATATAAACAAATCGTATTTAGTGCGCCCCCCCTGACTCTGCCCATGCCCTGTAAGCAAGCGTCTACAGTTGCTAAGCAACGTGACGTCATGATAATAGAATTCTATCCGTCGTGATCCCACTGCAGGACTTCGCAATCTTCGCATGGATTTCGCTAAGCTTAGCGGAGCATAAGTGCTAGAATTGGCTGAATAGGGCCATTATTATTGATAACATGATAACAAAAGTAAAACTTCAAATAATTTGTCATTGTTTCTACTTATCCTAATTTTAGGTTACTTATATTAAAATACGAAACTGTAGAAAATCACAAAAATCTTTTTTTTTTAAGTTATACCACAGAATTGAGAATTTGAGAATAGTCTGTTCTGTGATTGTACCAGAATATCTTGAAATACTGAAGCTTGGCGCATTAAAAAATCACAATTAAACATCCCGAGTGTCCCGATCCTGACACTAACTCTAAGCTCTTTCAAACAGTGATTTTAGTTTGTTATTAAAAGAACTGACTACTACAAATTGATATACTTCATAGCCTAAGTCGAATTGTGTTAATTTGTGACTGTTTATTTTCAATCTATATATAAAGAATCCTAGATGTATAATAATTAATTATCTTTTGACAATATGGGGTGTTGCTATAGTTTCTTTTGTAAAGATGATTCTTCTTCTCAGGTAACCAGATATTCTGCATTGTTTATATATAAATATTACTATTCTTTTTTTCTAGGTTGGAGAAACTAATGAAAGAAGTCGTTTAATAGCCGAAACAGGATCCACTAGCTCCTGTGTTCAAAGAATAAATAGGTAATTTTTACTAGATTATTGTAACCGAGGCCACTAATCAGTACCTTTATGTTATCAAAAGTTACAACATAATAAAAAACAATGTCTACAATATAAATCAATTTTAAATGAACTGCTTCAATATGCGTATGTATATCTCATTGACTTGCTGTAAGAACTTGTGAAGTCTTTTTAATGCAGATTCTTATCGAAGTGGTGGACACAATCAAATAATCAAAATCAATTGAAATAAAGATGTATCGAATTCAATTATGACTGAGTCACTCAATGACATTTAAGGCGTTTTCGTTTCAAGATTGTGACACTCTCGGTGCTTGAAACTCGGAGCTACTCAGAACGGAACTGAATCGAACGATTTTTTGTACCGTGACATAACCTTCACAATTTCACATAACTGCTCTATGCACCAGTAAAATAGCTGGTGCAAGAGGGGAAAAGGGAAAGTGACCCGTCGTGCTCACCGTGCTTCGCGCGCTTATTGAAAAGAACAACAACACAAGTTCACGGAGTGACTCGGAGTAGCTCAATTGCATGAAACGAAAGCAGCATTAGTGATAGTTATAATTGAGTGATTGTGGCTAAATCTTTCGAGAACTCAATCATAACATTAGCATAAGATGTGAGGAATGTAAAAGTCAAGCAATGAATGATTACAGTTTTGAAATCTTTTAATTCTGCCCAATACTACTTTATACAAACAAATACTTTGTTTTGTTATAATCAACATTATGGATATGGACACGTAAATTTCAAGTTCTTGCAATGAGTTAGCCCACTATATATGTAAAATACTTATTTGTTGAAACCAAAAACTAAGTTATTTGGAGCCTAGTTATTAATTAAAGGCTACAGCAGGATAACTATAGCAACGATCGGAATGGACAACCTAAAAAAATAAAAAAAGAGGTCATTATATTATGAATAGGAATAAAAAAAAGGTCTGCGATATGTTGTCATACTAATGAATGATCATTTGATTATTGATTAAATTACCAAGATCATTCGATTATACCCACCACTAATAAATATGTCGTCTTAAAGAATACATTGTTTTGGGAAAGCCATGACCTGCTGGATGATTTTGGCAGTTTGCTACTTATTGCCAAAATATTAAAGTTCTACCATTTTTAGCTCCCTCGCAATTTTAAGAGTACAACACATAAAAAAGCTTACTACATACAGTAAAATTCCTCTTAACCGGCTTTGCTTTAACTGGGTTGCTTACATTTAAAGACGCAATGAATATAATAATTTCAATGTAATGCTTCAATTTCTATGAATTGATTAGCACTTCCATTCACTTACGAGAGGTTTTTATTTTTTTCTTTAATATATTGTTATGAATTGGAAACCTAACATTTAGAGTCAATATATGATACAAAGAAAAAATGTGTAATATAAAATTTCTCAGTTCTCTCTCAAGTTCTCAGGATTTCAATTGGAACTATGTTAGCTTTATTTATATATTCAATATGCGCTTGCTAAAATGGATGTTTTTTTACGTACCTCCGACATAATTTTCCCACAGGAAAATACATTATGCAGATACACGTCCGATTAACCGGTCAAAATGGCAACCAGTAAGGGTTGCATCCTGAGGTGACCGGTTGAGAAGAATTATAGTGTATTTAATTCTGATAGTATGCAGTTTATGAGAGACAAAATCACATATATGAACACGTTAAGCTATGTTTCTATCGGAGAAACATTGTAGAGCTTTTGCGTTTCTATTGCATGTTTCCTTAACAAATCCTAATTTATGTTTCAGAAAGTTTCTTTTATGGAAACAAAAGAGGAAACACAACGCAACAAAAAGTTTCTTAACATAGCTTTAGTGGAAACGTAGCTTTAGACTCTCACTGCTAAGATTGTTTGAATGACCTATTGGATGGTAGTTTGTACATAATTCAATTAATATTAATACGAATATTACAAGAACAAATATGTAATTACAAGTATATTTTGTTGTAAGAAATCATAATTTTTCACATTGTGACATCCATTAATTGTGAGACGTTGAAATATCCTGAGTCTGAAAACTATTGCTCTTGTTGGTTTTTATTTTAGACAGTGGCAGCGAACGGTGTCAAATTAATCTTAGACGCAGTACAAAATGTAAGCAAAAAAAAAAACGGTGGGGTTATACAGCCTGTCCATGATAAGAATGGAGTTTTGGAAACATTAGGAGTTACAATTTTTTTTTTTTGTTGAGCTAGGCGTACATTGTACCGTCCCTATTAAATCCTTTACTTCCACTCGAGCAGCTTGGTGTTCTCTATAAAGCCTAGTATCTTGCCCAGTGGAAACTTGAGAACCCTCGAGGGCTCCAACTGATCCTTCCCAAAATGTTTCTGCCTGAGTAATTTCAATTCCTCACATGTGCAGATTACATGTAACTCGTCTCCTCCTGTAGTTCGTATCTTCTGCACTACGGTTCGTTTACTCGATCTGTGTTGTATAGATGCTTTTTCAGGAGTACATTGTCCAGTTACCAACCTAGTAATGGTTTTAACTTGTTTCTTGCTGCGCCTGAGTAGGTTACCAGAGAATTTAGCATCGCAGAAATATTTAAATAGAAAAAAGGTCTTTATCAAAATTGGAGAAATTTAGAATGTTCTGCAGATTCTAATTATCTTTAGCTATCCATGTATAATATATATTTCTTTTATTAACGTTAGTGAAATATAAAAAAAAAGAGTGGAACTAATGATGGCTTTACAAAATTTATGTTATTGTGCTTATTGGAAAGGATCCTGTTTAGCTGAAAAAAAAAAACACCAATTAGGTTTTCCAAACTGTTGTTTTACTTCCTTTAATATGTTTAAAATTTCGGTTGATATTCTTTAAAGCATAAAATAATTTCATTCGACAAAATAACTTCAGTAAATACAGTATGGGAAAATTCTGGCAAGGGTGTAGAAAATGGATCTGTTTACACACGTCCAGCATTCTCATTTGTTACTTCTTCTTCTTCATTCCCCGCAAATACCTATTTTAGGTATCGGGTCGCTCTCTGGGGATCTCTTTCATCTTTTAATACTTTATATTTTATGCTCTTTTGTTACTAAATTTTCAAAATTCGGTATTTTAAGATTTCCAATGTATGTAAGTTAGCATTTTCATAAGCTTTAAAATAACAAAATAATGAAGAATCATCCAAATGTTTGTGGTTTTGGCTATATGTAACACAAACATCACAAGCGTGGATTTGTAGACATTTTTTTATTAGATATCCACAAATATATCGTCCGAAGTTCTGTTGCAAAATACTGCTGGTTTGATACTCTGTATCTATTAGAGTTTCATTTGCAACAACAATGCTTGCGTCATTTTCCTCAATTGAGCATTGTATTCTACCTAAATTCAGTAATATACTGTCGAAATCTTCGTCACGGTTTTCATTTCCAGAATTTAAAAGTTTTATGCAAAGCAACTTTTTGAAGGATCTTTGAAATTGTATGCGAGTTGGATTAGTGCAATTCCCATTCTGCTGCAATTTTCTAGAGCATCCTGGTTTAATATTCTAGTGAAAAGATCCTCTCTTTCCGCATTAGTTTGTAGATTGTCCCATAATTCCAATAGTCCGTTAATTGTGATTCTGAAGCACCTCAAAAATTTCATTTTATTAGTTGTTTCCTCAGTGTCATAAAAACTTTAAGAGTTTTAAAGAAATTGTCATATTCTTTAAGGGACTGGACTTGATATTCAAGCACTCTAAAAGGTCGGTTGTTCTTTTTCGCCGCGTGTGTTGTGGAGGAGTTGAGGATATCGAATATACCTAAACCTGATATAAACATTAAATCCTGTTGATACGGTTGCACTTAATACTCAAGTTGCATATTTCACCTTCATTTTCTCAAAGTTGCTTGGGTAAATATGGGAGTCGGTTAATTTTGGAGCACCTCTTCTTTGAAACTGTTTACCGTGTCGATAAAATTTTGTGATATAATCCCAGAGAATAGAATTTCTTTGCCTTCCGAAAAAAAAAACATACTTTATAAAATTATTACGTAGTCCTTTAAGTAGGTGTGGCGTATCAAAAATGTACACAATCTTCTGCCCTTCTACTTCAAAGAAAGGTTGCTCGAGATTAATATTTAACGTAATAGCAAGTCGGATGTTGTTGGATTCCATATCACTAACTAAAGCACATTCTTCAACCCAATACTTTTTAATCTATTAATGGCTTCAAATACTTGGTCTTGTAAAATCTGAGCCGGACATGTAGAGTGAAGGAAATAGAAGCATATGGACTGACCCTATTTACAGAAAATTCCTTGCACATCAATCTTGTCCACACCGATGTTATAAAACAGGTTTGCTTTGATGCTCATTTCGTCAAAACAAAGAACAAAAAACTTATTTTGCTCACTGAACCTATCTGCCTTAACTTTCTAATAACAATTCCTTGCTTCAATAATTGAACAACCTTTACATTTCTAATAAAGCGAAATAATGTTGATGGGCTTGGTAAACAAAATTTTTGCATCAATCTACGTTTATACAATTTGGGGCTTGTCAAATATAAACCGACGCATTCTCGCTTAAACTCTGTAGTATGTCGCTTTTCCTTCGGCAACTTCTGCACTTGCAGTAACTGTTGATTAAAAAAAATCTACTAGTTCTTTCGAAATACAAAATTTGTAAGATAAATTCATGAATTCTTTTAAAGTAATTCTCTATGATTTCCTCTCTTCGGCCGTTAATTCTGTTTATAGTTGTTCATTTTTCTGAATTTGTCGTTTGCTGTATCTTACACTTCTCCGTAATTTTTCTTTTCTAGGCGAATGTTCAGTATACTTCATCGGTGTCTGTGGACTCCCTCCTGATGAAAGGGCACCAGTATCTTCATTGGTATCTGTTGACATATTTAATTGGTATATGCTATTTCATAAGTTGAATACAAATGTTCTGTAATATTTCAATTTTGGGTTTTTTGAGCATTTCTGAGTGGCATCCGTGTCACCCATTAATGATGGACCTGCAATAAAACCAATACCTTCTAAGTAAACTCCAAATGAATTAAAGAATACATGTCAATTTTAAACTACGTGCAAATTCGCCAGGTTCTTTTTTGATATTTACAGCAGAAAGTGAAGGCACGAAAGAACTGTAAGAACATTCCAGTATCTGGGAAGAGATCTTTTTAGCAAATCTTCACGCCCACATGCTCCCCGGTTCTAGCTCTAAAAAATATTTTATAACACATTATCCTTAGTAATGACTGGTTTTTGTCAGTAAAATTACAAATGCTTAAAAGGGACTGTAGCAGTTGTATTAAAGATATTGATAGGATTAAATTATTATAAATATAAAAAAAAATTACAATACCCAAAACAAAGTCTGGTCAACAAAACACAAGTAAAATGTCAAAAAGAAAATTTTCACTTCAATCACCGCGTGCGTACATATACATATAAACAACGAAGAGCTAACCGAAACTAAACACAAGTGAAGTGAGCGAAGTAAGGGTATTCTGTGAAATGAAGTAGAAAGTATTCGGAGAACATGGCGATTTTATTAAGCGCCTTAAAAATGCACGAGTGTTCCCGCGCAGGCAGAGTGAAACTTCTGATTGTTGCACTACTCTGTGGTATAGACGTGCGACTTGTTTCATTGCACTACTATTAAATAAATTCATTTAAGAAAATGTTAAAATGATTTATATATGAACATTGCTTTTATAACATGGATGAGTTCATAAATCGCAACAATTAAAACTGTAGATATTCTAGTATGATTTTACTTTAGTAGTTTGTCCATGTCGTTCACCGTCTCTTTCATCTCTGTCAAATGTAGAGTAAGCACAGACTGTATGTTTTTTTTGTATGAAGAAGTATATTTTCTAATAATTTACTTGAATATTTATTCTTTTAATATCCGGAACAGAGTATTTCAATTTAGTTGTGGCAGAAAAAAGCTCTCTGGTGGATGTGGTATTAGCAAACTTTTTTTTACGAATGTGTTTCAACATTTTTCAAATACATATTTTAGGGATAAATGACAATAAGAGAGAGTAATAAAGGTGGACCTTCAGTATAAACATTATTTTAGCTACCTCTTGTTATTTCATAAAATAAAACGTTTTTTTTTTTTCTATTTTTATCTAGTTTTACTTTTTTTTGTTTATGGCACTATTGTTTAGTACATATGATGGCCGAGTGCGTCAACGCTTTGCCTAGGATCGTTGGGTTCGAAACTTGCTTCGGTTTTTCTCATATCATGATGATAGAGGGTAGATTTGACTCCAGTGAGCATGTCTGAGAATCATGTAAATGCTTAGACTAATAAACTCCTTAAGAAAACTATATATATTGTAATGGTTTAATCATTTGATATTTAAGGGGAACGTTACTAGCTTTATTTTTATGTATTTTAAAAATAATAAGGCTATAACAAAAAAGCATAAGTATAAAATAAGTATAAAGTATAAGTATAAAGTAGTAAACAGGCATTCTCCTTCAACATTTTCCCTTCAGGAAGTAAAGGTGATCAGTAGTGAAATACCTACACATCGGAATCAAATATTAGAATTTGAATATTAAATATTTATAACACATAATGACAGGTCAAAGTTGGGTCAAGTTTCAGTTCGAAAGAACATTTTTCTTTTACAGTGCAGTTATTTTGCCTAAATTTAGTTTAATAATGTTTTTATATGTATTTGCAATCCAAGTTCCAAGAATTTGATTTCGTCAAAAATTGACGTGTATGCGGGGTTGCATACTCATTGTACAGTTAATATTTTAAGATTGTTAATTAAGTATTTATTTTATAATGAACGTAAGGTAATTATTTTTTTCCAATTTATTTTAAACATTTCTAGTTCCATTTGGTCACATGGGTATTCTCATGTATATAAATATCTTATATTCCCTTCACGTCGGCGTTGGTGAAATTAACGGATTTTTCCTAAGGCAGTTTGCAGCCCTTTCGAAGAAAATTGCAATCAACGTTTGTTAGAAATTTTCAATTCAAAGCGTGTCTCGAGTTATTTTATAAATTTCAACGACTATTTTGATAAAATCCTGTTTATTTTACCCACATTTTTACCTACATATTTATTGGGTAATTTCCTTCAACGACGCTATTCTCGAGATATGTTCTTACCCTGAGCCATTCTCCGCAATTCGAAGTACGAGAGCCCCAATCGATGTCCTGATCCGATTTTTTTGTATATACCGGGCTGTATGCTACTATACTAGCATTACAATATATAGCTTTAAAAAGCGAAACACGACGTGTCTGTCCATTGCGATAATTTTGTACCTTGATGCAAGAAGGGTTAATGTCATGTTGCTACAAATTTGAACAAATTCTTTGCCAGCTAACTATCTAAAACCAGCGATTTTTTGACATTAGCCCTTCTTGCATCAAGGCAGAGAATTGTGAATACAATTTTTCTGGATGTTACCAATTAATTAGCGCAACAGCACAGTTTTAGCGGCTTAAAGTCACCTATGTGTATATACATATATACATACGCAATTTAATTGAATATGATTTTACAGTTTTAAATTATATCCTGATTTTTCCGTTATAAAAGTGGTGTTGCCATTTACGACATGAAGGTATGACTAGTGGCCTCAAGTTTATTTTTTTTGTCTGTTAATTTGCTTGGTTTTAGTGATAATTTATTAAGTTCTGAACCAAACGTATTACCAAAAAGAACTGATGAGCAGTCAGCATTGAACAAAATATTACAAGAAACAGCTACGTATGAATGTATTTACAAAAATTGTATACCATGATTCGCTCATTAATTTTATTTTTAGAAATGTTATTGACGTTGCAGCGCTGGATTCTCATAATTTACAACAGCATGAGTATGTTGAAAGATCAAAACTATATAGACTAAGAGTTCATCAATTGTGTACTGCAAGCAAAATATCTCCGCAAAAACAATATTGTTTACTACAGGATGTACCGGCACCTGAATGGATTTTGTCTTCAGATCCTATTATCCATGATGACATAAAATTGGTATTCACTAATCTAATAAATACAGAATCCTAAAAGTAAAGACTGATAGTTTTTAATTTTAGATTAAATCGTCAGTATTAAGAGGATCAACAACAATAAATGATATTAAAATTGAACACAAAGAAGACTTGGTGGTTCCTTTTCGTATATCTGGCCTGTGATACAAAAATAAAAAATAACATTTTGTTTATAGAGAAGCATCTTTAAATACATTATATATTACAGTTTATTATAAAATATGATATAAATATTGTATATCTTTTTAGCATTAAATTGTTTGTATTTATTTAATCCGTACATCCTTACAGTGTTAAGATTTTTATATTTTCACTTCGGATTAACTTATCCATTTTTCAGATTTATGGATATTATTGCTAGTTATGCGATTATCGACATTAGTAGTTAAGGATAAGTATGTTTAATCATATTAAAAAAAAAAACAATACAGAAATTATTACTGGCGTGATATATATTAGGCCAGGTAATTTTCAAATTTTAGGACATCAGACAGAAAATAAATGAATTTATGTTAATAGGTTAGTTTACTTACGATGTGTAATATTTTAAAATAAGTTTCGCTTTGGTTATAAATGTTATAATTGCAGAGAAGCATCTCATCTCACCATTCAGTAAGGCGGTATATGCTGTATATATCTAAACCGATTTATTGGTTAGGTAGAATGGATCATCTCATATGCGACCCTCTGGTTACAATTCGTGCCCAGCAAATGCAGCGATTCAAATACTGCATTGGCAACTCTCATGTTAAAATCGCGGTAAAACTACCTCGGCAGATTGACCTCCAATACAAAGGGGCCATTTTGCAAAGGAACGTTTAATTAATGCTTTGAGTTACTGGAGGTGACTTATCAGGAGAAAATGCAAAACAAGCGGGAGTCGATTTCTGTGCAATTCAGATCGCTGGTTCGTATATGCCCAAGCTCAACTGTTATTACAGAACAGTAAAACTCTTTTTGGACGAGTCAGCTGGTAAAATTAGCAGAGAAAGAAGCTCATTAGGAACAACAGGAAAGAGAATGCACACCTCGTATTATTGTGATGTACTAGCACGCTAAGTTTTATTAACTGACAATAGAACAAATAGAAAGGATTGCCGAGCGCAGATTTTATGCGCAGACTCAAAGACTTTTGAGGTCCATTAGACGTTACAGACATTCTATGGATGTCTCTTACATGTCCAAATGTCCGCCTATTAGATATCCAAACAGTACATCTAATGGATATGCTATTTACGATACTGGTCCCCTTGAATTCGTGACAAACATGCTCACCAATAGCGACAGTATTAGAAATACTAGCTGTTATTTCCTCGGGAGAAGGGTACCTGTAACCCTGAAAACGATGAAGGCGGCGACGGAGCGCCAGAAGAATATGTCAATGGACATCAAGAACGGGCTTAAAGAGTTGACGGAGGCAGTGGATTTCGTATCCTTCTGCAGAGCCAGCTGGAAAAAGGCGGAACAAGAGGCCAAGGCTGTTGCTCCGCAGGAACCGCGGGTCGACCAGACTGTCACCCAAAAATGCACGGCAACGTCGTCTGCGGAAATGGGGGCAGACAAAATGAAGAAGAGTGGCTTAGATGTGGCACCGGCTCACGTCGAAGCCCAAAAAGAGAAAGAGCCTTACTGACAGGGCTCCAACAGGAATGAGGAAGATCGCCACAACGGATAATATGACCACTGACATACAAATGGTGACGAGATGGTGAGGATCAGGAAGGGTCTGGCATACAGAATGAGGGAGCTGTTGGGCGAGGGCGCCAGCGTCAACGCCCTTCAGCCGAAAGCAACACTAGAGTTCAGGGATTTGAACTGCCTAACCACCGAGGAGGAGGTTCGACAGGCACTTTCAAAAATGAGGCCGGCGAGGCCAAGGTGGTCACCACGAAGCCCAACACCAGGGAATTGAGGATGGTTATTGTCTCACGATAGATGAGAGGCAGATGTAGTAAAACTGCTCCAGACCGCCCGAGTTAAAATCGGGTGGGTAAGGCGAAGGCTGGAAGTGGCACGCTGTTACCGGTGCTTCGGATACGGACACAGACAGAGGGACTGCACCGGGCCGGACCGGAGAAAGGAAGACCTATGCATCAAATGCGGTGAGAAGGGTCACAAGATTAAACAGTGTACGGGAAGTCCTAGATGCTATCTGTGCAGTGGCACAGCTGTCGATCACGTCCCCGGACCCGGCAGGTGTGAGGCCTTTAGGAAGGCGCTGAAAGCCGCCAGAAGAACCGTAAGATCGCCATCGTGAAGCTCCTTCAGGCAAACATGCATCGAAGCAGGACGGCTAAGGACCTTTGCCAGCTATGTTTAGAGCTGGCGGTCGACGTCGTCATCATCAGTGGGCAATACCGGGACAGAGAGGAGGCTGGGTGGCATGGGGACATCACCGGAAGGACAGGCCGGAAGGTTAGTCAACGTACAGCACCCTCCGGAGACGAGGTGGAACCCTGCCAGGCTGGATCCCTTTCTCTAGTCGTGACAGTTGCGGCCGGCCAAAATGAAATCATCAGCAGCACGAATTCCGCTCAGGGGATTGCGGGAGGTACGATTTTCTTGTTGCGAAAAACCTGCAATGCGTCGATGCCGCAGGTGCATCGTTCCGGTGGAAGGCGGAAAGCCATCTATTGGTGGACGGAAGAAATCGCTGAGCTTAGGAGAAGCTGCCTGCGTCTGAGGGGGATAGTCATCAGATTAAGAAAACCAGACCCAGACCTGGTAGTGGCGGAAGACGGAGAGTAAACAAAGAAACAACTGAAAAGGGCGATAAACATCAACAAGAGGGCCAAATGGGGAGTTGCGACAGGAGGTTAACAAAGATCTCTGGGGACTCGGTTACAAAATCGCTACCAAGAAGTTTTGCATGACGTCTGCGCATTCCAGCCTAGGAGCAGCACAAATGGATCGTACCGTTGAGGAGCGTTTCCCAAAGCACCCAGAGAGAGAACCCGATGCCGATGGGGTGGAATCAGCGAGACCTCGCCGTTTATAGAGGACGAGCTGACCGAAGCCGCACGTTTCCTGCAGAGCGGAAAAGCACCAGGCCGGACGGATGCCCCCGAGGCCGTAAAGAGTGTTGCGAACAGGTGTCCACAGCTCTTTTGCACACTTACAACCAGTGTCTGGTGGAAGGAGTGTTTCCATGGGCATGGAAAACCCAACGCCTTGTGCTTATTAGCAAGGGTGACTCAAACACAGCATCGGCGTACAGACCACTCTGCATGCTGGATACGGTAGGGAACTTGAAAGGCTTCTAAAGACGCGGCTCCTGGTCAGCGTCGACGCCGCCGGAGGACTATCTCCCAGGCAGCACGGTTTTAAGAAGGGCCATTCTAGAATTAACGCCGTTCGGGAAATTGTGGACACCAGGGGAATAGTGGCGCTCGTTACCCTTGACATGAAGAACGCTTTCAATAGCGTCAGATGGGACGTTATCCTGAACGTCCTGGAGAACCGCTTCCACATCCGGCATTACCTCCTGCGGATGTTGCGGAGTTACCTGCCGGACAGAGTGCTCAGGTACGTGACAACGGAGGAATGGCGCACGATGAGGATAACGGCGAGAGCCGCCCAGGGATCGATCCTGTGACCAGACCTGTGGAACATCTATGATGGCACCCTCCGCGTGGAAGCTGACACCTACCTGGCGTGACGACATCGCGGCCGTGGTTGTCGCTGCCGACATCGAGGACGTCCAGAGGCGGCTCAATCAGGTTATGAGGAGGGTCACCACCTGGATAGACGAACACGGGTTGGAGCTGGCCACGCAAAAAACGGTATTATATTAGTGATAAGTTATATTAGTGTTATATTAGTGACCGAACGTAGGATTCCTCTGCGAATACCGCTGAAGGTCGATATGGAGACGATCACGACATCCGAGTTTGTAATGTACCTAGGAGTACACCTGGACAGTCGTATGACATACTGGGACCACATTTGCTTCGCGGCAAATAAAGTGGCCCAAAAGGTTACCCTACTCAGCCGACTGATGGCCAACATCGGTGGGATCAGCGCCGAGTAAACACCGGCTTCTGACGTCGATATCGGAGTCCGGTAGCGGAGGCGGCGGCCTTAGTTGTAGCAGGAGTAATCCCTGTAGATCTTCTAGCCAATGAGGGAAGGCAAATCTCCCTGGATAAGCTGGAAGGCGGATCAACAAGCGGGCGGGATACGAGAGAGCGTAGAGATGGACGGCTGAATTGATTACGGATCTTTTAGTCTGGATGAACAGAGGAGAGGTTGACTATTACCTCAATCAGTTGCTGATGCGGCACTGGTACTTCAACGATTACTTATGCAAAATGGGGAAAGTGGATAGTGCCTCCTTTCGGTACCTAGACAGCGACTGTGACGATGCTCGCCATGCATTCTTGGAATGCGTAAGGTGGTAAAGCCGCACAGAGATCAACTGGAACGAGATGTCGGAGTACTCGCACTGGCAAATTTAATTCGGGTGATGCTGCGAGGCCGGGACGCATGGTCCAGGGTCTTTGCCTTCGCAAAGACGATTTTGATCGCTAAGAAGCAGGAGATGGACGGACGCTAAACACGGGGCACCACCTCGAAGGAATGTGATAAACGATACTGAGGTGGAATCTTGCTTGACGGGCAGGTTTTTTAGTGGGTGCGAGTCACACACCACTTTTATTTTCAGCACTGTGCCCACTGCTCAGCATACCACTTACGAATTCAAAGGGACCGGTATCGTAGATAACACTCACATCATCCGATGTAATACATAGCCTATCCATTGCATTAGATGTATTATATGTTTAGCGTAACATTTTAGCACAGTATTTACTGGTAAACACATCTTCCGAGAGTTCCGTTTTTTATAGAAAAGAAAACGTATAATACTACAATAAATAGTTCACAAGTGAAGGTATATATTTTAACAAGTTTACAAACAACAAAATATTACAAATTATTTTTGTTAATCTACTTAACTCCTGTTCCTTCTTTTGACTTCCGGCAAAGAAAAAAAGACCACTGGCAGCTAGATATATCTACTAACGTGGTAATCTTAAGGTCATATAAAAATAATCAGTTATGTTCATATACAAACTATAATTAAAACACATTTATTTTTTTAAATTTTCCTGCAAGTACCTATTCATAGTAATCCAGTAATGTGGATAATTAAAATTAGACATGTCATCTTAGATTTTAATAATCAATATTAGGGGTTCAGAAAGGAATAGCATTAGAAGACCAGCTGTAAAACAGCAAGAATAGGGGCACAGAATAGCAATAAGGAGAAACGTAAGTCATGATACGCCATACGGGGCGTAGCGGAGCGGTACTTATAACATTTTGAAATATTAAATATTTTCGATTTTCCTTATTATCATCAGTGTGGTATGTCTGGTAATAATAGGTCGTATTTACAGCTTGTGCTTAACTTAACAATGCCGTGATTATGTTTAGTTGGTTTTTAAATAATTTCTGGCACTGTACATTTTTTTCGCTAATAATCGCCTCTTTCTTATTTAGTGTGAGTAATCACAATTAAAAGATTGCAAGTTTTTTACAGTGAGAAAATAACAAATTAATGTATTTACATCCCCCCGTTAGCCGGACGGGGACTTTACCAATTAAGCTAGTAGAGGGCGAGGTTTGAGCGTTTTAACCGAACATATGTCGATATTAGATCTTGAAAGGCCGGCAAGACGCAAATATGCAAAGATTGCAAGTTTTTTACAGTGAGAAAATAACAAATTAATGTATTTTTGCTTTTTATTGTAATAATTAGGAGTAATTTTTTCCAAGAAACATTTTTCTCGCGCAGGATTCGAACCTACATTCCCCCGTTAGCCGGACGGGCGCTTTACCAATTAAGCTAGTAGATAACGAGGTTCGAGCGTTTTAACCGAACCTATGTCGATATTAGATCTTGAAAGGCTGACAGGACGGCAAATATGCAAGTTTCGGGTAAAGCTCGTTACCCTTGTAATCTGCAACCGGGTAGTGCACTGAACGGGTACCCGAATCCTGAAAAAAACGGGTTTCGCCTAGTGCTGTGCATTTTAACCGGATAAGCGGTTAACGGGTATCATAAAAACCGGTCACGGCGGTGGATCGGTCACGACGGTTAACCGGTCGCGAAGGTTAACCGGTCGCGAAGGTTAACCGGTCGCGAAGGTTAACCGGTCGCGAAGGTTAACCGGTCACAGCGGTTTTTTGCCAGTTTTAGGACCGTGTTGAGGAATCTTTTTGAAATTTATGGAATCTGCTATAAATACTATATGGCATTACGCCAATAAATGTTTGACTGACAAGACATGGAAGTGCAAAGTAACTAATTTAGGCATAAATGAATTTGAATAAACTTTTTAGACAATAGAAATAAATACGATAGCATGGAGATATAAATTAAGTTTAGTTAGTTAAGGAAAATCATGCTACTAAGCGATAATCAACAAGTAGTACCGCAAACAATTATTGTGCCTTACACGAATGATTACTTAAGAGTAAGTATTTTACCTATTCGTATTGGGTAGTCGCCAATTATTAACGCAATACTTTTTATTTACTTGCGAGGTGTCGAGTACATTTATAACGTATGGATGTTGTTTCAATCAATAAGTTATGCTTCAAACTACTTATCGCTAACAAGTATTGGAAGGAAAATGTGTTTGTGATACACTGTTTTAGAGCTAGTTATAACAATTCGTATTAAAAAAAAGCAAATGGACATTCAGAAACTCGGTAAGAAAATAAAAAATGCTGCTAAATAAAAAGATTAACATTAAGAAAAGTGGCTTTTTTATACGTAAATGCAAGTGTACCTACAAGGCCTTACAGAAGCTGATACGAGAAGCGCAATTTAATGTGAATTTATAAACTTCAAGTTTATTGATATGCTGAATATAAAAAAAAAGACTGTTGAGTATAAATTTAAGCTCTTAAAATATGTTCAAGGATGAAGCGAGTTATAGCAAACTTTAAAAACAAAACATTAAACTGGGTCTCAATTTATATAACAATATTATTTTTGAAAATTGTAGCACGCGTATATCTATACACAAAAACATAAAAACTAGTAAAATACTTAAGATAGATATACAATAAATAAAACTGCCTTTTAATTGATTACGGCGATTATCCGACAAGAGCGGTTAATCGGTCAAGACGATTATGGGTCACGATAGTTTATCGGTCATGGCGGTTAACCGGTTATGGCAGTTAACCGGGTCACGCCGGTTATTCGGTTATGTACATACGGTTAACCGGTTATGAAATCTCTCCGGTTGCACAGCACTAGTTTCGACAGCCCTAATATACATATTACATACATATACAGACACTGCGGGTCAACATTATAATTGGGTAGAACCTAAGTTCAGCTGCGGATTGTCCTATAGGTTATAGGTGTTGGTGGAACGACCCTAACACGCTCGGGTAATATTTATGGTTACATTTTGTTTACTTCTGTCAAAAGGTGCCTCAATCCTCATCTTTTAGGGTCTTTGCGCCAACTGTGCCGTCCGTTGACGCTACAATGATCGGTGCATCTGGTCTTTACATGGGTAAAAGTTAAGCGTCGGTCTGCTGACCGTTGCCTATAGGGGGAAACACCGAATTTAGCTGAGGCCATAAGTACCATCTTTGGGTGCTTTGATGAGAATCTACCTGTAAATCTTCTTGATGTCTGCACATATAACGTACTTTCATTGTCTGAACCGAAGTATTAAACTCAGCAGAAAGTGATAATAGATGGAGAGGTACTAGAGACGATCATTGCGTCTCTGTACCTACCCATCGACTCACCAGAAGGACTACCAGGAACTAATATGGAGACCCTAGTGGCGTTTACCAGCAAGAATAAGCTGGAACTAATTGTTGGAGCTGATACCAATGCTCATCATGTGACATGGGGCAGTAGGGACAATAATTCAAGAGGTAAGTCTCTATTTGAATATTTATGTGGTACTGAACTTGACTGTCTGAACCGTGGCGACAAACCGACGTTTAGAACATCGAGGCGGAATCACTGATTGACATAACTCTCTGCACTCTAGGGGTGCGGGAAAACATCAGGAATTGGCACGTATCAGATGATCCATCTCTGTCTGATCATGCGTACATATCCTATGAAATTTCTAACTACGCAACGGAGCTAAAAACGTACAGGGATCCCAGAAGGACTAACTGGGAGTCCTACAGGGAAGACCTCTCTGCAGCAGCCCGTAACTATCCTGTAAGGATCAGGAATAGTGAGGAACTAGAGTTGGCCCTTGTATGGTTGCAAGGGACCATTCTCTCGTGCTATGAAAACAACTGTTCACTAAGGGAGCGTCGCTCGCCAAGACAGGCCGTTTGGTGGTGTAAAGAGCTGAACACTCTCAGAAGAGAAACACGCCAGTTATTTAACAGGGCGAAAAAAACGGGAAACTGGGAAGCTTATAAGGCTAAACTAGGTACTTATAACAAAAGAATTAAAGAATCGAAGAAGAAGGCCTGGAGAAACTTCTGTGAGGACATAGAAAGTGTCCCTGACATGGTCAGAATTCACAGGATTCTGAAGAAGGACTCTTCTAACACACTCAGGTCCATTCAGCTGCCGGACGGGAGGTTCACAACCACTGCGGAGGAGACTCTTGAGTACCTTCTCAGCGTGCACTTTCCCGGCTCGGACAGGGTGGACTTCGGCAAAACAAACAATCAGACGCAGTGAGGAGGGCGTCTATGGAAGATTGGAGGAAATCAAACGATATTTTCAAACCTCATCTTGTTCGTTGGGCAGTTGAGTCGCTTGAACCGTATAAATCACCGGGACCAGATGGCGTGTTTCCAAGATTGCTACAGGAGGCAATTATGTCTCCAATTGCCTCCTGTAGCAATCTTGGAAACACATGGGGCCCCTCTTGGAGATATTTAGAGTTACCCATGCGTTGGGCTACATTCCCAAGGCTTGGAGAGATACTAGGGTTGTGTTCATTCCGAAACCTGGGAAGAACACATACTATCATCCGAAATCATTCAGACCAATTAGTTTCACATCTTTTATGCTGAAGACTATGGAAAAAATTATATACCTAAATATTACAGAAGGAGCACTTGCGAGATATCCTCTGCATCCTCTGCAATGGGCATACCAAAGGGGAAAATCAGGAGAGGCTGCCCTGCATAGTTTGGTGGAAGGACTCGAAATGAGCCTACATCAAAAGGAAGTTGCCCTTGCAGTATTTTTAGACATCGAGGGCGCCTTTGATAACACATCAACGCCCTCGATCAACCGATCACTAATGGAACGGAACATTGACCACACGACTAGCAGATGGGTTGACTGCATGCTAAGAGGCAGAGTGGTCTATGCCAATATGCTAGATAAAAATATCGCCATGAGGACCACTAGAGGGTGTCCTCAAGGGGGAGTACTGTCACCACTGCTGTGGAGCTTGGTCGTGGATGATCTCGTCAGATCATTCAACGACAAAGGAATATGGACGCAGGGGTACGCTGATGACATTGTCATCGTAGCTAGGGGGAAGTTCCCAGGCGTGGTGGCGGGCATCATGCGTAATGCACTGCGAATGGTGGAGGAGTGTGCCTTTCACAAGGACTCTCAGTTAATCCACAAAAACAAAGTTGGTTGCCTTTACCAACATGAGAAACTCAATGACCTAGGCGGCATTAGACTGTTTGGGCAGGAGTTACAATTAACCAAGGAAGTAAAGTATCTGGGTGTTACCCTTGATGCGAAATTGAGCTGGAAAAATCACTTAGTTAAAACAACGACCAGGGCCACGCAACTATTCTGGTGCTGCAGGAGAGTTGCTGGCAAAACCCTGGGATTAAAGCCGAAGGTGATCCATTGGCTATATACTGCCGTGATAAGACCAGCGATAACATACGGGGCAATAGTCTGGTGGAGGAGGACAGAAGTGTCCTCCGCAGCGAAGCTGCTGACCGCTGTACAGAGACAGGCATTGCTGGGTATCACTGAGCGCAACTAACAGTACAGGGACCGCCTCTTTGGAGACCATTGTGGGCCTCCCCCGCTGGAACTCTATGTGAGAGCGGAGGTAATGAATGCGATCCTTAGACTGAAAGCCACCAACTTGTGGCATCCCAACTTCAGGTGGGAGGACACACTTATACTACGGGCACGTTACTGACGGCCATTGCTACAAATGCCCACGGACAGCATGGTACCCGAAATTATCTTCACTGAAAAGGTGAAAATCTCCATACCGAACAGAGATCAGGCACGTAGTGAAGTCACTGCTAACGAAAACTGGTACACGGATGGATCCAAATCCAGCCAGGGACAGGAGCCGGTATTTGTGGGCCAGTCCTAATCAAAGGATATTCATAAGCCTGGGGAAACATACAACGGTCTTTCCAGGCAGAGGTATTCGCCCTTGCAGCCTGTGCAGAAATTATTGCAAAGGGGCTACATGAGGAGAAAATTAATATAATGATGACAGCCAGGCTGTCATTAAGGCAGTCTCAAACCCTGTAACTAGGTCAAAACTAGTTAGGGACTGCAAACAATCTCTCATGCACTGCACGAGACAACATGGTGTCTGATTTGTGGTGCCGGACATGAGGATATAAAGGGCAACGTAATAGCCGATGAACTAGCCAAGGAGGCTCTAAGAGACACTTCATGGGTCGAGAGCCCGTATGTGGGATTACTAAGGATTCCGCAAGAAGGGAGATCTGGACCTGGTTAGATAAAGAAAGTACAAAGAAATGGAGGTCGACTGAAGGTAACTCCATACTAAACGCTGATAGGGGATGG
Source organism: Protaetia brevitarsis (assembly GCA_004143645.1). Lineage (NCBI taxonomy): Eukaryota > Metazoa > Arthropoda > Insecta > Coleoptera > Scarabaeidae > Protaetia > Protaetia brevitarsis. The sequence continues at coordinate 782,347 of RXPK01000289.1, read as the reverse complement.
GATGGTAGTTTCTCTGATAACCTACTCAAGCGCATTAAGAAAGAAGTTAAAACCATTACTGGGTTGGTAACTGGACACTGTCTTCTGAAAAAGCATCTATACAACACAGGCAGGCCGTGTAAGCGAACCGTGGTGTAGAAGATGCGAACTACAGGAGGAAACGAGTTTACATGTAATCTGCACATGTGAGGAACTAAAGGTACTCAGGCAGAAATATTTCGGGAGAGATCTATTGGAGCCCTCGAAGGTCCTCAAGTTTCCACTGGGCAAGATACTGGGCTTTATAGAGAACACCAAGCTGCTCGAGTGGAAATAAGAGAATCAATAGGGATGGTACAATGAGCACCAAGCTCAAGTGCCCGGACATCAAGTGCCCACCCTAACTTGAACGAATGAACGAATGAAGTCAGCAATCTTTGCAAATTCGGGCTTACATGTTGTAGACAATTTAATGACAAACTTGTTGTTGATGGTGATGATGCCAGCAAACACCACTCATAGTTTTGTTGTTGACTATTGTGATTGAAAACTCCATGATGTGGCAAATACAAGCGTGGTTCGTCTTTTGCTTCATCTTCGTCAACTATCATATGTCCTAATTCTTCGTACTCTGCCATTCATTGTATGCTTCATTAAATAATCGATTCCGTTGCAGTTTTTTTCTTGAGATTTGCCAATCTATTGAGTGTAGTTACTGTGGGGTTATCAAGTTGGATGGAGGTTCTTTTATCGATAGTGCAAACAAAAACCTTCCATTATTATCTCGTTGAACAATCTGCTCTTAGATTCTGTAGGTACCTATTCCACCATACTTTGATCTGCCGCTGGTTCTAGTGCTTCCGTTTCTACCGGTGCCGTATCTCGCTCGAGAAACTGAGGGATGCTACATATCCTTGCTAGTTTGTCTCTTTAGGATTTCCGTACCTGGCCTTGGGGAGAATGATATTCAGGCTAAACTTTATGGTTTGAACATGATGGTTTATGACATGTGCCATCATATTATAGAGTCGATTATCCTGCCTGAGCATAGTATACAGCACTTCCGCTCTGGATCTTGTGATAAAAGTGGGTTCCTTGTATATATTGGCCACTTCTAACCCTTCTGAAAAAATAAATTGTATAAATAACTCACGTCATGGGTTGGTGGCCGCGCTGACCCATGCCATGTGCATTTGCGTCACATCCATTAATTACTTGGACGTCCTTTTTCTCTATATGCAGCTATGGTACTTATTATGGGAGGCGGACACTCTTTGTCTTCGCCGAGGAAGTAAGCTGGGCAGATTATGCAACTTCTGGTTCTTTCTTCCATTTTGACTGTAAGGATACCTGTAATCACGTAATCAGAGAAAAGTACCGAGATGAGTGTACAGTCGCCGTTTATCACTCGAACGAATGGCTGGATGCTTTGACGGTGCGAAATATTAATGTCGGTCACTGTACATGTAATCCTTGAACTGTATATTATGCATTCTTTTAGTTTTACTGACGTAGGATTGTACAATTTACCTTTTTATGTGGTTAAACCTGCAGCTTTTCCTTTTATAAACCACGGTTCCAGCAGTAACGCCACATCTAGACTTTAATTATCGAACGTCCTAACAAATGTTGCTGACGTAGCTTTGCATGCTTGAGGTTCATTTGCAGGGCCTGTACCTCCCTCTTCCTTCCTACGAAGGGAGTTCTTCGACGGCTAAACCCCTCGCAATATTGTCTGCCTCTATTGGAACAGCCCTTCTCCGTGGCAAGATGCCTTCTGAGGGGGTTAATTCCGCTCTGGGAGATTGTATCTACGGAAGGGTAACGTTATGAGGAGCCCCTTCTCCCATCGCGCCTTACCTTTGCGTTCTGTTGGCTCATTCGAGCAGGTGGCACTTTCTTCGCCTGTTTTCTCTACTCCAGATTGCTCTTCCTTGACATAGAACTTCGCTCTTCCTAGGCCAAAGTTGGGGTGCAGATATAACTTCTTTAGCTCCCCTGCTAACTCTTTAGTCCACCGACTACCTTTGTCCCCTTTATGTGCATTCCAAACGGTTCAAAGGTTGATATTAAAGCGTCGATTACCACTTTTATTCAGCTGAGAATTTTTTCCGTGGGTACCTCTTGGCCGTTTTCATCTGGCACCAAAGTCGTGTAAATCCACTGCCTTGGAACGCCTTTCCCTTCCAGAGCCTTATAGGTGGCACTCTTTCCTAGCTTGAAGTGAACTGATCGCCAAGTTCAGCCATTGCACGCTATTCTGGTCGGCAGAGCTCACGATAAGATGCCAGGTCGACTTCACGAAATGGACTTGAAGTCCTTGTTCCGGGAGGTTGTCATAAGCTCCCAATAAGGAGAGAGGACTTTGGGAAAGGGACTTTGATACAACGAGTGTAAACGCTGGTATTTATATCGCGTTAAAGAAATATAACAACGTAGTTGTTTGCCATCAATAATTTACTGAATCGCAAAAAAAATTACACTCTCTTGGATTACATCTGAACAGCATGGAAACAAAAAATTGTTTGTGATTATCTGAAACACTATTTCGTGGAGTCGAGTTGTAAAGAAAATCTAATAAACTGTGTAGTTGTGTCCTCAGTCGCTTCAAATCTCCGCGGCGCGGCGGGTGACTGGAGTCTGCGCAGTATGGATATAGTTACGGATGGTAACGCGGGGTACTAGTTCACTTTTAAAGTATGTCAGATGAATAGTTTAGTTAAGTCCAGTGTAATTGGAAAAAAAGGTAGGAAACAATAGAGAAGGGTTGCCACATACGCAAGTTGCTTCAAGTATCCACGGCGTGCTCAGTGAAGGGAGTCGACGCAGTGTAGATACAGCCGATGGCGGAGTGGGGTACTAGTTTACTTTAACGAAGAATAGTTTGAGAGCGGTATAAGTGGAAAAAGTTAAGAAATCTCTATAATACAGCTAACCACAGTAAATGCCATGCAGCTTCTGACTTAAATTTACATAATAGCAAATCAAATCTTAATAATAAGACTTTTTATCAGTAACGTAAAAATTCTACATGTTAATGTACAATGCATGTTAAATAAAATTGCACTTATTGAAATATTGTTATTAAAAGAGTGTCCTCATGCATTTTGTGTCTTCGTACATTGGGCAGATCATGCGTTTTCATTCTTCATCTGCATATTTGGACAATTACGAACTAATTTGCAGTTTTTATCGGAAAAAATATAAGCATAGCAGCACAGCCATTTATGCACAAAAAATGAAATAAAAATAAAACCTATAGTTTACATAGTGAAGTTTTGCAAAAAACTTGATTTTGAGACATTGTGATTAAGTACTAGCGCTGGCACACGGGTACCCGAAATTTTTAGCTACGGATTACCCAGTTTCTAGAACCCGGTTAAAACTCGATCTCGGGTAATACCCGATTTCGGTAAAGCTCGATACCCGGGTAGTGCACTGAACGGGTACCCGACTCCTGAAAAGACGGGTTTCGATAGCCCTACTAAGTACAAACCTGGTCTTCTCATTCTTCCCATATTTTTAGGTTTCCTAGGCAATCCCAAGCTAGTTTAGATGTTATCTGATAGCGTGCTAATATCCTTAGGGCTGTTTGACTATCCGCTAGGATATTGATCAGTTGACTTTTGGGTTGCTGTTCCAATGCCGTACGGGCGTACCAAACGGAAATACTAGCAATAGAAACATGCTAGTACTTCCGTTTGGTATACGATGGTATATTATCCCAATACCATACATTCTTTATGCTTTCTCCCTAAGCATCCCCCATGTTTCTCCAATTGTTCTACGGTTTGTCATTAATACCCATTTATATTTGTCATATGTTCAAGGTGTTGATTCCATGGTACAAATATACAAAGTATGCTCGAAGCGATAACGTTATTCTGGTTTTATTGTCAATTTTGTTATAGAAGCTGTCAGTTGTCAAATTGTACTAATGCACTCTTTTAAAAACTTTAACAGTTGATAGCTCCTATGACGCGATTTGCGAACAACAGCAGAATAACTGTTACGTTCAGTTTTATTTTCTTGTACGCGTGGCGTATAGCTAGGGTTATCGCCTTCTCGCTGTCCGTCTTCTGTATATGGACTCTATGGTTATCATTGTATACTCCTATCTCAGGGTCACTCGGTCCGTATCGCCTCATAGATGTCGCATATTGTGCCGTTTTTGGTCATCCTTTTTTTGTGGGCTGTTATCGGGTATGTCATCTGAGGACTTTCGGAATTTTTCGTAGGCCCTCTCTCTGCAAGTAATTGTCGAAGCGAGTGAACGCGACTGCAGGTTGATTTCTCTGAAGTGCCTTTTGGAAGGTTTTTATCGCTCTTGCGGATTTATTAATCTACTCGTATTATTTGTTTTTGTGGTGCAATTTAGCGTCTTAGACGCCGTTTTCGTGTATCAACGAAATTTTTACGGATTGTGGTTTTATCAAGTTCCACGTTTCACTTTGCTTTGCGTCAGTTGTGCCCTATTTGACCCCCAAATAGGTAAGTCCTTTTCGTTAACAGTTCTCTTTTTTTTGGTAACTAACACTGAGGTTACTGCGATCCTCTCGTATAGGGTTGTGGTACGGGACGAGATATCAGCGACCACACGTGCCACCACGTGTTGATACCCCGTACACCGGCAAAGGAATTTCCGATGGCTTTGCAACGATTTACGCCGTTTGATTCAGCGAGTGCCCCGCTGCCAGCTGAGGGACACTCAGGAGCGTCAGTTTGATGTCCGGCCTAGCCCCGAGGTAGAACCAACGTCATCCTCGCGAGGTAGGATTGTTTTAATTTGTTCTTCACGCCATCGCGGGTTAGACGCGCGGGAAGCCGCTCCGACCTGGGGACTCAGAACTTTTTTTATTTTTCCCTGTGACGGCCGTGTACCGAGTTTATTTTTATTACGCTTAATTTTTGTCTTATGTAGTTCAGCTCTTAAAGTGATAGTCTCCCTGTAAACTTTGTGTACGATTTAACTTTTTTTTTTTACTTCCATTTCAATTTTGAACGTACAATATACCGTAGAGATCGCTCTACTTGTCCCCTCAGGACGAATAGTTGTTTTTTTATAATTTTATTTATATTATCGGCCTTCAGCCTTTCAGAGTGGCATTACCCCGTGGGGTTGCCCCTTTCTAAACTTACGTGAACAGTTGTGTGCGCATTACGGGTTGCCCGAACCCCTTTCTTTGTAATATTTTACTGACTGCTGTAAACCGATCAGAATCTTGGTGGTGGTATATGAGATTATATTATATTAACCGTATTTTGACTATACTTAACCTTGGGGTTGTCCTAAAAGGGCCCGCCCCCTGTTGCGCTATACCTTTGAATGTCCTACTGTTCTCTAGTAAAAGTCACTTTCGAGTGTTAACGATTTTTAATAAATTTGATTCGCTTACAATTTAAATTTTGTGTTTTCTTGTAAACTGTGGCGTGTGCCTCGGAGGTTGTTTTATACCTCCACACTTACCCGCGAGGTGCGCTCTGGGGACTCCTACACCGGGGATTGGCCTGGGGCTCCGTTTTTTTTTGGAACGTGGGTGGCGCTCTACCAGTCGCCCCAACACCTGCCGAAGTGTTGTTATCGGAACCGGCACGACCATCTGCGACTGAGCTGGCGGCCACGGAAGCTCCTTTCCCGAACATCCACCGTGGTGTTAAGTGAGGACGATTACCCAGGTAGGTCCACGTTTTCGGGTACCACCCTGGACTCTAAGCTCGCTACCCCTCCCTGGTACCACTTTATTTTCGTTATTTTGCGCTTAACAAGACTGGTGGTAGCAAAAGTTTTGGCGCCCAACGTGGGGCTCGAGTTCTTTTTTTTTTCGTGCCATTTTTGAGCTTTTTAGGCTTTAGTTGCTTTTCGCTCCCCCCTTTATTTTTTTTATTTCTCTTTTCTACGGTTTATTTGCGCTGCGTTTTCGCGGTAGCGTTTTGGTCGTTCCGGTTGAGCGTTTTTTTTTTGTATTTGTCATGGATTTTAAAATGGATATTGGACGGTTATCGCGGGATGAGTTAGTGTATGAGTTGCGCATACACGGAGTAACGGAGTCCGGTACAGTTGAGATAATGCGTAGGACTCCCAGACAGTTAACTAAAATGTCAAATAGTACTAGTTACGTGCGGCCTAAGCATCCGTTCACCTTTGAGGAAGATTCTACGGCTATTAAAGCTAAATTAACCGAGCTTACGCAGCTCATTGATGTTTTCAACGATTCCCGTAAATCTTCGGAATTCCGTAAGCTTTCGTCTAAGATTGCGCATTTGTTTGGCCGTATCAATCGCGCTGTATCTACGTCGGAAGAGCAAACCACTGCTCGTTCAGAATTATTAGTGAGTTTAGTTAGTTTGTCTTCGCAACTTACCTTTAAGGCCAAAATGTTTGAACGTACTTCCACTTTGGGTCAATTTTCCGCCCTGGATTTGTCGGCTTTAGGTGATAACGCGCCAGAATTGGCTGATTCCTCGGACGGTGATATAGGAACCGTTGAGCCCGGTAACGCGTGTCGGCAGCGTGTTGCGAATGGACCTAAGCCTGTACCAGTATCGTCTTGGGGCTTTAAATTTAGTGGACTTAGTGGAACATCAGTTAGCGCCTTTTTAGAGAGGGTTAATGAGTTGAAAGTGGCCAGAAATTCCATAAGCGAGTTATTATACCGTTCCGCTATCGATCTTTTTTCTGACCGTGCTTTGATTTGGTACCGCGCTAATAGGGATAGCTTTGATTCTTGAGAGGACATAGCTCAGGGTTTGCGTGAGGATTTTCAACCTTCGGATTACGACGACCGGCTTGTATGAGGAAATTAAAACATAAGAACACAGGGTGTTGACGGAACCCATTGGATTATATATAATCGATTATGAAGGGTATGTTCGCGCGTTTAACGGTTCAATTACCGGAAGCTACCAGACTTAAGATACTATTAAAGAATATTCTGCCCTTTTATCAAACGCAACTGGGTCTCACTGAAGTTACTAGCATAGGACAATTATTGAATCTTTGTAGGAAATTAGAAGCGCGTAAAGCTTCCGTTGAAGCTTATGTACCGCCGCCTAGTCGAGCAAAGGCTTTAGAGCCCGATTTAGCTTACGTGAGCGCTCCCTCGCCCTCTATGTCGTGTGATGCTGTTCCGTATACGCCTGTAGCTAACTTGCGCTGCTGGAACTGTAATGGTGAGGGGCACCGTTCCTCTCAATGTACACAGGCAAGGAAGCGACATTGTTATCGATGCGGATCGCCTAATGGACAGTACCAACTTGTCCAAAATGTTCGGGAAACGAACGACAGACGCGTTAGGAGGTCGTATGGCGTGTCGAGTTGTAGAAACGACCAACATCGAGAATAAGATTCCTCTGGATTTTATATTAGCTCACGCAGAGGACGATGAAAGACCTTCAGGTTCGAATTTTTGATAAGACTTTTTTTGGGCTATTAGATTCCGGTGCTTCGCGTACTATCCTGGGAAAACCTGGTTGGGATATTTTGAGAACTCTTGGTATTCCGTTAAAACGTAGAACTTCCACATGCACCGTTGCGTCCGGACAGAAGTGTTGCGTTGTCGTTATGGGTGAAATTTCTGTCCCTGTGCAGTTGCGCGATCGAGAAAAACTCATCGATATTATAATTGTGCCTGAACTACCGCATGTCCTAATTTTGGAGTCGGATTTTTGGCGAATCATGGGAATTATACCTGACTTGAGGAAAGGAGAATGGGTGTTCTCTCCCGAAAAGCATGTACTAGATGCACTATGCACTAAACCTCATCTTACCGACCAACAGCGATTACAGTTGGAAGAATTAGTAGAAACTGCTTTTCCTAAGAGTGCTGAAGGCAAACTTGGTTGCACTTCGTTAGTTGAACACCATATTCAGACCAATAGTCCACCGATACGGCAACGATATTACCCTATTTCTCCAGCCATGCAGAAAATCGTGGATCAAGAATTGGATAAGATGTTAGCTTTGGGAGTTGTAGAAAAATGATCAAGCCCTTGGTCTTCGCCTATTTTGTTGGTGCCAAAGAAGGATAAGACTTACCGCTTTTGTGTAGATTACCGCAAACTTAATCAGGTAACAGAGAGAGACGCGTACCCTCTGCCTTATGTCTCTAATACTTTAGATAAGCTTCGAGACGCCAAATATCTTACATCTCTTGATATTAAGTCAGCCTATTGGCAGATCCCTGTCGCGGAATCTTCTCGCCCTCTTACTGCCTTTACCGTACCCAATCGCGGACTTTTCCAATTTAAACGTCTACCTTTTGGTCTTCACAATTCGCCTGCTACCTGGCAACGTTTCATAGATGGTGTGTTGGGACCTGAATTGGAACCTAAAGTTTTTGTCTACCTCGACGACATCATTATCGTCACACAAACCTTTGAGGAACATATGACTGTACTTAAAGAGGTACTGAAAAGATTAAGGACTGCTGGACTTACTCTTAGTAAGGAGAAATGTTTATTTTGTCGTGAGGAACTAAAATATCTTGGCTACGTTGTAAATGGAGATGGATTACTTGTAGATCCAGATAAAGTTAAAGCGATTATCGAGATACCTACTCCTAAATCTGTCACAGAAGTGAGGCGAATAGTTGGAATGGCGTCGTGGTACCGCCGACTCGTACCCAATTTTGCTACCGTTATATCCCCATTGACTAACTTACTTCGTAAGAATCGCCCATTTACTTGGAGCACTGAATGTAATGAGGCCTGGTCAGCCATTCGTGAACGGTTGATATCTGCACCTGTTTTGTCTTGCCCTGACTTTTCAAAGGAGTTTGTTGTACAGACGGATGCCTCAGACTTTGGATTGGGAGCTGTGTTGACCCAAACTATCGAGGAGCAAGAGAGAGTTATCAGTTACTTGAGCCGTTCTTTAACACCCCAGGAACGTAAGTTCTCGACCACTGAGAAGGAATGCCTAGCTGTTCTTTGGGCAATTGAAAAATTGAGACCGTATTTAGAGGGTTCACACTTCACCGTCGTGACCGATCATTATTCCCTATGCTGGCTAAATAAATTGTATTCTCCAAGTGGACGTTTAGCACGTTGGTCCGTGCGCCTACAGCAATACGATTTCTCGATAGTTCATCGTAAAGGAAAAGATCATGTTGTCCCCGATGCTTTAGTTGCTTTAGTTAGCTTGCCGTTAGTACCTGTTCTTGATGTCGTTAGTGGAGACCGTCGACCGGATCGTTGGTATGCCAAGTTATATGCTGCCGTAGAGTCATCACCAGAAAAGTACCCTACGTTCCAAATTATCGATAACAGGCTTTGTAAGTACGTTAGACCACCCTATGGAGACCTCACTGGTGAGGCTGACTCTTGGAAGGAAGTTGTACCTGGAAATCGCCGAAATGAGGTCATACGCTCGTGTCATGATGAACCAACCTATGGACATCTTGGAATTAATAAAACCTATCACCGTATCGCCGAGAGATATTATTGACCGAAGATGCTTGCTGACGTTATAAGATACATACGCCGCTGTATTCCGTGCATACGTTCAAAACCTGAACAACGGAAACCTACTGGATTAATGGGAGGACACACTTACATCAATTCACCGTGGGAGATGATTAGTGTGGATATTGTCGGACCTCTACCCAAAACCAAACATGGTAACAACTTTATCTTGGTCGTGACCGATTGTTTTAGCAAATTTACCTTGACGTTTGCTATGCGAAGAGCCTCCGCTAATATTATTATTAGACATCTAGAGAACGACGTATTTCTATTATTCGGAGTTCCTCGAACTATAATCTCTGACAACGGTGTACAATTTAGGTCGAAAGAATATCGCTCTCTAATGCAGAAGTATCAGGTTAAGATTGCGTATACTTCATATTACCATCCTCAGGCCAACCCTGTTGAGAGAGTTAACCGTGTTCTTAAGACCATGCTTATAGCCTACGTCTCGGATAATCATCGCGAGTGGGATGCTTTATTACCCAAAGTAACGTGCGCACTTAGAACCGCGAATCACGAAGTTACAGGTCTAACCCCGTATATGGTCAATTTCGGATGGCAGATGAAAATATCGGTTAACGCTGGTAAGGGGGAGAAATGTGATGAAAAGGAGAATGTCTCCGTAAGGCTGAATCCAGAACAACTTATGGAAAGAGCGGAACATTTTAGTCAACTTTACAAGGATGTTAAGTTAAGGTTGCAAAAAGCTTATGAGAGAGCTAAGAGTCGCTACGATCTTCGACGCCGTGATGATGAGTTCCTACCTAATCAACTAGTTTGGCGTAAGAACTTTGTACTCTCTGATGCTGCCAAATACTATACCGCAAAATTAGCAGACAAATACGTAGGACCATTTATGATCCATCGTAAGATTTCGTCCAATACTTATGAACTGAAAACATGCCAAGGGAAGGTGTTTCCAGGCTCATGGAGTGGTAGTTTGTTAAAACCTCAACCTAATGATGACTAACGTTTTTTTACCCGTCCTGGTCCCGGATGATATAATAGGCTAGGGGTGAACCTGCCGAGGGGTGAGAATCCTCCGGAATGGATACCGTCTGTTTCAGCTTTTCCGTCTTTTGCTGTTATCGTATCTTCTTTTGTTGGTACGTTTTCCGTCGTGTGTTACGCGTTTGGTTTCGGTTTAGGCGTTGCGCCATATGAAGTTTTGGGACTTTAGGTTTGCAGGTGGGCCGACGAATACTCCTGCCGGTGTTGTGACCGAGGCGTAAGAGGCGTCCTAAATTCACTCGTTTCAGCCGTTGAACGTTGGAAGCGCTCGTGGATGGGAATTCTATGTTTGCGTTATCGCTTGGATCTATTTGAAGGTATTTGTGTAAGTTTCCCTTCCCACGTTAGTTGGCTGGCTGATAAACCCTTCTTACTTATCGGATGTGACCTTTTTCGGATTTGTCTTACTTTCTTTTAAGGGCAATTGTGTCCAATAACAGTCGTTCACTTTCGTGCCCTATGGCTGAATTCCAGCAGTCTTCCTCTTTCGTATGGTTTCCGCGGTCAGTCTTTTTGTTCTGGGATACGGATTGGTTTTTTTTGTTTTGTTTTTGTTTCAGTACTACTGTGTCAGTCCGGATGGGCCTTCCACGACTTTAAACTTCTGGTTTTTTTTTTGTTTGGCCATTCACACCTCCTTTTTTTTTGTCTTGGACCACCTTCGCCCAGATTTGTAGTTTTGTTGTTATGATTTCTTTGCTGCTATCCTGATTCCGGCCGATTTGCCGAAGGGTCCATGTGGGTGTTCGGACCAAGGGTTGTTCCTGCTTTGAGTGATGTTGAATCTTGTCTGGTGTTGTGGTCAAGCCTTCCTCCATCTTTTCGGTCTGTTTGGATTACTTTGGGTGGCGCAGGTCAGGAAATTTTCTGCGAAAATTTCTTTCGAGGAATGGGGGGAATTGTTACGTTCAGTTTTATTTTCTTGTACGCGTGGCGTATAGCTAGGGTTATCGCCTTCTCGCTGTCCGTCTTCTGTATATGGACTCTATGGTTATTATTGTATACTCCTATCTCAGGGTTAATCGGTCCGTATCGCCTCATAGATGTCGCATATTGTGCCGTTTTTGGTCATCCTTTTTTGTGGGCTGTTATCGGGTATGTCATCTGAGGACTTTCGGAATTTTCCGTAGGCCCTCTCTCTGCAAGTAATTGTCGAAGCGAGTGAACGCGACTGCAGGTTGATTTCTCTGAAGTGCCTTTTGGAAGGATTTTATCGCTCTTGCGGATTTATTAATCTACTCGTATTATTTGTTTTTGTGGTGCAATTTAGCGTCTTAGACGCCGTTTTCGTGTATCAACGAAATTTTTACGGATTGTGGTTTTATCAAGTTTCACGTTTCACTTTGCTTTGCGTCAGTTGTGCCCTATTTGACCCCCAAATAGGTAAGTCCTTTTCGTTAACAGTTCTCTTTTTTTTGGTAACTAACACTGAGGTTACTGCGATCCTCTCGTATAGGGTTGTGGTACGGGACGAGATATCAGCGACCACACGTGCCACTACGTGTTGATACCCCGTACACCGGCAAAGGAATTTCCGACGGCTTTGCAGCGATTTATGCCGTTTGATTCAGCGAGTGCTCCGCTGCCAGCTGATGGACACTCAGGAGCGTCAGTTTGATGTCCGGCCTAGCCCCGAGGTAGAACCAACGTCATCCTCGCGAGGTAGGATTGTTTTAATTTGTTTTTCACGCCATCGCGGGTTAGACGCGCGGAAGCCGCTCCGACCTGGGGACTCAGAACTTTTTTTATTTTTCCCTGTGACGGCCGTGTACCGAGTTTATTTTTATTACCCTTAATTTTTGTCTTATGTAGTTCAGCTCTTAAAGTGATAGTCTCCCTGTAAACTTTGTGTACGATTTAACTTTTTTTTTTTTACTTCCATTTCAATTTTGAACGTACAATATACCGTAGAGATCGCTCTACTTGTCCCCTCAGGACGAATAGTTGTTTTTTTATAATTTTATTTATATTATCGGCCTTCAGTCTTTCAGAGTGGCATTACCCCGTGGGGTTGCCCCTTTCTAAACTTACGTGAACAGTTGTGTGCGCATTACGGGTTGCCCGAACCCCTTTCTTTGTAATATTTTTACTGACTGCTGTAAACCGATCATCATCTTTCCTGTTCAACTTCTGAATGCGTGAAAAGGGAGCAGCTACGCGAGAACGGCAAGGCTGTCGGAATTTGAGGAGACGTGGAGGCTGCTTCTTCGGTACTCAGAAGGATAATAATAATTTGTGGCTATCAGTAATAAGGTCTGGGACTTCTTCCCAGGTCCTCCCAGAGTAAGGTTTTTGCCATGGTTTTCCCTTACTCCGTGGCCATTGATTTTATATAAGTATATTATATATAATCAGTGTCCTTGGCGAATGCTGGGAGATAACGAAAGTCGTTCCATGGGCGCATTTAATAATAACTGATAGCTGACTGATTTACAGTAGACTCGCGATTATGTGAACTAATCACATTTTACTTTTTTTTATCATTTTTCAAAAGTAATATTCGTATGGTCGCGAGGCTACTGTATTATATTTTTGTTATTAAAAATCATAGGGAAGTTATTTAGTTAGAGTAGGATCATTTCAATTATTATGGAACCCATATAGTACTTAGAATAGGTAGCCTCGTGTAGTACCTTTTCAGGTGGAGCACGGGGTTAGGATGATTTGTAATAATTTAGTTTTCATAAATAAAGTGTAAACCGATCAAGATCTTGATGGGGTGGTATATGAGATTATACTATATTACCGTATTTTGACTATACTTAACCTTGGGGTTGTCCCTAAAAGGGCCCGCCCCCTGTTGCGCTATACCTTTGAATGTCCTACTGTCCTCTAGTAAAAGTCACTTTCGAGTGTTAACGATTTTTAATAAATTTTGATTCGTTACAATTTAAATTTTATGTTTTCTTGTAAACTGTGGCGTGTGCCTCGGAGGGTTGTTTTATACCTCCACACTTACCCGCGAGGTGCGCTCTGGGGACTCCCACACCCCGGGGATTGGCCTGGGGCTCCGTGTTGTTTTTTTGAACGTGGGTGGCGCTCTACCAGTCGCCACAACACCTGCTGAAGTGTTGTTATCGGAACCGGCACGACCATCTGCGACTGAGCTGGCGGCCACGGAAGCTCCTTTCCCGAACATCCACCGTGGTGGTAAGTGAGGACGATTACCCAGGTAGGTCCACGTTTTCGGGTACCACCCTGGACTCTAAGCTCGCTACCCCTCCCTGGTACCACTTTATTTTCGTTATTTTGCGCTTAACAAGACTGGTGGTAGCATAACGTTATTGTTTCGAACATACCTGGTATATTTGTACCATGGTTGATTCCAGGTTAACTTCGAGTCGAGAACCATTCCTAGGAATTTAACATCTTCACTGTATTGTACTGTTTCGTTATGAAGAGTTAGTGGTTTTAGACCATTCAGCTTTCTTCTTTTTGTAAAGGAAACTAGTGTTGCTTTCGTAGAATTAACTTTCAGCTTTTTCTTAATACACCTTCGTTCCGTTGTTGTCATCTGCACACTCCTGGATATAGTTTTGTAGGTACAAACTGTTTCCAGCCCTAAATAATGCTACACGTTGTTGATTTTGTGATCGACAAAATCCCACAGCAGAGGAGACAAAACTCCTCCCCGCAGTTTTTCTGTAGCCTTCAGTAGGAATGATGATAGGATAATGAGGCGGTTTGCCTTAGCCTCGGCGTACGGCGGTCATCCAGGTTTAGGTATAAAAGCAACCTGTGTCCTATTCGACGCTTTTGGTATGTATTCTAGAGCCGAAGTGGGTCTATATAGTCTACATAGTAATGGTGCTATGTATGCCGCTTCTCGTTGTAGTACTACTGGGTGTATTCTATCCGATTCAGGCGATTTATATGGTTTGAAAAAGTTGATAGCACACACAACCCTGTTGTATATTATTACCTTCCTAGCCAGCACCCAGTAGTCCCTGTCCACTCTTTGAGAGTGGCTCTCAAGTTTTTGTTGGGCGTCCGCATTTTTAGGGTTAACTTCTACTGATTCCAACAATTGTTTCTGAAGTAGAATCTCAAGACTTTCCTTTCCGGTTTGGTTTTTCTTATAATCACCAGAGTAATGATTGGAGAAATTTGTGAAATCTTGTTCCTTCAAATGCAGTTTATACACCCTCATAGGGCTTCCTTCACGATTCCTTTTAGTTATCCTTAAAATTCGATTGTATTTTACGAGTGTTTTCCTGTAATTCTCCTACTCATCTGTTCTTTTTTCGCTCTATAAAAAAATTCCACCAGCTAATAGACTGTTAGCTGGAACCGTTCTTTCTCACCTGCAGATAGCATGTATGATAGGAGCTTATTATAGCTTCTTGAAGTTGTCCTGGACTTAATTCAATATCCAATGGTTTTCTTTGGTTTGACTCGTTTGATGCTCTTCCCCAGCCCCTGTCTGTATTTCTGCCAATAGGCCGTTCGCGGGTTTCCATATATCATCGCTGTTTTACCAGTAGATATGATTTCCAAGAAAATATATTGATGATCCGAGTAAGAGGGTTCTTCGGACACAACCACTTCGTGACATACATATGTACCTGTATGCAAGGAACTGAAGGTTTCCTTCTCTGCGTTGAAAAGGTTGGTTCACTAGTTCTCTTTAATAGTACCAGGTTCTTTGAGATTCTAAACTACAATACTGACTCAGCTATTTTATTAGTGTCAGTGCTTCCTGATATAATATTATGGGCATTCACAGTGCTCTATCAGTCTCTCCATTTCCTTTGATGGCGGAAAGTTAGGTTAATAAATCTAATTATTATGTATGAATATAATTTTGTAACTAGAGATAAATGTGAAAAAAAAGAAAAAGAGACAAATTATTGTTGCTGCTATTACTAGATAATTATTTCACGTTTTACCAACAAATTTTTCATAATCTTCAATTGTTCATTTCCGTTTCACCTTTTGAGTAGGTAATTCTAAGTAAGCATGACATTAACTACGCACGTTCATATAATTATGTTTGTGTACTTAATATTCTTTTTCTTTTTGTGACACAACATTCATGAAAGCGAGTTATCGTCTGCAGAGGTGCTGATGAAATATGGTAATTAGAAACTCGAGGCCGTCTTAAAAGTTTATTTCATTTCTATTGCTTTTGATTCACTGGCAACTCATACAATAGATTATGAGCAATAATGCAATTTTTAAAATTAATTAGAAAAATATGCAAACAAAAATAAAACTATTGATTTTTTTTACGACTTATTTCATAGAACTGTTTTAAGAATGTGTGTGCGTTTTTCCAAAGTGATAATGAGTTGTAATAATTTGTAATGTAATTGCACTCTGTCACATAAAATTCCAACACGTAATCTGTAAATTAATTTTCATACACACTTTCTTATTCGTTTCTCACACATATGAATAACAAAGAAAACAAGATGGCGACCTTGATTTATATCTCCCATCTTCAATATTATTTGACCGGGCGGTACATGCACAGGTATAAAACATATATGGATATATAGTCAAATTATATGAAGTCGAATTTGTTAGTGTGAATACGTGTTGTGGTTTTCTTAACTATAGTTATAATGAGGTAGGCTTACTATGAAATTTATTTATTTATTTATGGCTTCAAATAGATTAAACCTCTATGTTGCACATATATACTTATATAACTGTATCCAGTTACATATCTAAAAATTAACCAATTTGATCAATATTATAGGTGGATATACCTAACTATATATAAGATTTATAATACAAAGTCAGTGTAATATTAATAACAGGAAATTTTGGTAGGCTAAAATTAGCGTTCTCGAAAAGAATTTTATTTATTCGATTGCGGTCTGCATATAAAAGTTTTAATAAAAGCAGGTTTAAGCCGGAAATTTCTTTTGTGTGGTTATTGCAACGAATTAAAGGTCAAGTGGAACCTGTCTTCAAAAATAAAGTAATTTTCCCAAGATAAAGTTATGTAACCTCGAGATTTTAAGTATGAAAAAAAAATATTTAAGTGCAATAAGATATTTTTTTTATTGCAAAATTTACATTTATACAAAAAATATTTAAGTGTTAGGAATTTTTTTTTATTTTGTAGAACACATATGTAAATCTAAATATACTTATATGTAAAATTCGATCCAACATGTGAGTTTGCCAACACACTATGTACAGTTAAGTTGTCGCTAAGAATATATTAGCAGCTTATAAATTTATAATGACTGCACTCACATTAGTATTAAATTTTAAGATAACTATGAAACAAAAATAGCTTTCTTTTTCTTGAAAGGAATATCAAGTACACATTATGTATGTGACATAGATTTGAAAATTCAAGATTAACGAAAAGACGAGATTAACCAATAATTAAACCGTTTTGAGGATAATAAATTAATGTAAAGAAATTTTCAGTAATATATAACATCTTCATCGTAAGATAAGCTTGCAGAAATAGTATAATAAAATTTAATAATTAAAATATGTTAATGGCTTTATATTTTTTTCTATTGGTGTGAATAAGGCATAGACATATTTTATAGAAATGTTTAAATAAAAATGCGGGTTTTAATTATTAATAATAAAAAAGAGAATCCGGTTTGTCTCTTAAAAATAACATATTTATTTAGTTTTGTGTGATGTTTAGGGTTGAGCCAACTTGTATCCCTTTCTCAAACCTACGATATTAATAGACATTAAAATAGACAATTAACAAAGAAGATTAACTTACATTACAGGTGATGCATTGAAAAAGTAATTAAATAAAGGTTTATAACATTCCTTGTTAAATTATATAAAATATAAACCTCGTTTAGGCAGTGGAATGTACAAATAAGGCGGAGGACATTTTGATTGTAGCTTTGTATATAAAAATGTTTAAGCCCATAATAGCGAAGAATTTGATAAATTTGTTGCTTTCCATATACACAGGTATAAAACATATATCTACAAATATGATCGATTTCAAACACGTAATTATAATAAGTCGACAATAATCATTATATGACGCACACATTAATCACGATAAACAATATTTGTAATTAAAAATCCTTAAAAATTCTTCGTATATTACGCATATATACCTTCGGCGTACAGAAGCAATTAGGTCACCAACTGGCACTGATGAGCCCTGGATAGGGTGAATGTGATGTCGGTAGTGAATTTTTAATTACAAATATTGTTTATATATATATATATATATATATATATATATATATATATATATATATATATATATACTTATTTGTGTTCTTGGCCGTGTAATTATTTAATTTGAATTCTTTTTTCTTTGGTCGTAGCGGCTTAATGTAAGAATTAAGTAAAATAAAACTCTCTTTTTACGTTTCGACAAATATATTTGTCTTAATCATAAAAAATAGTAAATGTCAATAATAAAATTAGGCCGAAATTGTTAAGTTAAATTTTGAAACAAGGTATTACATATTTGAAGACATTATTTTAAAAGATAGAAATGATTACTTGTAAGTAATATGTTAGATTTTAAATTACTATGTTTGTTTTCGTTGTTTACATGATGAGAGTTTTACAAGTAATGTAACAACAACAACATTACTTGTAAAACTCTCATCATGTAAACAACGAAAACAAACATAGTAATTTAAAATCTAACATATTACTTACAAGTAATCATTTCTATCTTTTAAAATAATGTCTTCAAATATGTAATACCTTGTTTCAAAATTTAACTTAACAATTTCGGCCTAATTTTATTATTGACATTTACTATTTTTTATGATTAAGACAAATATATTTGTCGAAACGTAAAAAGAGAGTTTTATTTTACTTAATTCTTACATTAAGCCGCTACGACCAAAGAAAAAAGAATTCAAATTATATATATATATATATATATTTATCCCACGCACTATTTTGCGTCCATGCATTGCCATTTTACATTACATTTTGCGTCCTCGACTATTTTGCGTCCGTATACCGGACGCAAAATAGTTTCGGCCTTATTAATCGAGTAAACCGCTAAGAAAAAAAAAATTGTCCGTACGTGCCCGTTGGTCATGCCACCACCATTGCCAGGTTTTTTTCTCATATTTTTATTCCAACCCGTTTAGTACTTAAAATGGAAAATAGGTGGAAGCAAAATAGTGCGTCATATGTAAAATTCATGTATATTTTAGTTCACAGAAATGCCGATAGAGCCAAAAAAATATACACATGCCGTATATTTTTATTACAAACCGCGCATTATTTTGCTTCCTTTTACTTGGCAACGTCGCACACATATAGAAGAACCGATGAGGTTAGTGATTGTAAATCAGTAGGCATATGTATGACACAATTTAAAAAAAAATCTTAGAAGTGTTTCTTTTCCTTTGACTAATGAATACATTGTGAAGCATTTGAAAAGTGTCAGTTTAGTAAGAGGTGCCCGTGACTTTTATTTTTTTATAGATGTTTTCTTTACAAAATGTAATATTTACAAAAAATTTATAATTATTTAACTTATACTACAGTTTCCCTTCCAGCATTTCTTTTTTTTTTTTTTTGATACCTCTACATAATTTTTCAGTTAGGTTTCTCCCATTACTTTATTTTAGTTCAATAAGCCAAGGATATCTCCCAAAACAATTACAAAATCCAGTTTGGCCACAACAACTATCTTTCAGTTATAGTAAACAAATTCTAGAAAATGGATCTGCTTCCTATATACGTTTATTTCGACCAACATGTGGCAACGTGGCGGACGCATTATACTTACAAGTTTATACAAAAAAATATACATCGGACGCAAAATAGTTAGCAATTTGTCTGAAAATATACGCAGTGGACGCAAAATAGATAGGCAAATGTAAGGAAGCAAAAAAGTGCGTAGAATAAAAAATCGTATAATTTCATTTTAAAGCTACAGCGATAAAAAAGTGATCGGCGTTATCCATTTTTTCCCGCGGTTCAATATACGTCACTAAAATGCTTCTAACTACGCTCCTTCTTGGGGACGCACTACGACCGCGTTATGAAAGGAAGCAAAATAGTTAGCGGGATGTAAATATATATATATATTTTACTATGGAATCAGGCGTATGGAAGATAATTTAGAGTCATTTAAAACAGGTTTCAAAGCCAAATGAAGAAGTAATTGAAAGTTGAAATACGCACTTGGTTGCCTACTTGACAGGCAAATTTTGAATTTGTTAAGAATGGCTATAAAAATGGACTATTTTAGCAATAGCTGCTAATTATAGCCTTAATTATAATGTAAACTTTATTTTCTATGTTAATTCCAGCTTACCTGCTATATCCTTTTTTATTCTTCGGGATGTTTATTTGGTAACTTTTGTTGTTTTCCCCTCAAACTAGAGTAAATAACGGTATCTTAATGTCAGTTACTGGTATCCATTCGATATTAATGTTGGCTTGCCTGATGGCGATAACAATCGAAGGCTGATTACTGGTAATTTAGTTTAAATCCTTATTGTGCTTGTGGCCACGAATGATGGCGGTTGATATTGATCTCCTAAAACGCCATCTGTACCTATTACAAGCTGTTTTCTTGATATTCTGATTAATAGATGGAAACACATTTGCAAAAAGTTCTGGTCATAAACGCAGATACTTTCAAGTCGACTTCCTAATAATTTGCTATATACCAGTAAGTTATAGATATGCCCTTTCTTATTTCTACATAAAAATAAGTTATTGGTTGAATATCTGTATGTATTAGCCACTACCATAAAATATTCCGCGTTTGATTTCTCTTCTAATAAAATAGGTAGCCATCACTTAAGCTATAAGTTCCATTTTCGCAACCAGCAGTCAACCGACTACAATGCTTGCAATCCAACTCAGCCGTCGACGCACGCCGAATAAATGTCAACTTGCTCCGCAGCACTGAGCGGTGGCGGTCGGTGTCTGCGCGCGGACGTTCCTTGGAATTCCTAGCTTTACTTTTACTTATATAATCGTCGACAATTTCCTAAAAAAAATCCTACGAAGAATCCCGGTCAGAATACCATTCCATCCTGTTGACCGACACGGGGGCCCGTCGAACCGAAAATCCAACCTGCACCCAGAGAATTACCTGCCCGCCCGCTTAAAGTGTGTCCGGCCGCAGCTAAGTTAGTATTCCATTAAGTATATCCCACCTAAAAAAAGAATATAATTAATTAGTTTCAATTCAATATTAATCAGTAAATAAGATTTTTGTAATTTATGTTCACAATAAGTTAATTTGGGCTTAGATTTATATGAACCGCCATTATTTTTAGTTGTCTTCAAAATCACTGAGATGGTCTGTGATAAAAATAGTTATTCTTAACAAATATCTAGCCATCTAGCAGGTAGAAAGTCACTTTTCACATTATTCTTTCACCTATCAGAGAGGTCGCTGAGTGAATAAAAACTACTATATTATTGTATTTTATTTTTATTGAAAAAAGAAGAAAAAGAAAAAAATTGTATACGGACAAACAATGTAAACAATGGGAAACCTGAATTTAATAATAATATCTAATTCTACTGAACTAAACAAAATTAAAATTTTGAAATCCCGGGCATTTTGTTCTGAAAAACAGAGCATTTATAGTATTCGCTACTAGACCTTGCGGTCAATGGTTTTTTTTGTTTTTAAAAAGTTTTCTTTTATTTTTATACTATAGTCGGCTCTCCCTAAATCAACCTCCTTTTAATTTGAATTTTATTCTAAATCGATTAATTTTGTAGATCCAACTGAATGGTAATCCATTTGTAAACGCCATTCTCTAATTCGAATTCTTTAATTGGAATTCTTCCTTAGTCAAATCAAAAATTTCGACATTTCATGCAAATTTTAAGCCCGTTTTCCTCTCTCCAAATCAAATATCAGTTTTCACAAACTTGTAGAAAATGGAAGCATAATTTGAATAACAAATCAAGTTTTGAAACAAGCGAAAATTTCGGACTTTTTAAATCGCAGTAATTAATTTTTTATCACTACATATAACTGTATTTGAACTGTATGTTATACGATTTTGCTTTTTCTCTTTATTATACGTACCACCTATCAAATTAAATGCGATCTAAGTTCTACAAATCCTCGATTGCTTATGCAACCGAATCTACAAGTACTCTATACCTAGTATCATGTAATTGAGAATTGTTCCTCATTCCTTTTTAGTTAACTTTGAAATGTACTCTTTTTTCGGTTGCATAAATAATCAAGAATTTATTGGCCTTAGATTCGCATTTAATTTGAAAAAGATGGTACATACTGCAAACTCATATATATCATTTTGTTGTCTCACTTCCTTTAATTCAAACTCTCCCTAATTTAAAGAAATTGTAATACTTCATGAGAATTCGATATAGAGAAAGTCTTCTGTATATTCCACCGAATGTGTTTTTAGTTTTCGATGTGCTCTAAGAGAACTTTCCGAAAAGAATATTATATATTAAAACTGCGGTCGAACGAATGATATTTGTGGTGGGATTCTGAGCAGAAAGCTGTAAATTCATAAATGGTATGACCAAACTGAACTAACCCAACTCACAATGTTTTACAGTTTACCTCACTAGTTCTCTAGTAACCAAAAAATTGAGTAAGTTGATCAGTTTATATGAACCAAGTAGGAAACTAGCCTGAAAAGTGTGAATTAGTTGTTTGTTTTCTTAATGTTGCTGGTTGGGTAAGTTAGGCTTTTGGTTTACTCCAATTTGTTCACTTTAACCAAAGGTGTAAAACGAATACAACTATTTTACTACTTGATCGCTGTCTCCTATATTTGAGTTGCATCATACATACAATAGGGGACATGAATTCAAATTTATGATTGTTCATTCATACAATGTTCGAATAATATACCATTTGCAAATAAACAATTTCCATCAATTTTGACAGCTACAAATTCAAAGTTACAATATGGTAAGCTAGGAAGTCTCACATGTATGGTGCATTTACAGGTATAGAACAGTGTCAATTTGAATGCGCCTCTCCATATAAAACTAGCAACACACTGTGAAATCGTACTGATCATTTTTAAGGGAATCATGCGACGTGTCACCCTCCTTCACAACGGTTGATCTGGTGTCAAAATCTAATATGGCGTCCATAATAAATAAGAAAGTTGATGATTGCCGGAAAGAACCAAAATGTTGTATAAAAATTTCCAGTGTATCATTCGATAGGAGATTAAAACTGGCCTTGAAAATGTGTCTTCAGTTTTTCTCTGCGGGCTAAATAAAAGTGCTATATGCAAAAGAAGAAATTAAGGTTTTTTTCGTTTTTTTTTTTAAACCTGGAACGTCATTTGTTCTAAGTCTACTTTATTTTCGGGATCATAATAACTACAAATTTAGCAATGTTGCCAAATTTAAACCTACCGTCTATCTTTAATAATAAGTGAGGTAAGAGCCAGTATAACGTACTTAGGTACTATCTATGGCTTAAACATTCGCTGACAGTTTTCAACTAATTATTTCGTACAACCAGCAAAGTAATCACACTTCCCTAGATATAATTCTTAACATGGTTGAAATGGTCCAACAGAAATGGCTAGTTTGTGAATGGTTTGATGGTTCTTTGAACAAAGTTATAAAGTACATGAAAGTTGAGGTTTAAGTGTGGTTAAGCACAATACGACAATTTATCAAAAATTAATTTATTGACGGTTGCGGTTTTCTATTAAAAAAATATCTGTCTTACAGAAGTAAAAATGCAGAGGTATATATTAAGAAACAATTATAGTTTTGTAATTAATTCTTTCAATGACTATAATAATATTGATCTACGCTCAATATGATTGTGTTATATAATAAATTATTAATATACACACACCAGCGCTGTATATACATACATATTAACTTGACGTAAGGACAAATGTCAAAAGTCTGTTTACTACTAAGTTATTACGTGACGTTCTCAGCAACTTGTTTTTCATGGGAATATTTTATTTTCAATTGTTTTTTTTTTCCTATTTTGTTAGTATTATAGATCTAAGAAAAAAATATACATTTATACACAAAAAAAATCTATCTGTTCAATAGCCCTTATAACTATTAGTAAACAGAGAAAGATATTTTCTTCCAATCCTCTCCTTATAGTGTAAGGATGTAGTATAAATGTTTCCTAAAATAAGTTAGCCAGTGCAATAAAACGACAAAGAGCTATTGATGTATACATACATATATTAATGATGCAGAAGTAAATACAAATAATTAATTACGCAAAAAGAACTTGTATTCAAAACATAATAATTAAATTTCCAAAAACGGCTACGTAAATAAAAATGTGGGAATATCATACCCATATAAAAAAAAGCAAGTTATGAATTTGCAGAAAAACTAATTTCACTAATGCGTTAATACCTACGTCAAAAGATATTTGTTTCTATGGTCATGGTCAAAGTACGCCATGCTAAAAAAGCGAAAGATCTTGATTTCAAGGGTATATTATTTAAATTTATCTTATAAACGTCAATGATTTGGATGTAGTTTCAATCCTAAGCATATTTAGCTATAAAACGAACGCGTCATACTTTTCACGCATTTCATTGTATTTGCTACCTACTAAAACTTAATTCACGATGACAATGTTAATACGATTGCCTTTATGTCTTCTAAGAATAAGCATACTCTTTGAGTTACATACAGTTTTTGTTTGGAGTTACAGGTTATACGCTTACACGTAATTTAGATAATACAACTTTCATAATACGGAAAATAAGAGAAAATGAAATTTTAATACGATAGGATATATTAGAAACGTTAGTAAAAGGTATTTTGTATATATAAAACACTAAAAATTACGTAAGGACGAAATAAGAAATCGAAATTATTCCAATAAAATTTAGATCTTAGGCAGAGCTGTTTTCTAACATATCCCCTACTTATGGTATTAGAATTATACGAAGTCATGAAACATATGAATGCAGATGTAAAATGTTTGTCTATTTTTTCGCGATACTTTATCTCGCAAAAATATTGACAAAGTATACTTTATTTGTGGAAGGCTACACAACTACAAATCATTCTAACCTCGTACTCCACCTAAAAAGGTACTACACGAGCCTACCTATTCTAAGTACTATATGGATTCTATAACAATTGAAATGTTCCTACTTTAACTTAACAATTTCCGTATGATTGTTAATAACAAAAAAAATACAGTAGTCTTGCAATTATGTGATTACTGATTTATGTGAAAAACTGAAATATGTAAACAACAAAAAAAATGTGACTAGTTCACAGAATAGCGAGTCTGCTGTAAATCAGTCAGCTATCAGTTGTTATTATATGCGCTTATGGAAGGACTTTCGTTATCTCCCAGCATTCGCCAATGACACCGATTATATTATATAGATAATATACTTATATATAATCAATGGCCAAGGAATAAGGGAAACCCATGGCAAAAACCTTACTCTGGGAGCAGGATTTGAGAAGCAGTCCCAGACCTTGTTACTGATAGCCGACAAATTATTAATATTATCTTTTTACATATTGAAGAGGCAGCCTCCCGTTTTCTTAATTCCGAGAGTCGTGCCGCCTTCAGGTAGCTGTTTTCTTCTACACATGATGAAGAGTTGAAGCAGGATAGAAGTAACAGTCTAAAAACAAGCAAAACAACAGCAGTACTTATTCTAGTACTTAACAATAACTTAATCTAAATTATTCTAAACCAGAGTAATTAAATTAAAGGTTTATATCTTAAATACTTAGTTATATACTGCAACTACGTTAAAGCTATATATAATGTAACACCAATTCAGACCACTCAGTGTGTGGACATTCAAATAAAGCATGTCCCGCTGTATGTACCCCAGCGCATTCACAATGCGAATCATTAACCTTTCCAATTCTACATAAATATGATTTAAATTACCGTGACCCGTTATCAATTCTACTGCCTGATACGATAAATTAACCCTCATTTCACTAAAACCCTGATGTACATATATCTCAGCTGTGTGTACACGTGTGCTAGAGCTCTGATTTTAATCTTGAATTAACGCGTTTAAAATTAAGTTTAATATCATATTGCGTAGTTATTATTACCTTAACTGCAGGGTTTGTGTTTTCTGATAAATTCTTTAAAGTTTTTCTCTAACTTGGTAAGAAACATTACGTTTTTGTTTTCTGTTATCACTCACACATCCTAGCGCTCTTTTCTTTCACGAACTTATTCCTGTTTTTTCCTTTTTTTTTACACTTTGCTTGAAATCTATCACATTAAATTGTTTAAAATCAAATTACTTATTTGTTAGTTATTACTGTATTGATATTATCCTATCGTTTTTCCAATTTACTAGCTGGTGAAGATCTTATTAATGAATTTTACGAAAGAAACAAACGATCACGTAATATCATTCTCTTTGGTAGTCTAGAAAGTGGTACTTCTAAACAAGAGCAAGTTAACTTGGATGTAGTACAAAATTTACTTGGTGAAGTTGGTATCCAGAGAGATCAAATAAAACCTGTTAGGCTTGGTAAATTCGATCCAACCCGAGAACAACGTTCGCGCCCTATTCGCGTTACTCTTTCTTCCTCTGATGATGTCTTCAAGACTATACGAAAATTCAAAATTTAAAAAATAATCCTCAATACGCCCACTTGTCCATTTCTTTAGGTCGCACCCCTAAGCAGATTGCTATTTTTAAATCTGTTAAAACCGAATTAACTACACGAGCTGCTGCAGGTGAAACCAACCTAAAGATTAAATATCAAAACGGCATACCAACTATTATTAACGTTAATCCGGAAAACTGACTTCGCCCAACAGACCACCTGCCCCCATTAAATTATATTACCAAAACGTTAGGGGTTTAAACACAAAAACCCCTAATTTTTTCAACAATAACATTGTGACGTCTGCTGATATCGTACTTATTACGGAAACATGGCTAAATGATTCAGAACAGAATAATGAACTTTTCACTAATAACTACAATGTTATCCGGAAGGATAGAGATTTTACAGCCACCCACCGTTCTAGAGGGTGAGGTGTTCTAATTGCTCTCGCTCATACTATACCATTTGAAATTATTAATACGAGTCACATAAATGCTCAAGTACCTCTAGTTGATCTAGTAATTTGTAAAACCACTTTTGGCCATACCTCTCTTTACTTTGCACTTATCTATATTCCCCCGGATGCCTCAGTAGAGTGTTTTGAAGCACTGACTTCTGCTCTTGAGATTCTGCTTTTTGGGAAATCTTTTTGTTATAATTGGCGATTTGAATCTACCCGATTTACTTATGTCTATCGAACAACGTTATAATAAAACTACAATTTTTCTGAATTTCTTGGATATAATCAACGCTAAACAATATAATGATGTGAAAAATGCTAATGATAAAATCTTAGATTTGCTCATTTCTAATATTGATCTAAACTTTCAAATCTTGCACTCCGACAATTCTATTTTACCCGAAGATTCATATCATCCTAGTCTTGACATAATTATTCATTCTTTACATGCTAATCCAGTATACAACTTTCTATCTGCTGGAAATTCTCGCTACGACTTCAATAGAGCAGACTTTCCTTCATTATATAACCACTTATTCCAGTATGATTGGTCCTTTCTCGCGTACTTTAAGGACGTAAATATAGCTCTTAGCACTTTTTATGATGTATTATATTCAATCCTCAACCTGTATGTACCCCGCACACACAAATCAAATTCCGATTATCCACCATGGTTTACATCTACAATCATACGTAACCTGAAAAATAAAAACTATTACCACAAGAAATGGATTGAAACCAAGGATGAACATTATTATAATGAATTTAAACGTTTGAGAACTTTAATAAAAACTCAGATAAAAGAAAACTATGGATCTTACTTAAATAAAATGGAAAATGCAATCTCTACATCCCCTTCTAACTTATGGAACTTTCTTCGTGCTAAAAGGCGAACAACTCGTATTCCAGGCAGACTTCACGATGAAGATGGAAATGATTTTACTGACCCTCCCCAAATTGTTAAAGCTTTTGCTGACACTTTTGCTTCGGTGTGCACTTCAACAAGTCCCGGCCAAGCATATTTGGAGTATAATTATTTGCCGCATGGATTCCAATTAATAACCGAGGACAGGCTAATTAAAGTTATGGCTACATTACCCAACAAGCAGACGGCAGGAAGCGATCAATTACCTAGCTATTTTATTCGTGACTGCAGATACGTCTTCGCCCTTCCACTGCAAACAATCATTAACCTATCCATACAATCCAGCGTTTTTCCGGTTCGCTGGAAAACAACAAAAATTGTTCCTGTACATAAAAGGACGATTCGTACGTGTGTTCCAACTACAGACTTATATCTATTATGTCCAACTTTGCCAAGATCTACGAGAAAGTTTTATATTCAAGCATATACAATAGCACTCGATCCTTTATTTCATCTGAGCAACATGGTTTCGTGTCTGGGCGCTCAACAGTTACCATTTGGCAACAATAACACAATAGTGGGCGAAGCACTGGCCGGAGAGGGAGAGTTGATGTAATCTACACGGATTTATCTAAAAGCCTTCGACTCAATTGATCATGAAATTCTTCTGGCAGGTTATCCTCCTTTGGTTTTGTTCCTTCTTCCCTGAACCTACTCCGATCTTACCTTAGTCAAAGACGTTGTTATGTAGCCTATAACGGTTTTGTTTCTGACGACTACATTCTATCTTCCGGTGTCCCTCAGGGATCAAGTCTTGGACCTCTACTATTCGTATTGTTTATAAACGATTTACTTTTGAAGATTGATTCTCCGATACTTGGGTACGCCGATGATATCAAGATCTTTTCAGAGATTACCTGTACCGCTGATGAAGAGATGTTGCAAAGAAATTTAAATATTCTTCATCAATGGTGTGACGAGAATAAACTACAGTTAAATATTAAGAAATGTTTGTGTAGTTACATACTCACGTTCGCTACAAGTCTCTCCCACATCATATCACATCAACGGTAAACAAGCTAACATCAATGTCAGAGTTTAAAACCTTGGGTAATCTTCGATTCCAATCTTAGTTCAAACCACATATACAAAAGTATCTTCGGATGCTTATAAATCTCTGGGTTTATAATGCGAATATCTGCATATTTCACGAATACTGCCGTACTCAAAATCTCTACTGCGGTTATGTTTTGAGCAAATTGGAATATGCATGTCTTGTCTGGTAATCCCTTATATGCGTCGGATTCCCTACCACTTGAACGTATTCACCGCCAGATTTTTGAAATTCTCAGTTATAAACTGGGTGGAATTACCGGAAGTGGGCATCTCGCAAACTGAACTTCTGTTAGACACAGTATGATGTCATTGAGCGTAGGAGAGACGAAATATGTAGAAGTTTCTGACAAAACTGCTTAATACGGCATCGATTGTCCTTTCCTTCTGGCCGTATGCCGTTTCTGGTGCGAGATTGAGTGCGAGAATACGACTCTACATTTGTGCTCCCGTTGCCAGAACTAAACGTTATGAGTCGCCATATATACACTCTTTCAAGACTGGGGAATCAAGAGCCGGACGACTGACTTGAACAATTTTTTATTTAATTATCTTTCTTCACTTTCACATTACATACGATAATTATGTTATTAAATATGTATTTTTCCTTTCTTCAGTTAGTTACAGAATTTTGTTATATAAGTTTTCAACATGTGCACATGCTACTTTTTTGTGTCCTATTATTGGGCTTCGGCCTGTTGGGTAATAAAGATAAAAAAACAAAAAAAAAACAAAAACAAAACAAAACGTGTAACACTACCTGTAAATTTCGTAGTCCACCTACCATTTAGAGAAATATCCCACTTACCTGCGAATCATTATCAAGTATTAAGTATAAGAAAACCAAATAGCGTTACTTTTGCCAAGACAAATTTATGCCGCCATTGCTATTTAATTTTGTACCGTATAATTTATGTGACGTACTTCTATTATTTCTATTCTGTGGTTTGAATTTAGATAAATCTTCTGGAATTTAGCTTTTAGTTTTCTTCTAGAATGTTAGAGTGCATCTCTGTTTATATCGAAACGATTTTAATTCTTGAATATACACATACATTTTTAAAATTTCGCGCACACCGCCCAAAACGAAATGGTAGAAGATCACCAAAAACTTTTCCTAAAATCCTACTTACAAAAACGTGAGTGACGCTACTTGGTTTACCTATACCAACTTTGATATTGATTTCATTGTATAAAACCTAGTAGAAAATAGAAAGAGCGAACAAAAAACAGATAAAATTATATTATAAAAGGAACATTTTTATACAATAAATACACAAGCTACAAATATTGTTATTTTGTGAAACTACTATGTATGCAATATTTAACTTAATATAAATAAAAATATGCTTCAGTATCTATACCTACTTTCGACTATATTGAGACTCATAGTCACGACCTATTATACTATTTCTAAATATGTGCTATTTTAGAAGAGCCCTGTAAAGGTTTCGCTAGAACCTCAAACTTTTTAGCACCACTGCGGGTAAATGGTTAACTAGATCCCTTTTTATTGTTAGTATGTAGATAAAACTTATCTACTGAGATCTGAGTAAGTATTCGATTTGGTCGATCCCTTTTGTTGAACTGGTGAATTAGAAGCAGTTACCAATGTTTAATTTAATTTTAATATAAACAGTTCACAACACAGAACAGCAATAAGAGTAGTGGAGCCAATCTCCGGCTAACTTCCCCTTCCCCTTCCACCTTCTCCCTTTTTATTAATTTCACAAAGCTTTAAATCAGTTTAGCTTAGCTTGCAGTAATTTATTACCTCGTTTATTGCTAACTAAAATAATACCGACACAAAACAAAATTAATGTAGACAAAAGAAGCAATGTATTTGCAATGCAGCAATGAATGTTTTTACTAATAGACGTTTAAAACCTGTTTCAGTATATTTTTATGAATAAGGCTGTTAGTCTTTAAACTGCACGTACATTGGCCACTTTTTTACATTCGCCCACCTAACTAATGCAAAACTAGTCAGGTGTTTTTGCGATTTTATATCGACTAAAATATAACACAACACAGAGCGTATGAGTTTAAGCGAAGATCGTCGAGTAAAATATAATGGATATTCTAAGCATAGGCGGACGTATTTTGTCTTATAAAGAATGGTAACCACAATTTTTATTTTCTTTGTTTGTTTACATACGCAAATGGCTTGTTATTTTTTTTTACTTAAAACACTATTAGTATTATGATGTATTTTTCAGGAATAACTCTCTATTATATTTATTATTTCGTTTTCATAATTTTCACCCAATTTTTATTGCGGGAAAGTATCTAAACCGAAGTCCGAACGCGACGGTTTTTTACATATGTTTCTACTTTCAATAGTCGATCTTCAACGGCCATCTGACTCGCACGCTTGCCTACCGTGATAGTGGGAGCACCTTCCACAGTGCCGAGCACTGATGTATACTGATCACGTGTAACTCGATCAACCAGCGGACCAAGACACGGCTGTCCCCACTTCAATATAGTTTTTGCGTATACTGCGACGACCCCCTCTTCCGCTAGATCTGCGCGGAGACCTACAAACATCTGGAATCGGTGCCAATCTACACGTGGCCCCGGTTTCCCGCTTGTCTGCATAAATAACTACAAAGCGCGTTTTGACGCATCAAATCATAGGAATCGCAATGTTCGTTCTGTACTTAAATGTGTGTGTGTATATATTTATCGGTATTTTTACAGAAAATAAGAGCTTTTTAATAATTAATTTGTTATTTGCAATGGTGGGGCCATTGCCCCGTAGCTCTGTAAGAGGAGCGGCCCCTGCCTAACGATATGTAATTCAGAATTGTTCCAAAATCTTTTCAACTAATATTTAAGTGTACTCTATTTTCGGTTTGCATAAACAATCAAGAATTTATTGGGCTCAGATTCCCATTTAATTTGAGAAAGCTAGTACATTTCGTGGGAAACGCGTGACGCCACGTGACGTCTCATGACAGCGGTACACTATAGCAAGATGTGGCTTTCTGCTCTCGTCCGGTTTTGGAATCGTAGTAAAATGACTATTGATAGGCTAAAAATGGCGATATTATAACAGAAAAGAGCAATCGGCAGTTTTTGCTACACGTGAAGTTAAATGAATAGCCGCGTTTTGGTTCGGCTCGGATCGCATAGGAAAATGCCAAACCAGTGCGCCCTTTCTTTAACTCCACGCATAGCAAAAACTGCCAATTGCTCTTTTCCGAGCCGACGAGCCGAGTCGATTCAGTGGGCGTTCTGCTTTACACCGTCTGTAACTATTTGCGTTGTATCCAGTCATTATTAATTTTGTCTTCGTTCGTTAAATTTTGATGTTCTCTCTTCCTTGAGCATCAAAATAATATATTTTTTCTCAAATCTAGTTTCTGGTCATTCCATATTTCGCAGACATATTTCGATCTATCAAGGTTTTTCTTTTTATCTAAGTATGAGTCACAATTTAAGCACTATGCAGGTTCTATCAGAGTGGGCGCCTTAATCCAATACAATTCAACACACACATATTATTTCGAGAACATTCGCCCTAAAATCTACTTACGGTTTGATATTTGACCATATTTTATATCTATATAACTGCGCTATAAAATTCTCATAATTATTCAGAGTATATTTTTTTCACGACAATAAAATTAATTTAAATTAAAAATATTTTATTAGAACAAACAAAAATATGTATATTTTTTATATTTATTTCAGATCAACACAAAAAAGTTTTCTTGTTTTATATTCAATCCTCATTGGTTTTACATCTGCAGCACCTTGTGGTTATGTCGCAGTTGGAGGAGTGGTAAGCAAGTTTATTT
Organism: Protaetia brevitarsis; assembly: GCA_004143645.1. Lineage (NCBI taxonomy): Eukaryota > Metazoa > Arthropoda > Insecta > Coleoptera > Scarabaeidae > Protaetia > Protaetia brevitarsis. Next base: position 750,156 of record RXPK01000289.1, on the reverse strand, counting down.
TATTTTTAATTACTAATAGTTTCGAGTTGTACTCCCATTAAAAATAAACTTCTGTAGAAGTCATTTACATAAATAAGCGCCTACCCACTTCTATTTGACGTTTAAATAGTATATTAAAGTACGAGTTTCATAAGGCATGAATTTGTCGCACGATTCAATGAACGAGTGCGACGGCAGAGTTTCTAATGTGAACGAGTGCGACAAAAGCCTTATGAAACGAGTCCTTTATACTATTTTTTCTATGCATTATAAATTGATAATAAATACTAATAAAAATCTCGATTAAAAATGTTGAGTTTTTATTTTTATATTGATTGGTCACATTACATACGATTGACATTTGACGAATTCAAAATTCAAATTCGGCTATTTAAATCGTTTAAACAATATTATTTCATAATATAGTCTCTGTAAACTGTAAAAAATTGAGTGATACTGAGACAAATTTTATCTTGTACGCTACCACAACTGCTGTGAAATTGCGGATAACCCTCATATAATTTGATTACCGAAAAAATCAAAGGCAGGTATTGAAAAATGCTACCATCGAATTTGAACTATGGGCTGTACAGACTAATGTCAACCACAATATCTGAAAACATTTTATTGGCATATTTGAATTTGGGGTACAAGGTTAATAATAAGAAATCTTTGTACCTTATGTCTATGTATTCCATGCTTCGTTCTTGCTTTTCCATTTATAAAAATGCAGACTATTATAAATATATTAAATTACAAGCCTATTCTCAAAACGGATTCGTCTTGAGGGAATACCGAGGTAAGAAATTAAGAATTTTATGCATGTGAATGATATTTAATAAATTTATAAGAAGAAAGTTCTGACATACGATGCGTCAATTTTGCTTTCTGTCATAATGTATCTCAATACAGCCAACCTATAGAAATGAAAAAAGGCGTATCACAATGAAGCACTTTTCGATACGCAAAAGCGTGTTACAATTGCGTTTTTATGAACGCAAAATAGAAAAAATATTTTATAGGAGGACTGTCTTAAAGAAAGTTTAAAACGAATTTCAGTTCATTTATGCGGTAATAGATGTCATATTGACATTGAACATTTTACATTTTCACAATTTGTTTTTTTTTTTGGGTTTCAAAGCGAAGCCATTTTTGAAAAGACTACGGGTGATTGTATATCACAGTCAAGGAAAAAGAAATAAAATTCATCCAAGCTTTCGATATTTCTGTACAATATCATTTTGCAAGGTGCATAAAATTGTAAAGTTAGGCTTTAGATAATAGATACTTTTATGTATATATGTATACGTAGTCCTGAGGATGATATTGAACATAAATATCGAAAATTTGGATTAAATTGCAAGAAGTTTTTTACGTTTTTTTCCTGTGCTGTCCTACAAACTTCTACGGGGACTACTACTTACACAGCCACAATTTTTTTAATGAAATATGTATATTACTTTTTTACGAGTTTATACTTGATGAAATGATTAACTGTGTCGTTTTGTAATGAAACGCACAATTATTATGTATTTGTTTATTATATTTTACACTACAATCTGGCATTACAACATAAAAACGTACTAATGAATGACGCGTCCCTTATATTGCTTGTGGTTCTACAGAGGGCGCATAAACAACACGCAGTAGGTAGTATTAGTAGCGTCACTGTCGCACTTATACATGACTTATACATTGATTTTTTAAACTTCGAAACGATGACCTTGGGGTTCCTTTTGGCGGGGAATCCAAATTATCTGCATTAGGTTATATCAAAAGTTTTATAAAATATTAGTTTTTTCTTATTTTTCATTTTCTTATGAATGATGTGGGAATGAAGTAATTGGAAGCAGAATATCTTCTTCTAAATAATTGAGCGCGAAATAATCATGTAGCGGCATTAACAGTACAAGTAAATCTACGTTTTCTAATTTAATGCTACATAAAAGCTATAAACACACTCAACGAAGTTCATTTATGGGTTATAAAGACGCTAGTGCGTTAATAGGTTTATAAGTAGAGTGGTCAGACGTGCTGCTTACACGGGCCGCACTCGCCTCGCGCTATGCAGAACGTTTAGCTATAGTATATCTTCAAGGCAGTAAAATCATTTCCTCTGATTCGTAGTATCTAGTATCAGTGTTATTCGAGTCTTGATGCGAGATAGTAAATTCTCGGTTAAGGTTTTACACATTGTAAACGTCGCAATGTCGGGCGTAGAAAATCACAGAAAACGACCATTGTTTCATAATGTAGGGAAAAGTATATCGGTGAATTCCAGGATTTAAATTATGGTGGTGCCAAAATAGTTTGTACACTGTGCGATAAACAATTGGCACAAATCGGACTATACATAGGTGGTGGTACATCTGATCCGTTAAGTACCTATAAAAATTATTTTAATTATGCGTGTGTTACATCCGTGGATCTTGAACGGTGTTTTTCAAAATATAAGCATGTTTCATCATCACGATGAAAGCGGTTTAGTGAGAAAAATCTTGAAACACTTAATTTTACAAATTTTTCAGTAATCCTATACCATTTCTGCTACTTAAATAGGATAAGGGGCTTATATATAATAATTATAGTTAAATAAATAAATAATTTTGGTCTTTCCTGACACTGTACTGTATACTTGTGTTAAACGTTAATGTCACGTATATGAAACTTACAATTAGTACTGACCTGGCGCGCAGACGAAAGTTGATCACTCTATTTATAAGCGACTTGTACCGGAATCTTACGTCAAAAGGCCGATTAATGTGCAAATTGAAAAAAAAAATTACAAGAAATTCATTTTTCAAGGTATTTATTGAGTATTCATATTAATTTTATAAATTAAAAATATAAAAACGTAAAGAATAATTTATTAAATTAATATGAATACTCAATAAATACGTATAAAAGTTTATAAAAAAGCCGCTATCTCAAGAAAGAAGAAGAAAACTTATATACACTATCGGCTAAGAATAAATTTTTTATCAAAAACAAATAAATTGTTATTTGTTAATACATAAATATTATTATAGGTACATACATGTTCACACAACATTCTGTCCTTGATGTGAAAAAAATAAATCATTTGAAAGAAATCATCCCTTACTATCACGACTTGTGTTTTAAAAAAAATCGCTTAAAATGTTTCTAATCTTTTTCTCTCATTTCTACAATACGCCACTAATAACATCGACCTGAACGGGTGCAGTAAATATACCCAATTGACAGCATAAAGTAAACTAATAAAAAAATAGGAATTAAATTTTATTATAGGTAGTTCTAGTTGTCAATATTTTAATACCCTACAAATATTTGCGAAGTTCTCTTGTCCATATTTCATATTTGATTCATAATTGCGTTTCCGCCAACATGATGTCAACCGCAATCGTTATGACAAAAATACAAATATATAAATTGCGGTTTGGATTGATGAAACGAAAAAAGACTTTTCAGATTCATGACAGCGACCTAACCGCGAAATTTTGTACATACAACCTTTTATTCCTGCATATGCTCACACACCACACCAACTTTCATGTCGTCGCTGACCGGAGTTCGCCAACCTGAATTCACCCGATCGTGTTGGACGTTCTCCAGCACGATTCGGTAGTTGGCGAACATTCGGAGTTCGGCGAACTCCGATCGTGTGGACGCACCTTAAGGAGCTTGTATATGAGCGAAATTCTTATCACAACATTTGGATATCCAAAAAAGTGTAAATCAGTGCATTCATAATCAACGATTAACTATAATAAAGATGGGAAACTTGACAAACTATACGATCTAGATTGCATCATCTATTGCCGTCGCATAAAACTACCATTACCTAATCACTCATGGTGGGAGATCGATTATAGGGTGAGTAGTGTTACCTGGTGTTACTGATTTTGAAATTCTTTTTTAAATAAAGTAACTTCATTTTAAAGGCTGTTTTATTTGCACACATACGAAATACACAGAAATAAACTAAAAGCTAACACCATATACATAATATAAACAAAACATATAAACGATATTTAACTAAACAAAACCAAAATACCACAAAAGTGTCCAATACTATACAACTATGTACACAAAACTTGTATGAAATGAAAAACGGAATGAAATGAAATTGTTCAGAAAACGCTTACATGAAACACCAAACACACGTTAAATGGGGTAAATACACCATAAAAAATGTTCGGGAATTCAAAGGAAAAACAGAATAAGTAATAAGTAACCATCGCCAACAACTACGTGACAACTCGTCATGTCAAACGATCACGGATCCACACCAAGATAAGATATAGATTTCTACTATGACACATACTGATTATTTCTAATGCGGCAGCAATAGAGGGCGTGCAATGTCAAGTTTCTATCCCCTGTTCATAATAACTATTTCTATTTTGGCGGAACGAATATACCAGACGTCATCAACGACAGCAAGAATTGACTAAGGAAAAACGCTAACTTATAGTTACTTAACTAATAAAATATCAAAAATAGTATAAAAAATATGTTAACCGGATTAAAAAAAAAAACACGAAATGGAATAATTTATACACAAGTTTTAAATTTGTATTCATAAATAACAAGCATTGACAAATCTGTCAACTGATCCTGTGGAAACCAAAATTATGGCATCTTAAAACCGGTAATGGCGGTGAATGACACTATTGATACTACCTATACCACAGTATAGGCACAGTATAAATGTAAGAAGCAGTTTTAAAGCTTCAATTCTAGGAGTAGTTTCACTTAGTGTCGGCGCCTTTGATCTATTTAAGGAACTACGCGATGGTGCTTTATTGGCAGCTTTGCTTGCAACTAACAATTGCAAAATGGGTACGAAAATAACCTATATACTGGAACAGATTGACAATTAACAGAAAATCGCACAATGGCCGCGGATATGATATATACCAACGTTCTTACAACAGAATGGAACGGCTTTGTAGGTTAGATTTTTGCTTGTAAACAAATTCAAATAGTTTTAATTACAATTTCACCCACCTATGCGACACTGCATGTTTGAAACCCATGTTTCCGATGATGTGAAACTAGTGCTTAGGGGTGAGTTTTTTAATCTTGAGACAACGGAATATCTCTAAAACACTGCATCAAATTAAAAAAAAGATCTTAATAAGATTTGTTATAATGTAGGGGGCTCACTGAATGGTGCCAAACTTGATCCCCCCCTCCCCCAGAGTGGGAGGGGGGACAACTTTGAAATCTTAAATGGGAACCCCCATTTTGTATTGCAGATTCGGATTCTACGCTATCAAATATGTAGTTTTTATTTGAAACTTTTTTTTCGATTCGTAACAGATTGCGCTGTAATCGCAGAAACATGATTGTGAACGTCTAGAATTTTTTCTAGACAAAAAAGAGAAGCAAGCAAACATGATTTTGTGTTTTTTTAATTTAACATTAAATAACATTTCAAAAAGCCATTCAACAACGAAGACCTTTACTTTGTCATACCCTCCATAGCCTCCATTACTGTTCAAATATTCAACACTAATTTGTATTGGATTAATAATTAATAATCTAAATGGGGATCGGACAATTCGTAAGTATTCACAGCTTGTCAAGAACTGAATAAAGTACGGTTTTGTATCGTTGAATAGCATTCCAATTGTGAATAAATAAATGTATCGAAATGAAGGGGCACAGTTTCGAACACATGGCTTTTTGAAATGTTAGTTTAGTCGAAATAATTGTGGTTTAGGATTTTGATTGGTTTGTTATTGATATCTTGGAAATTGTTGTGTTTGGAAATTTGGTCTAATAAATGATGGATTTTGTTGCATAAATGGATTTGATTGATTTTGTTCAGGAAATTGTGGAAAATTATTTTGATGAAATTGTGGTATTGGTGTTTGAGGCATTCTTGGAATATTTGGAATTGTCATACTTCCTGGGGTTATTAGCTGTATTGGTGTGCATTGGGTTGTCGGTACTGCTGATGTACCGCATCTATACTGCCAGTTTTGATATTCCAATACTTCAGACATCGCTCGTTCTAAAGTAGATGGATTTTTCAAGTACATAATTTCTCCTATTCGTCCATATTTCATTAATCCTCTCTTATACGTTTGTAAAGCTGTTCTTTTATATAAATTTGTTTTAAGGGGTATTATATCTTCTTCGTGTTCTAGTTGCATTTTAGTTAATAATAAATTTAGCAGATCTCTAATTCTTTGACCAAAAGTATATGGATTTTCATCCTTTTTGGGTTGTTCAGAGGTTAGGTCATTTAATAAGCAATCCTCTGATCGTTGGTCGAGAAAATTACTTTGTAGTAATGCTTTTACATGATGCCATGTATTTAATTTTCTGGAGCCAATTAATGATTGCGCGTCGCCACTTAATCTTGATTTTACCATTCTGACTAAATATGAATTGATCGGATTTGTGTTGTTCGTAACATCCGCGTATGTTCGAATTAAGTCTTTGCACGCACCATGTATAAAGGTTTGAGTCGCCGTTAAATATTGGTATGGTTGAAATTTCGGCTTGTGAAATTGAACTTCTTGTGTAAGTGTGTTCCGGCATTGTTTGATTTCGGTTTGTCGTTCGGTTTATCGTTAACTCTCAATATCTCTTATTAAATCGGAAAAAAGACATAAAATTTACTTACAATACTAAAATTATTCGTTTCATTGAATTCTGGAATTTCCTCTTCGTTTTTTCTTTTGTCAATTCTTTCTTGTTGTCTTCAAGTTCCTATCTTATAGTGTTTGGCCCGGTTCCTTTTCGAGATTTTAATCGATTTGGACGACGTACCTTCACCGCGTTGCTCGGAGATTTTGATCCTTACAACTTGGCTTAATTATGGTGATGATCTTCTTCCCCGCGTCGCTTCGAGAGTTTTATCGTAACGACCGTGCTCCTGAATGAAGGCGTTGGTTCTTGAATCCAAAGAATTGAAATTCACTCACAATTTGGCGTTGGTAATCCTCCTTGTGATGATCCAAAAATCCGTGCTGACTGCGCCAGTTAAATTATACCACTTAGTATAATTTAAAAAAGAATATTTGTTTTCTTCAACAGGAACACAAACTACAAACTACATGAAGTACTTAATACTAGAGCAGGACTTGCACTGCACGACTTCTAATGCTAGACTTAATTGGGGTACGTGACTTGTGTATATATTATACACAATTTAATGTGTTAATATTTAAAGCTGTTTTGGAAGAATATTCATTCTGCCGAATGATTATAGGTATTGTAGATGGCAAAAGATGATCTCGCAAACCATTTGTTAACATACGATCTTGCATATGAACACTGCAAATTCTATTTTGTGAGTCTGCTTATTTATGTTAGTGCGGCCAGCAGATTTGGATTGTTGAACAATATTTATTAAAGCTTCTAAGGAGCTTGTATGTGAGCGAAATTCTTATTTATCTGCAACATTTGATATCTAAAGAAATGTAAATCCGTGAATTCATAATAGCCATTCTTACAACTTTTGACGGAGCAATGAATATCGTCAACGCTCGTCAACGACAGCAAGAATTGGCCAAGAAAATGCTAACCTTATACTTACTTAACTAATAAAATATCGAAATAGTATACAAATACATACATATTGCTGTGAACTGATTGTACAAGCATATAAGTTTAAAGAAATTAAAAATGACAAAATTAATTTCGCTAGCTCAGCAAATAAAAATTCAAAAGGGCGCAAGAGATTCTTAGATCTCAGAGTAACTTTCATGAAAAGTAATAGTGGGCGTTTGTAAAATTTGACTTTCTTTAAAATCCCCAAAAATTGAAATGGTTGATTCAAAAAATAAAAGAACTGTAATTTTAAAATGATATTTACAATCATTAAATTTATTGTTTAAAAAGAAAAAAGAAAAAAAAAACATTTAATTACAATCAACAGGGGAAAAAACCTTAAGACTGAATGTCTTGGATTAAAATAACCCCTTCGTGAATTTACAATTAAAAAGGACAATGCAAATCCTTTAACAAACAAAATGGTGGATTCGTTCTAGAAGGAATTTTTTATACACAAAAAAAAAATCACGTGGTCTCAAAATTTAAACCAAACTAAAATTTAATTCAATTAACGTGGAGAAACAAACAAAATCAAAAATGAAATTTAAATCAAGCTCAAAGCTTCTTTTCACCTACCCCGAGGTGATTAACAACAATTAATTTGAAAACTACAAAAAAAAACGGAAAATTTAACTCTAAACGCGATCACTTCTAAAACGAACAATTATTAACGAGCTTTACATAAATCTGTGCACAAACACATAACACCATTTAAGTAAACTGAGTTGCTAGATGGACGATTTTAAAATTTCAAAACAAACGAACTACATCTTAAAATAAAAATGAATTACCAAAAACGGTAACCAAGAAAACTAAAACAAAACAGACCACACGCTCGTCAATCTGGTAACTGAACTGGCCTCAAGGTAACACAGTCATATATATGAAATTTACATCTGCGTGCGATGAAGCCGCAACGCATCGCAAAGAAAAAAACATATAAACTATATACAATACTGGTACACGCAAAATGTACAAATAAATGAAATTAACTTTACACAACTGAACAAATAAAATAATACTAACAATTAAATCAATTAACAAAATCTTTTCAAAATAAATAAATATTAGAATTGTGGAAACTCTATCCTTGCTCTGACAAAACCAATCCGGACTGAACAAAAATACAAATTTAAATTTCCGAAACCCGGGGTGCCAATCCACAGCACATCTCCCAATTATTGAGGAGAAAACGAAAGTTTCAGAGAAAATTGAGTGTTTCTCCTTAAAAATTGTACGCACACGAAAAAACAATATTCTAAAGTTTCCCGCACCAAACGAACAATACCGTATCTCCGCACACAGGGGTGAAAACGTCACTTCCGGGTGCTGACAACTATCCGGGGTCGTGGTGGGAGTGTCCAACATACCATCCGGTAGCTCCAGTTTCGGACAGTATCGGCATAGCAGTCGGTGTGGCAATCGATGTGGCAGTCGGTGTGGCAGTGGTGGGTCTGCATCATGAAGAACTTCTCCACTCCATGGATGTACCTCTCGCTTGTAATTCCAGAAGGATAGCTCAAAAAACAGAAAAATTCTTTTAAATTGTGCTCCAACATGGCTCAGGGAACGGGATTCTTAATTTGACAGGGTTTGACTTGACTTCATTTAGACAGTGTTCGGCACCAATAACAATAATGGGCAACTTATTTTGTAAGGATACATTCTGGTTGGTAACTTTCTCGACTTCAGCTTCAGACTTCTCATCAGAATTGATTTCAACTTTATTCTTCTCATCAGAATTGATTTCAACTTCATTCTTCTCATCATGATTGATTTTACTTTGATTTTCGACATCTGGGGATTCTTTCTGGGAATTGATTACTTTCTGGAATTCTTCATGGGAATTGTTGACTACTTCTGGAATTCTTTTGGGAATTGTTGATTACTTCTGGAATTCTTCTTGGGAATTGTTGACTTCTTCTTTCTCTACTCTAACTCACCAAAAACCTCAACCTCTGACTCACCAATTATTTCCTCATCTCCAACAACTTTTTCGCTACCCTGTATATTATTATCTCCAACAACTTTTCCGCAACCTTGTATCTCAAACTTAAAACTATCATCACAATATTTCATTTTTTCATCATCCTTTTCATCATCAACATTTTCATCATCATTTTCCTCTTCTCTACCTAAATTATTAACATTATCATCCTCTTCCCTTTTTCTACCAAAATCATCAACAACTTTCTCTTCCCTTTCTTTATTCAAAACATCAACATTTTCATCAACTTTATCTTCCCTTTCTTTATTCAAATCAACAACATTCTCATCAACTTTCTCCTCATTAGAAGTATCTGAACCCCGATTGATTTTATCCCCTTCCGTCCGAATATCTTTCTTTTCTTTATCAAAAACACTGTAATCTTTTTTCAACCATGCATCAACTCTCTAATACTTCTGTCATATTTCTGTATCATTTGTTTAGTACCACTCATCAACTCTTTAAGCATTGCCATCATATCATTCGTACTAATACTTTCCTTATTGTTATTCCTGTTTCCTCCATCTCTCTGAATATCCTTTTCGTCCATCCTTCCCTTTGTTCCTGCCACAATTTCCTTTTCGTCCATCCTTCCCTTTTGTCCTGCCACAACCGACTCCTTCCTGCCATGAGTTCCTTGGCTCCGCCAACTCTGGTCCCCAGGAACGTCCACTTCCTCATCCCTCGTGGTCCTGTCCATCTTCATTCTCGCAGTGGTGTATATAAAAAGTTTTTAAACACACAAAAATAATCAGTTTTGTCAATGCAACGAGAAATTCTCACAAATTCTAAATCAGGGATCCTAATCTTACTAATTACAATTACAATAATATCGTGCCTCACGTTGGGATTGCCAAAAATATATTCTCAAAAACTGCATGAATCTAAAATGACAAAAGGACGAAGCAATCCCATAAAAAAAACAAAAGACAGAATGTCTTGGTTGAAAATCAAAACCTGCATGAATTTAACATTTAAAAAGGACAATGCAAATCCTTTAACAAACAAAATGGTGGATTCGTTCTAGAAGGAATTTCTTATACCACAAAAAAAAAATCACGTGGTCTCAAAATTTAAACCAAACTAAAATTTAATTCAATTAACGTGGAGAAACAAAGAAAATCAAAAATGAAATTTAAATCAAGCTCAAAGCTTCTTTTCACCTACCCCGAGGTGATTAACAACAATTAATTTGAAAACTACAAAAAAAAAAACGGAAAATTTAAACTCTAAACGCGATCACTTCTAAAACGAAAATTATTAACGAGCCTTACATATAATCTGTGCACAAACAACATAACACCTATTAATAAACTGAGTTGCTAGATGGACGATTTTAAAATTTCAAAACAAACGAACTACATCTTGAAATAAAAATGAATTACCAAAAACGGTAACCAAGAAAACTAAAACAAAACAGACCACACGCTCGTCAATCTGGTAACTGAACTGGCCTCAAGGTAACACAGTCATATATATGAAATTTACATCTGCGTGCGATGAAGCCGCAACGCATCGCAAAGAAAAAAACATATAAACTATATACAATACTGGTACACGCAAAATGTACAAATAAATGAAATTAACTTTACACCACTGAACAAATAAAATAATACTAACAATTAAATCAATTAACAAAATCTTTTCAAAATAAACAAATATTAGAATTGTGGAAACTCTATCCTTGCTCTGACAAAACCAATCCGGACTGAACAAAAATACAAATTTAAATTTCCTAAACCCGGGGTGCCAATCCACAGCAATATGTTAAACGGATTAAAAAAAACACACGAAATGGAATTTATGGAATAATTTATACACAAGTTTTAAATGTGTATTCGTAAATGACAAGTATTGACAGTCTATCAACTAATCATATGGAAACCAAAATAATGGCGTCCAAAAAACGGTAATGGCGGCGAGTGACGCTAGCGATACTTCCTATACTATGCCTATACTGTCGTATAGACTCTATTTGACATGCGCAATACTACATTTATTGTAATATATTAACCAATAAAAATACGGTTTGTTATTCAAAGTAGCGCATTTAATTTGTTTTGGGACGTTTCTGGATTAAATAATGTGTATCCCTTTTTGAAGAACTTGGATTTACTGGTGATGCGTTGGAAATTGATTGTAAGATAATATTCTGTATTTAAATGTATATAAAGTCTCGTCTAAGAATGTATAAATATTAAAAAAAAAAACGCCAACAAATTAAAATTCTTAAATTAGACGAAGGCAAATATGAGGCTGTTTTTACTAATCTTACAATTATTTTTTTTTGGACTGAATGTGTAACAATTTATCACCACTGAAATTTTCAAAAATATGTAATATTTTTTTTTAATTTTTTTTAATTTTTAGAAACCCCCAATTTTTTTTGATGCTGGCAACGTTGGTGTAAATTTTGCTGGATATCATGCCTCTGCTGGATTAGGTGGCCTTCTTAGTGGTGGTGCGGCTGGTGGTTTACATGCAGAAGCGGGAACACCACATGGACAAGAAGCAGCAGCCGGTTTAGGTGGCGTGGTAGCTGCAGGTAATTCTTTAGAAATGCAGTTACTTACTGTTAATCTAATTTTATCATCAGAAAGCACAGGAAGAATACAAACAAATATTAATCATTTAAAAACGCTATTGATATATAAACTGTAACATATAAAGATGTTTTCGATCACCCGTCCTACAACAATATTATTACTATTATCGTTTGGAATTATATTACTTGGGAAATTAATTATTAAGTCCAAAGTATATTCCTAATAAATACCTATACAAAACGTAAACAAACGTTAAACCGAACAGATGCGTATAAGTAATAATAAAATCGGTAATTTAAAGCCAAAAAGGGTTTACAAAAATAGTATCTGGAGATATCTACCGATTTATCGCCCCGTAATCAGTTGATGTTGGGGTAAATGGATTCGGTTAATTATTTGACGAACGTGTCCGCTGTGTCATATACCTTACCTAACCTGTTTTACTATTATGGTTATGTCGATTGAATAGATTTGCGGCAATAAATTCTGTCGTGATCATATTAGAATTATATAGTACCCTACTGTTTTAAAGACAAGCGCAGTAGAATATTTCCCTACAGTTTTAAAGCTTCAAATCTTGACCATGTATATAATAGTTAATTCCTTTTTTCTTGGTGTTTAGGTCGTCAATATTAAAAACATCAAGTATATAAATAAATGTAAAAAGTGTAAATTATAAATAAAATGTTTTTGTTTAATAAATTTAAATTTAAATAATTTCATGTTTTTAAAAAAACATGAAATAACTCAAAATCATACCTTTGATTTCAACAACGTAACAATTTTAAACAAAGAACAAAATTTAAAAACACGTAATATACTTGAAATAATTCAAATTTATAAACATAAAAATGAAATCAATGATAAAACCGATATACAGTATTTCCCAAAATTATATAATTTAATTTTATAACTAAATACAATATTTTTAAAGAACTATTTAATTACAAAATTCAAAAACAAATATACAAAACATCCTATTTTAAAACGCAATCTTTAAATAAAACTTAATAATATATTCAAAATTATAGTAAACAAAACAATTTTGTCATTTATTAAACAAAAACATTTTATTTATAATTTATACTTTTTACATTTATTTATATACTTGAAAAAGCTTTGCAATAAAGCGAAACGTCGTACTCATTCATGTTTTTAATGTTGACGACCTAAAAACCAAGAAAAAAGAAATTAAATATTTCTCTACAGTGTTGATAAAATTTACTACATTTATTTTGCTAGGAAAACCTAAAGACTTATGGTACGATTCTGTGCAAATATATAGCGTCTATAAGACAAATTAACAAATGTAGAAAAGTTGAGACTGCAGCATCGCTAAACGTTAGAGGTTGCAGTTCTTTGTCGTTTTATGGTATTAAAAATTGGTAATAATGATCGTAGAATGTGTAAATTTACACAAAAAGAAAAAAAATAAAAATTATTAAATAAAACAGATTCTAATTACCCCAGCAGTCATACATACTATGTACGTACAAGACAGTAATGTTTTATTACTACTCCATTTTGCCGATAGTCGAAGAAAATTGAATAGCAAAATGTATCACATACTATGTATACATATTACATTATAGCTCCTGGTAGGAATCGAACAGGCTTATGTCAATCCTGAATGGGGATACGTTTTATGATTATCCATAAATAAGTTTTTAATGATGAAATTCTGAGCAAATAGCAAATTTGTAACGTCCGAAAAATCTTTAAAATGACTTGTAATATATTTACAAAAATAGTTATTCTGTGCAGATTTCTGTATGGAACCTACTCCATGTAGATCATGTATATTCAAAAGTTACAAAATTTGACGGTGCAATTACGTGCTAATATTATTATCATTTGTTTATTTCATTTAAACGTGATTTTAAATTAAAATGTTCAAGCAGCAAAGTGGCTTCCAATCCCAATGAAAAAATAAAGATGTAGGAAAGATATACTATATGTTGATTATTAGCTGCAATACAGGTTTTGGTTTATGCCATTAGATACGTAAATTTATTTATTTCAAATAACTTGATGTTTTGTATTTACTATCTGTATACTATAATATTTATAAACGATAAATTATAGATAATAATGAGCAATGTGAAATATATTTACAGCTAATGGAAAATTACTGTACATCTAAATGCAAGATTATTTGTTACATTAAAATGGAGCAGGAAACCCATCTATGTGCAATAAATAAAAGAAGGTAACATATCTTACATATTCCGCATATTAATATTATGTGAATTGAATTTGTACGATACGATACCGTGGACTTCATCCGAGTCCAAGGATAATAGATAGAGCAAATATATAGCAAATACAAAGTATGTCAGCAGATCGTTATTATGACACGATTTCACTTAGAATTTTCACGCTTGTGTTAATTTTTGTTATAATTTTTATTATATCTGATTGCAAGAACTAGGTAACTCCATCGACGAGCTATTTTAAGTTATCTATATTTTGACCATATTGGAAATGAGTAGAATATAATGTAAAATCTATGTATTCCAGTGTACACCATGTGACGTTTGCCCAACTTTATTAAAAGTGTTGATATCGATAAAACTATGTGGAGAATATGAATTTATAAAATTTCAGTTTATTTATTTTGGCTTTATCTCATGAAACTAAGGGGTCTAGTTTTTATATTCACGCGATGATATGTTCTAAATAAGATGTTATTGTATATGTCATTTTGCGGAGATTTTCTGATTGGAAATATTATGTGATAAAGGTAAAGTATGAAAACGTGAAGAACACAGAAAATTTACCGTCTCAGCAACAATTTCAAACGTTGACAGATATTTTGTGTTACAAACTTAAAGCTAAAAATTTTGAATTAAGGTTGATTGAATTGTTTTGTATAATAAAAAACATTTTGGGAGAAAATATATATTTTTTTATGTTTATTTGTCTTGTATAACCCTGCCTTCCCATTTTCAAATACTTGCTTTCCATAGACCTAAGGATATGCAAATGGGTCTACCATAGAAAATTATTAATATATCTTCATAATAACTTCAATATTGATCATTTTTATATTTGATCTTGAGCTTTTTCTTAGAAATACCATAGGGTTTCACTCTTGATTTAGGGCGCAGGTACTTACAGCCTCAATTTACGTCACCATAAAAGGTACGAAAATGTGGAATAGATTTATGAAAAAAATTAACTTAAAAGTTTGCACAGAATAAGCGAACTTATAGAACGCTATAGATTTGCACATAATCCCACACAATCTGTATAAATATGTACTATAATACAGCTATATTCATAACCACACGCTTTATGGATTTTTTGTAACGTATAGATTTATAAATTTATGAATTTACAGCTTTTTGTTCAGAATCCCACCTTTAGTCTCTTTGGCATATATGAGCATGTATAATATGTATTTGTATAATGCCAAAAAATCGATATTATTAAATAGTAGTTAGTTATAAACTGCTACCTTTCATTTTTTGAAATACAGGAGGGGTTCAGCAAAATTAACAAAAGGAGGTGAGGGGAGGAGCAAGAGTAGCGAGAGAAACAAACAGTTTACATTTTTTATTGGCAGGATGATATGTGAAAATGACATGAGGAAACAATCTTACCAAACTGGTATTCTCGCAAAAATTAACTGCCTAGATTCCTATGTATTAATTAATTTTTATTAGAGAAATAAATTCTAAAAAGTGAATTTCTAAAATATTTAAAAAAAAAATCAAAATATGGGACAAATCGCGTACCGTATTGAATATGAAAATTTGTAAGACGAAAAGTTCAAATATGATACCTACACATTAAAAAAATGTTTGCAATTCTTGTTGAAAATTCCAGTAACATACGGGGTGAAGTTACAAAAATTGGGAATTTAATGTAAAACACTAGGTATATTTTCTAATTTTTGGTAATTTTATAAGAATCGTTACTGGAATTTTAAACGGGAATTACAAACATTTTTTAGTGTGTACTATACCTTAAAATAAATTCTTGGGGTTTGGGTGAATGAATATGTTTATATGTAATTACTATGCGTCCCCTGCTCTACATAGGCCAAATTCTATACTCATGTAATATATTCTAATTGTATAAACATTAATCTCCTAAGTAACTGGTACTTTTCATAGGAAAAACGGCTGGCGGACTTTATGCTGCTGCAGATTCTGGAGCTGGTGCTGCGGCAGGAGCTGCTATTGGCGGAGCCACCTCGGATTCAGTTGCTCCAGTAGTAGTTGAAAAGACTGTCAAAGAAACTCCGCAAATTCAGAGAACTTACGTAGAAAGGACCGTTATACCCAACTATGTTGAAAAAACAATACAAGTACCAAGCTATGTTGAAAAAACTGTTAGAGTACCTACAGTTGTTGAAAGAAGAATAAAAGTACCAGCGGCCCCAACAATTATCGAAAAAACAGTGAATGCACCTCCCGAAACAGTCAAAACTACAGAAATAAGGTAAGGAGTGTGTTTAATGTACGATCTGTGGTCGGTTTTAAAATAAAACTTAATTAGGTACTTGTATAATATATGTATTCTTGTCCTGCATTAACAAAACATATATGTTATAAGGTTTAAAAATATAATTATTACCATTAGCAAAGGTTGTGTTGCAATGGAAATTCAGTTGTTGTTATTTTGAATTTGTCATGCTACAATAAATGTATTATATTACAGAATTGTAGTTACACATTATTAAATAATATAACAAGCAGAATAATAAAAACAAAATAAAATCAATACAGCAACTATATTTTATAGAAATAGAAAATTAGGGAACAACCTTGCAAAGTAGGAATCACTAAATTGTGGAAATCAAGGTAAAGTCAATTAAAATTAAATTATTTAGTGTCCGAGAAAACATTGTATAATTGTCGTTTATATAAATTTAAAAATGTATGTAAATTCTAAAGTGTAAACGTGTCTATATGTAGGATACACATTGCGAGATACATCTTGACGAACAAACAATAAAAAACAATAATAGTAAAAACAACAGGAATCGCAAGTAGGTATATCTTTTTAGAGTTGTACATTACTGGAAATTTTAAGTTGTACGTTATTTGTAACTTAACTTACTCGAAGCATACTTACGGTTGGTGTTTCTCTTGATTTTTAATGAAGAGTATGGAGACGTTTCGAATTTGTTGTTCTCTAGGATGGTTTCTTAGTACGCATTCCATGTCGATGGCAGTAAAATATGACCTTGGTTTTCTTGGAATGTTTAAGGCGAATTTTGGGCCATCTTCCAGAGTAGTTCTTCTTTTGTGAAATGTATGGATGATAAATTTGTCACGCTGGGATGGAATGTGTGAAAGAATTTATTCTCCGATAACTCTTTTTTATATTCTTCTTTTTGTTTTCGGTTTCTTAATATATTTAATTTACGTTTTTTTTTGTCCTGTTCCCATGTATATATTTTTTAATTAAATTTATTGTAGTACATTCATATGCTTCAATCATTTCTCCTTTTCGAATCTAACATAACTAACAACCATCTTCCAGCTACCAAAAAAAAATATTGGTGGTGGTGGTAGGTTTACGCAGCAAATTAAAAATAATTTAACAGATAACTATTATATTTTCTACACTTACCCTTAACTAGAGGATTGTGTTTTTCGAGGGGAAAATGCTTTATCCACACATTGCACACCATTCCACTGGTAGTGTGGGACTCCAACATGGTTACCCATTAAAAACCCCTCTTTGTCTCCGCTAGAGTACTGCTGGAACCGCTGTCGCATGCATCAGTCAGCACCTCGGTCAAAGATAAGGTCTATTCTTGTCTTTTCTACTTGTCTACTCCGCTGCCCGACTTCCTTTTCACTCATTATCCACTCAAATCATTTTATGTATCTTGTTTTAATTTTGCTTGCTGTGTAGCATACATTGCATGATATTATCGGGTGTCAGTCTACCTAGTTCGTTAATTACTGTTTGCCTGCATTCGTTCAATCTCATACAGTCAAGCACTGTATGTATGTTCAGCTATGTCGATGTTATCGCAGTACATGCACTTATCAGTCACATCCTTT
This sequence comes from Protaetia brevitarsis, assembly GCA_004143645.1. Lineage (NCBI taxonomy): Eukaryota > Metazoa > Arthropoda > Insecta > Coleoptera > Scarabaeidae > Protaetia > Protaetia brevitarsis. Next base: position 732,064 of record RXPK01000289.1, on the reverse strand, counting down.
CCAAAGCGCATAGCATATTTCCTAAAAGTACCATGGGCCGTGAGACTTTAAGTCAGGTGATATCCCACTTTCCTGTGAGAACAATCTACCCATAAGTGTATGTCCTTTATGCGTCTTTTTGTCTATTGCGCTTCGTCTTGTTCAGTTTACCACCTTTTCTGACATTCCACCATTATGCTTCTAGCCAGATTTATTGCTATTATTCCACTATTTTCATATGTGTAATTCCTTTCGATAGCTAAGAGATCAATTGGGGACACTCCAGCAACCACCTGCAATGCTGCTGTAGTGGCAGTTCTATATGCGGAGGTCACTCTCAAAAGCACTTTTCTCTGAGGCTTCTCCAATATATTCGTGTACACTTTATTCTTTAGAGCCGTATACCATACAGGGGCTCCGTAAAGAGCAATAGAGTGCACCACTCCACTCAGGATAGCTCTTTGTTTACTGCCTGGTACATTCATAGTAGGTATGATTTTCTCTAATGTTGCCGCCTTTTCTTCTGCTTTCTTAGCTGCTGTTTTGTGTGTTCTCCAAATTTAAGGTGGTCATCCAAGATTATCTCGAGGTACTTAATAGGTTTTTTAGGCCTTATGTATGTAGTGCCTATTAGGAAGAAAACGTGATCTCTATTTCTCTTACCTTTTAATATAATAGATTCTGTCTTATGCAACGCTAGTTTTAGAGTGTTGTCCGTCATCCACTGTTTTATGAAGCTTAAGTTCTCGTTTGTGTTTATCATTAACTGGTACTTATCATCAGCCATCACAATAAGTCCTAGGTCATCCGCATAACAAATAGTGGTGGCATTTTCCGTTAAAGTTACTCTCAGCACCCCATCATACACACACATGTTCCACAATATGGAGCCCAGAATAGGTCCCTGTGGTATCCCTACGTCGACTTTAATTCTGGTCTTTCCACTGATTTGTATAACCCTGTCACTTAGGTAACTGGCAATCACTACAGTAATATATTGTGACACTCCCCACATCTTTAGTTTTTCTATGATGACTAACATATCGGCAGAATTAAATGCAGGGGGGAGGGAGGGTATTCCATCTGGTCCCAGTGCCTTTCCCATCTTCATAGCCTGCGTAACTGTTTCTAGCTCCTTCTTTGTAAACAGGGGTACTCCGTATACTACCGGCAGGGGTTTTATGCCAATAACTCCTAGGAAACAGTTCTTCAACCATTTGCTATTTGGTGTCTTTCGGAATGTCATACAGTGCCACACCATTTATCGCTCTCATTATAATTTTGTACACATTTCCCCAGATGCCTTCCATTCCTTTACTCATTTTATTCCAGTGTTTCCTCTTCAATTTCCCCTATCAGTTTACACAATTCTTTCTTCGCTGCTTTGTAAGTATTCCTTATTCTTCTCTTTTCGGAGAATTTTATTCTGGAATTTCTTCATGCTCTTGTGTACCTTCTCTGCTTGCAACTTATTTATTTAGCACGAAATACATGGCATGTTGTACATATGCGGCGTACTGAATGAATGTCGATAGGCTTGTGAATGTGTACGCGTGCGCATATCATGTGTAAGTATATCTGTGTGTAGGTGTGTGTGTGTGTGTGTGTGTGTGTGTGTATGTAGGTTAAGCAGGAGAAGTGATGATTTGAATATAAAAATACATAACACATATATATTTATGGGAGGGCGAGGATTTAAAGGATTCATATTATTGGTCTTCAGGATTTAAAGGCTTTGGTAGACTCAGCTAATTCCATCTATTCAAAACTACAATATTTCTGTTTGAAGGCAATATTTCGCTTTGCCAGACCTAATGTGGACAAGGTGAAATGAAACAAAAACTCACTATTAATAAGATTTATTAATCCTATTAAACTACATATCAACAAACAGACAAAGCTCAGGGACGTGAAAGAACCCTCGTCGTAATCCTTTTGACTATAGATTTCTTCACAACCAAACCTGGGAACAGTTTCTCTTTTCATATTTGACTACAATCCAGTTTCCTTCATTAATCATATGGGGTGTTATGATATGCTTAGTCATTCTGTGTTCTTTGTCTGATGGCTCCTACTCAGAATCGCTATCGTCTAGCTTAAGGCTCGTGTCGCTCTCACTATCTGAAATGAATAATTCCTTTCTTACCTTCAGGGCTTTATTTTTGGAATGTTTTTTTTCTTTTTTCCGCCTTCTTTCTTTTCAGATCCTCAATAAAGGGTGTGCTTGTAACTACAGCTGCTGTACCTTTCCGACACTTACGTCTCACAGGTTTCTTGGCCGCGTCAGGACCATCATTTATCACGTTCACACGAGGAATGGGTAGAATGTCGTAAGGTGGCACAGTTGTCGGTCTTGGAAGTTGGAAAGAGTTGAAGTTGAGGATGTTGCAGTTTGGTCATCATTATGAACCAAACGATTTGTTGTTTCAGCAGCTGAGTCACCGGTTTTTTTTTTTTAATCTGATATTGCATTCTGTAAGGTGGCAGCTTTCAAGTATGCCTCATCAAATAGAGAAGACACACACAAATCGCAACCACTTTAGCAGGATGATCTCTCAGCCACACTCTTACAGCTTGTTCATAGTATGATGAGGGCCCATAAATGCTACATCAAGCGGCTGCAATCGACGAGTGCAGTGTGGCGGTAATACTAAATAAAATATCCGCATGGGTATCCTTTGTCAATATCATCACTCCCAAGTTGTTGATATGAGTTCCAGGTCCTTCTAGGAATAGCAAAATACGCTCTTCTGCTGTGGGTTTCGGATACTTTAAGAAATGCTTAAACCATTCCAGAAAAAAATTTGTTTGCAATGCCAGAGATATATAACTTCCAATAGCGCTCAAACATCAACAATTGGCACGTATCAGATGATCCATCTCTGTCTGATCATGCGTACATATCTTATGAAATTTCTAACTACGCAACGGAGCTAAAAACGTACAGGGATCCCAGAAGGACTAACTGGGAGTCCTACAGGGAAGACCTCTCTGCAGCAGCCCGTAACTATCCTGTAAGGATCAGGAATAGTGAGGAACTAGAGTTGGCCCTTGTATGGTTGCAAGGGACCATTCTCTCGTGCTATGAAAACAACTGTCCACTAAGGGAGCGTCGCTCGCCAAGACAGGCCGCTTGGTGGAGTAAAGAGCTGAACACTCTCAGAAGAGAAACACGCCAGTTATTTAACAGGGCGAAAAAAACGGGAAATTGGGAAGCTTATAAGGCTAAACTAGGTACCTATAACAAAAGAATTAAAGAATCGAAGAAGAAGGCCTGGAGAAACTTCTGTGAGGACATAGAAAGTGTCCCTAACATGGTCAGAATTCACAGGATTCTGAAGAAGGACTCTTCTAACACACTCAGGTCCATTCAGCTGCCGGACGGGAGGTTCACAACCACTGCGGAGGAGACTCTTGAGTACCTTCTCAGCGTGCACTTTCCCGGCTCGGACAAGGTGAACTTCGGCAAAACAAACCAATCAGACGCAGTGAGGAGGGCGTTTATGGAAGATTGGAGGAAATCAAACGATATTTTCAAACCTCATCTTGTTCGCTGGGTAGTTGAGTCGTTTGAACCGTATAAATCACCGGGACCAGATGGCGTGTTTCCAAGATTGCTTCAGGAGGCAATTGGAGACATCATGGGGCCCTCTTGGAGATATTTAGAGCTAGCCATGCGTTGGGCTACATTCCCAAGGCTTGGAGAGATACTAGGGTTGTGTTCATTCCGAAACCTGGGAAGAACACATACTATCATCCGAAATCATTCAGACCAATTAGTCTCACATCTTTTATGCTGAAGACTATGGAAAAAATTATACACCTAAACATTACAGAAGGAGCACTTGCGAGATATCCTCTGCATCCTCTGCAATGGGCATACCAAAGGGGAAAATCAGGAGAGGCTGCCCTGCATAGTTTGGTGGAAGGACTCGAAAGGAGCCTACATCAAAAGGAAGTTGCCCATGCAGTATTTTAGACATCGAGGGCGCCTTTGATAACACATCAACGCCCTCGATCAACCGATCACTAATGGAACGGAACATTGACCACACGACTAGCAGATGGGTTGACTGCATGCTAAGAGGCAGAGTGGTCTATGCCAATATGCTAGATAAAAATATCGCCATGAGGACCACTAGAGGGTGTCCTCAAGGAGGAGTACTGTCACCACTGCTGTGGAGCTTGGTCGTGGATGATCTCGTCAGATCATTAAACGACAAAGGAATATGGACGCAGGGGTACGCTGATGACATTGTCATCGTAGCTATGGGGAAGTTCCCAGGCGTGGTGGCGGGCATCATGCGTAATGCACTGCGAATGGTGGAGGAATGGTGCCTTTCACAAGGACTCTCAGTTAATCCACAAAAAACAAAGTTGGTTGCCTTTACCAATATGAGAAAACTCAATGACCTAGGCGGCATTAGACTGTTTGGGCAGGAGTTACAATTAACCAAGGAAGTAAAGTATCTGGGTGTTACCCTTGATGCGAAACTGAGCTGGAAAAGTCACTTAGCTAAAACAACGACCAGGGCCACGCAACTATTCTGGCGCTGAAGGAGAGTTGCTGGCAAAACCTGGGGATTAAAGCCGAAGGTGATCCATTGGCTATATACTGCCGTGATAAGACCGGCGATAATATACGGGGCGGTAGTCTGGTGGAGGAGGACAGAAGTGTCCTCCGCAGCGAAGATGCTGACCGCTGTCCAGAGACAGGCATTGCTGGGTATCACTGGCGCAACTAACAGTACAGGGACCGCCTCTTTGAAGACCATTGTGGGCCTCCCCCCGCTGGAACTCTATGTGAGAGCGGAGGCAATGAATGCGATCCTTAGACTGAAAGCCAACAACCAGTGGCATCCCAACTTCAGGGTGGGAGGACACACTTATACTACGGGCACGTTGCTGGGCGGGCCATTGCTACAAATGCCCACGGACAGCATGGTACCCGAAATTATCTTCACTGAAAAGGTGAAAATCTCCATACCGAGACCAGGCACGTAGTGAAATCACTGCTAACGAAAACTGGTACACGGATGGATCCAAATCCAGCCAGGGGACAGGAGCCGGTATTTGTGGGCCCAGTCCTAATCAAAGGATATTCATAAGCCTGGGGAAACATACAACGGTCTTCCAGGCAGAGGTATTCGCCCTTGCAGCCTGTGCAGAAATGATTGCAAAAGGGGGCTACATGAGGAAAATTAATATATGACTGGCTGGCCAGGCTGTCATTAAGGCAGTCTCAAACCCTGTAACTAGGTCAAAACTAGTTAGGGACTGCAAACAATCCCTCAATGCACTGGCATGAGACAACACGGTGTCTCTGATTTGGGTGCCGGGACATGAGGATATAAAGGGCAACGTAATAGCCGATGAACTAGCCAAGGAGGGCTCTAAGAGACACTTCATGGGTCCAGAGCCCGCATGTGGGATTACTAAAGATTCCGCAAGAAGGAAGATCTGGATCTGGTTAGATAAAGAAAGTACAAAGAAATGGAGGTCGACTGAAGGTCAACTCCATACCAAAACGCTGATAGGGGATGGGGATGGTAGTTTCTCTGATAACCTACTCAAGCGCAGTAAGAAAGAAGTTAAAACCATTACTGGGTTGGTGACTGGACACTGTCCTCTGAAAAAGCATCTATACAACACAGGCCGTGTAAGCGAACCGTGGTGTAGAAGATGCGAACTACAGGAGGAAACGAGTTTACATGTAATCTGCACATGTGAGGAACTAAAGGTACTCAGGCAGAAATATTTCGGGAGAGATCTATTGGAGCCCTCGAAGGTCCTCAAGTTTCCCCTGGGCAAGATACTGGGCTTTATAGAGCACACCAAGCTGCTCGAGTGGACATAAGAGAATCAATAGGGATGGTACAATGAGCATCAAGCTCAAGTGCCCGGACATCAAGTGCCCACCCTAACTTTAAACTATTTTCATTACTTTATTACTTCTATATTTCAAGGTTTTCCTATAAAAATTGTATTAATTAGAGGAGAAGGATAAATAGCCTGAGCAGATATTAGATTTTCTCGAGATGCATTTCACCATACTGGAGTATAGATTCATTTGTAACAGCATATAACTTTCGCTATCTAATAGTTCTATATTTCCTTAACCAAAAGAATGATCCAAACCCATAAGCGGTTAAGCAAATCTATAAAAGTAATCTTTGACACAAAACCCACCATATTTTATAATAATAAACCGAAATTATGATTATTGGAATTTTTGCAATATTCTTTGTCATCATATTTTCAGATGCGCCCTAAGAACCATTACACATGTATCCTGACGGTCGGTCATGTACGCAGCGGCAACTACGCGTTGCTCCGCCCGCTTGAGATATATTTCGCAAACTGTTTCATACGTTGCTTGTGAAACCCATCCGTTTTGCTCCGCGTACTGTCAGTATTGATCATCAGCAATGACCGTCAGTCCCATGTGTAACGGCTCTAATGTAGTTTCGTATACGTACCTTTATTTTTTTTTTTCTAGGACATCCGGACTCGACAAATCTTTTACTGGGTCAATTGTCGCTAGTGCAGGTACAGGTACTGATCACATTTATAGTACAGGTTACGGTGGTGGAGGTGCGTACTACGGTCTCAGAAAAACAGTTAATGGCAACGTAGTAAACGATATTTTTAATGTATGTAAAGAATTTTTTATTATTTAGCAATATCAAGCTCCTTTATATGTAATTCATTTTCAGATACCCATATCAACTCTAAATGCTGTCAGTAGATTGGTAGGTGGTTTGGCGGGAGGTACCAGTGGATCTTTATATGTATCCAAACACGTGGGTTAATCTATTATTTGGCTAGTTGGTAACTGTAACATAATGATTATGTATTATGTATATAATCCGTATCTTTGTATATATCAAATTTTTATGCAATAAAATATAGTTTTTCATTTTTTTTTCTATTTTGTTATTCATTATTGTTATTGCTGCTGTAAATAACATCAGAATTTTACGTGACAATGTGACCTGCATGATAACTTGTCTACACAGGATAGTGCCACACCCAAAATATTTACATCAAGAAAACCTGGAAAATTCTTGAAATACATAGTTATTTGTATCACTAATTGTAAGTCAGAAACTACAGTTTTGCGAGTGTGAGTACGGTTACCACAAGTACGAATACTCGTAAAAAAGTTTTGGTCCGTATGACACACACTATTTTTTAGTCATAATTTTGGATTGAAAAGAGAAAAAATATTTTGCCGCCATTTCAATAGTGCAGGTTGGCACATGTTTCATACCTTAGTCCTTTGACTTTTCCAAAAATAAGTCTTTTCTGTAATTTTATTTGTAGTTCATAAATATTTATCAATAATAGTGCTACGGAGGTACCAGCTCATGTTACAAGGTTGCACAATGACAGTTTATTATACATCCGTCATGTCAAATGCAGTATGTGTGTAGGATGTACCACCCAAGCTGCATGCATTTTTAGCATATCTTCTGTATGATAGAAAAAAGAAACTTATTCCGGTGGCGACCTCAGCGCCACTAATAATAATAAACCACTTACTTATGTGATTTATCTTCATTATGAAAAAGCTTTGGAAAGTCCCGCATAGACGGTTCCTATTAAAACTAGAACATTAAGGTATAAGAGAAAGTTTTTTACGTAACCGTAAATTCATGCCAAGTCTTAGGAAGTTACTCCAGAGAGTTTGACCACTATTCTTTATAGCGTACGCCGACGGGGCTTTATATTCTAAAATGAACACAAATAGTTCCTTTTTCCACAGTAATACAAAATTATGCTACAATCCAGATTGATATTTTTTAACATTTAAAAACATTAGAGGAATTAATGACCAAGGAGTGGCAATTTATAGTGAAATTCTATGCAAATCTATAGCGCCTGTAAGGTTATCAGTAAGTCTGTAAGTCATAACATATTCTTAGGGTGTTACAGACACTATACATATGCATAGAATCCCACTATAACACTAATAATAATGATCAGTTAAATGTATTATATATTGTTACATATCAATAACATAATTTATCATAAATAAGCACTAAAATAAAAAATAGCATTAAAATTCTGTAACAGAGAAGTTACAGAACAAAAAAATCTGGGTATAATATAACAACTTAAAGATATATGTCGAGCATTCTTTCACATAGCATTTACTGACTATTTATCTACGAATTACGAAAATCTATGAAACTTACATAAAGCCTAAATTGGAATATTGTCAGAGCGTCTGGAACCCTTACTTCGTGATGTTGGAAAAAACGCACTGGAGAATCTCCAAACTTCCTGGTGAGTTGATAGATTTCAAACAATAATTTCAACTTTGAAACAATGTAAATTTGATTGAAACATACCACATACTCACTGGGTATTATTTTCCAGATCTACAACTTAATTTGTTTATTAAAAACTTCAGAGTCTTAGGGATCACTCTTTAATATTGGTGAAAGGATTGAAATCCTGATACGTTGAGTTGCGTATCAATGGAATGCACTTTAAGATTGAATAATTCGAGTACCATCGAGAAATGCTTTCAAAAGTAGGCTAGGTGAAGATATGGAAAATGTTAAAGAGATAGTAATCGGTTTTTGCATGCAAAAATATATATTGCAATATACAGCAGAAATTCAGGATTTGCAGCAGCTCTCATCAGTTTTACCGCTCATGCTGCTATAATAATAATAATAATTCTTTGTTGGAGAATGGATGATACTATATGCAAAAAAAGTCCGAGCCAGGACAAACCATAACCCAAATTAATTTGTAACATCTACAAAAAGATTTCGCAAAGAACAATTATTGTGGCCTAGGTACCTATACCTACACTATTACATATGCGCGATACTACAGCAATTCATTTTAATGAACATGTCATATTCTTAAATCTAAATTGCCTTAGTTAGTTTCTTTTTATGCTGTACCACTTCTGCAGGCGTCTTTTTATTGTTCGTCTCAACAACAAATATTTCAGTTATTCAATAATAATTAAATCTGCGACTTTGCAGTGTCGTCGCGTTGAGAAAGAAGTGGGAATCACGACTCAGTTTTCACTCAATCCCATTAATAGATTGACGTTAGTTGGGATCGCAGTAGTTCAATTGAAGTGTTACAGATTCGCTGTGCATATTTATAACATTATTTTTACGTACCTAGGGATTAATTAATTATGTCAATAGAATTAGCGTAGAAAACGTCCACTTGATCAAGCACATACGTAAAGTATAAATATAATCTGTAATGTCTATAATTTTTTTTAATTATTATTTCTATTTCGCGGACGTAACTCCTCTAATACACCACTGAAAGATGCAGCTCCAATTATAGTTTATTATCGATGTGTTTATGTTACTCAAACTTTGCACTTATATTACTGACAGTTGCGATGCCAAAACAATAAAATTATATCTACCTAGCTATCTCAACAACAGACATACAAGCATATGAACCTCTTTGATCCATTTATTAACGTGCTTAATTTTATAGTACAAAAGGATACCTGAAACATCTACATAACATGTGCATATATACGCTTGTTCTTGCTAAAGGAGGATACCTCCTTTGATTAAATTACAAGTATCATTTAATTTGCATATTAAAGAGAATACTGACGCCAAGAATATAGAAAGCGTAAACGGGTGTATTCTTTTTTCGATCCGCTTTATTTAAACTTGTCTGTTAATTATTTGAGGTAGATGGAAAGAATGCATATAGCGATTATGTTAATTTTTGTCTCTGGTTGGATAATGGCATATTTATTTATTTATTTTACATAAGGTACTCAATGATTGTCTTATTATTAAACCCATAAATTACATAAATACATATACCTATATATAAATACTGAACTTAACGTGAGTAACCTGTAGTATTTTTTGAGTATATTTTTAAATAAAAAGTATAAAAACACTAAAACTGGGATCATTAAGAGAAATGGAATTGAAAATGAAACTCTTGAGCTGTATTATAACAGATATTGTATTGCACATGTGTAATAGCGTCTATACCTAATGCGTGTTCTTTATGGGCCCTCTGCAGAGCTACGAGCAATATAGGGGACGCGTCATTTATTAGTACGATGTAGGTTGTAATAGCGGATTGTAGTGTGAAATACAATAAACAAATACACAAAAATTGTGCATTTCATTACAAAACGATACATAGTGTCAGACTGACTGGATTTGGAAGATATACGTTGTTAATTATATAGTATGACTAGAAGCTTGGAAATTGTGGAAATTCTATTTTGAAATCGTAACGGTGATCGACATTTATAACGAGAAAATGGACGCAATTATCGTACAGAACCGCTTAGCTTAGAGGGTAATATTGCAGATAATTGGCAAAGATTCATCCAAAAAATCTACTTTTTAACCACCACAGATTTAAATGTGAAATCTGAAGAAAACAAATAGCTGTTCTGCTTAATTTGATAGGAGACAATGGTGTTTTTTTTTTTATTTTTAAACGGGATAATGCCTAAGCCGAACTTATCAGGCCCCGCAGAGCCAAATCTTCCTCCAAATCAACGTTACGACCCCGGAAAAAAAACCGATTATCATAATCAGAGTGAGATTTGAATTCCGGACTCCACACTGATAGCCGAGCGTGCAAGGCTATCAAGCTGCGTATTCATTTGAGCAATTTTGCACGCAAATCTATGCGCAAACAATTTACGCGTACATGCGTGCGAAAAAAAGTTCAAACTAATTCAAAAAACTTTATACGATAACTACTTGCTTCATGTTCAAAGTTCTATACAGGGCAATCCTAGCGAATTCTGGAAATTCATACATTCTAAAAATAAGGACCAATCTCTTCCCAATACTCTTGAGGACATTGATGGGAGTACGTTGAAAACTCCACACTCAATTGTTAATGGCTTTGCTCATTTCTTCGAATCCGTCTATTTGCCTACATTTAATGCTTTACCCAACTCTGACCCTCAATTTACCAGTAATGTTTCAATTGATATACCTTGTATTACTGAAGATGATATACTTCTTTCATTAAGAGGTCTTAAGGATGGTCTTGTTATGGGGAATGATAATATCCCCTCGTTCATCTTGAAAGACTGCGCTCAAGCTTTTGTTGGTCCACTTCATTATGTTTTCAATCTGGCTATTCAAATAGGAACTTTTCCTGATACTTGGAAAACTACTCGACTTGTTCCTGTCCCAAAAAAAGGGTGATAGGCACTCAATTGATAATTATCGACCGATTGCAATAATTAACAACTTCGCTAAGATATTCGAGAAATGTTTATATAATCGTATTTACCCGTTGGTGCATCCACTCATATCCATCAGTCAGCATGGATTTGTTAGCAAAAGATCCACCGTTACGAATTTGGTCGAATTTACTCAGTTTCTCGCTTCCAACATCGACAATAATAAGCAGATGTGGTTTATACTGACTTCGCTAAGGCTTTCGACAGCGTGGACCACTCCCTACTTCTCCGTAAACTTGATCGTCTTGGCTTTTCTTTATCCTTACTATCACTCTTTTCATCCTATTTATTTAAAAGAACCCATTATGTAAGATATTTGGGTCACGAGTCCAGCTGTTTTTATCCCACATCTGGCGTTCCTCAAGGAACAAACTTAGGCCCCTTGCTGTTCTCTATATTCATTAATGACCTGTGTGACACTCTGTCATGCCACCAATTATTGTTTGCTGACGATTTGAACATCTACGCTACTGTTGATGAAATCCACGATTCCAGACTCCTTCAACATCAAATTGATTCCTTGCACGGCTGGTGTGTTGAAAATAGGCTTTCCATGAAGTCTCTAAGTGCAAGGTTATTACGTTTTCACGCAAAATAAGGCCTATTGTATATGATTATTATTACGATGGTACCATACTTGAGCGTACGACTTCTACTAAAGACCTGGGTGTAATATTTGACACTAAACTTTCCTTTGTAGAGCATATTAACAGCATCTGTAATAGCGCACTAAAAATGCTTGGATTTATTATAAGAACTTGTACTAAATTTCATAACATTACCTGCATTATCTCGCTGTATTTCTCGTATGTTCGGTCCAAGCTTGAGTACGCAGCGGTGGTTTGGTCTCCTGCGTATCGATGCCACATCTACTGCCTTGAACAAGTTCAACGTAGATTCCTAAAATATCTTTACTTTAAGGAACACCTAACTTACCCCATGCAAGGATATAACAACGCTTTACTTCATGCATACAATATTACTCAGTTGGATGTTCGGCGGTCCCAGGCTGACCTGAAATTTCTGTTTAATTTAATACATAGTAGAATTGATTCAATACCTTTACTTAGTGAGATCAGCTTCACTATACCTCGCCTATCAGCTAGATCATCTACAACCTTTTACTGTCCTAGACCAAACACTAACATCCTACTAAACTCACCACTGCATCGCATGTGCTCTACTTTCAATTTACTTTCTAACCTCACTACTGACATTCACTTTACTCCTTTGCCTTCATTAATTAATAAATGCATGCCGATAGTTCATTATCAGTAATCCGAACATGACTTTAACTTTAATATCTTGCTTAACTTTAATGTTTAAGATACTTTTTTCCTTTCTTATGCCGAATAAGATGTTATTTAATGATAGTTTAGATTAAGTAACTTTGTTTCTATTAGATATATTTATATATATGTATATGCACACTTATTTTGTTGTTGCTGTTGTCCTGTAAATGGATCTTTTCTGTTGGGCAGCTTAATAAATTATTATTATTATTATTAAACATATGTTCGTTCGCGAAAACTTCACGAAGCTTACATTTATGTGCGCAAATATCTGCTCTATAAGTTGTATGTGGAAAAATCATGTCGCGAAAACAATTGCAAGTGTAGCTTGTATTCTGATGTATTTTATTAAGAAAAATAAAGAGAAACAACCCCACGGTCTGCATCTATTTTTTGGTTTCTCGAAAAATGACAGGTGTACCTTCGATTCTATAAAATCGATCATTCATCAATTAATTGCATACATAATTCATTATTCCATTCCATAATTTCTAATGATATATCTTATAATAATTGGAGGCACGCCACACGCATGACTCTTGCTCCAAATTATCGTCCAAACTGAGCAAATTTACGCATAAATATTCTTTGATATTAGCAAGAAACCGACAGCAGCCGATCGTGTTCATGGGTCCGCATACCCTACGCGCATACTACTTCGCCGCGTACACACTTGAGCATTTTTGCGCGTAAATCGTTCGTACGCCTAAATTTGCTCAAATGAAAGGTGCGTATTCATTCAGCCGGGCTGTTTGAAGTATATAATACGTTCACGTTAATTGACGCAGAAAAAAAGTCTCTACAGACCATCAAGGGGAAACTTCAGTAACTACTGTGCATCGAAAAAGAACATATTTGAACGTTAGATTTCTGCAAGAGCCAGTCAAATACAACGAGACTGCAAATAATACAGTTAGGAAAAATAAAACAAATAGCAATAAAACTAAGAAGAGGTACAGCAAGCATAGAGAAACTAGGAAACAGTGTACAGATTATAGGCCTGGAAGTGAAGTAATTTTAAAGTGTAGTGTAACTGGCATAGAAGTAAAAACTCTTTTTGTTATTGTTGATAGACTTCCGCTTCATCCATTGACAGGAACGGACGTGTTATAGTGTGCTATCAAGTTTACAGTTTTTTTTTTTATTCTGCTACGACTCTAATATATAGTGAGTAATTGCTTGCGCTATTTGCTTTTAGTATAATAGTTTGGCTTAAACCCTTTTCACTGCTGAATCTTATTGTTGCATGAGCTCAAATTCAGGGGGAGTTTTATCTCCCCCTAAATTCATCGCCCCGTCTACGTATGGTAGTCAGGAAAATGTAGATCAAACACAGTTTTCTAGATTTCATGATTATGATTCCTTAGTGGAGGTCAACACTAGTGAATCAATGGAGTGTCAAAATACTAGTTCACCTAATGAAGATAATTCTTCAGCATCTGACGTTCAATCCCAAGTTTCTATGAGACCGAAACCTGGCAATCAAAGTACTAAATCGATGAATTTGGATGGTCAAAACTCTCTTTCGCAACCCATATTATTCGATATTTATGATCAACCTCCGTATCAAGTTTATGTGGAATCTGCTGATGATAGAAACATTGGCCAAATGAAAGACATGTCTTTTGGGAAGTTACTACTTCAGAATAAGGTGAGAGGGGTCAAGGAAGTAGGCAAAAGGGGCAAGAACAGAGTAGCCATAAAGTTCTTGAGTATGAAAGATGCGAATTCTTTTCTCAGTTCACCTTTTAGTAGCAAGTACCAGTATAAGGCTTATATTCCTAAGCACTTGATTACCTGTAAAGGAATCACTCGACAAGTGGATCCTAATCTGTCCGAAGAAATGGTTTTACAGAACATTAATGTCGATCAGGGCAGAAAAGTTATTGATGTGAAGAGAATCAAGCGCAAGGTTGTCAAAGTTGCTACTGATGGCATCGACGAGAGATCTGACAAAACAACGCCAAACTCCCAAGAAGAGGCTAGCCCTGTTAAAAATTCAATTGAATATGTGAATACTGCCTCACTGATCCTGACTTTTAGGGGTAAGTCACTGCCCAAATTTGTCTCCCTTTTTATAATATTAGAGTTCCTGATCCATATATAGCTCCAGTTATTCAATGTTTTAAATGCTGCCGTTATGGACACACGAAGTCACAATGTAAATCTAATTTTCGTTGCCCAGCCTGCGCTGGTCCTCATACATTGTCTGATTATCAGTCCGACAACACTGCTTGTCTTTTTTGTCAGGGAAGTTATTTAAGCCCTGAGTCTAACAAGAGGCTGTCTGAGAGATCTTGTCCAGAATTTCTAAAACAAAAAAAGATCAAAACGGTAATAGCTACCTATAATTATTCCTTTTTTGAAGCATTTAAACTGTGTTCGAGTCCAAGAACTCCTGCTATTCCCAAAGATATCAGATGTGATGACACTCACTTTCCCCCTATACCGAACAGTCAGATAGCTTCACCCCATCCATCTGTCTCTCTGGTTAACGAATCTCCCAGAAGGAAGAATTTTTCCTTCTCTAAAGTTGTTCAAAAAGCAAAAGGCCTTGTCTCTCCTTCCCAATCTCACAGTCGGGATTTGTTGGTCGAACCAAATGGCAGGTCTTCCTTGTCTTCTCCTAAAAGATCTTGTTTATCTCAAAATATTTGCAGTAATTTGGTAGTTCGGGCCCGACACTAATTTGGATAATTGCTCTCTAGTTTCCTCCCTTAAAGAAGAAGAGAAATCTATCCTTAAGATTCTAAAAGCGATATTTCCTGAAAATTTTTACCACCACCTTTCATGGATAGAACAAATTCAATCCAATCAAATCGAAATTTATTAAAACTTCTTCTATGGAACATGAGATCATATTCTAAAAATAAAGCTAGTCTATTCAATTTTTTAAATCACAACCATTCAGACATCGTTGTCTTATGTGAAACCTGGCTTAACCCTAGTTTTCATCCTTCGAGCCCAGGATATAACTCAACTCACCAAGAGACATGACAGTAGGGGAGGTGTTTCTCTGCTGATTAAGCAGGGCATCTCTTTTCTTCACAATGTTCTTGATCTTGCCATTTGCTCCTCTGATATTGCTCTTTCGTCGATTTCCCGAACTACTGATGACACTTTGGGAAGTGATCATTTTCCCATTGATATTTCCTTAGCAATCCACCCCTCTATTAGTCAGGGAAACATCTCGATCAAGACCAAGTTTAACACCAAGAAGGCTGGATGGCTTGATTATTCCAATTTAATAGATAAATATCTAAACTCTGATATAATTGCATTATGCTACGAAAGATTGTTAGAAGCCATAGAGGCGGCAGGACGAGAGACAATTCCAATGCATTCTGCCTCTCACACTTCGAGCATCCCTCACCTTGGTGGGGCGACAATTGTTCCAGACTGGTTAAATTACGGAAAACCT
The DNA here is from genome assembly GCA_004143645.1 of Protaetia brevitarsis. Classification (NCBI taxonomy): domain Eukaryota; kingdom Metazoa; phylum Arthropoda; class Insecta; order Coleoptera; family Scarabaeidae; genus Protaetia; species Protaetia brevitarsis. The sequence goes on along the minus strand of RXPK01000289.1, from coordinate 716,142 downwards.
AATCCGCACTTACAAAATTACAAAATCCTTTGATGCCTTTATAATTGCAAAAAGATATATTGCTAAAATCAAGAGACTATTGATTCAAAGAAAGAGGAGTAGTTTTCGTGAATACTGTGCATCTCTGCACAGAGATTCTCCTATAGGAGATGTATGGCGCACTGTTCGCCGATTTAAGAAAATCCATTTGGAACATAATTCCCAACCGATTCCATAGCCCACTTTGGATTTAATATTAAGTAAATTCTCTCCCGCCTATGTCCCAAGAGCTCAAGAAATTCTTCTGGAAGATAATTTTACCCACTCGGTTGAGTTCTTCGACCGTGAGTTTTGTTTGGAGGAATTGGAGTTAGTTCTATCAAACACCCAAGATACGGCTTCTGGACACGATGGCATCAAATTTTCTATGATAAAGCATCTACCGCAATCGGCGAAGGAACTTCTATTGGGAATTTATAATGAAACTTTACATTCTGGTGTTATCCCTCACTCTTGGAGTATAATACAACTAGTACCAATTCTAAAACCAAGCAAACCGCCTAATTGCCCTAATAGCTACAGGCCGATCGCCTTAATCTTCACTCTAAGGAAAGTTTTTGAATCTTTACTCAAGAGGAGACTGGAATGGTGGTGTGAGCATCACAAATTATTCCCTGGAACAATGTCTGGTTTCAGATCTCGAAGATCAGTATTAGACAATATATGGTTGTTGGCCACCCACATTGGGCAATCATTTGTTTCCAATCAGTTTATGGTTACTGCTTTTTTATATATCTCCGGTGCCTATGACCATGTTGACATTTATACTTTATGTAATCATCTTGCATCTTGTAACATATCCTTCAGATTTATTAGATGCATTTTTTCTTTATTTTCCGAGAAGAAGCTGTTCATCAGAGATAATAGTGATGCTGGATATAGAGTTGCGTACCAAGGAATCCCTCAAGGCAGCCCCCTCAGTCCGATTCTTTTTAATATTTACTCTCACAATTTGTTGGACTACATTACAAACGAAGCATCTGTCCTTCAGTATGCGGATGATATAACTATTTTTTCAAAGCACGTTTCTCTCAATAGGGCGGTTTTAACTCTAAATGTGGCTATTAACAAATTTTCTGTGTGGTGCTCAGACCATAATTTCTCTATTCCTACTGATAAATCCAAAGTGATCATCTTCTCTCGAAACCGACGAAGAATTGAAGTTCCTTCAGTGATGTTTTCTGGCAGATGTTTGACGATTGTTAATGAAGTAAAATACCTGGGCCTGATTTTTAATGGAAAAATGTTATGGCATAGACAGGTCGAGGAAGTGATTGGATTATGTGAAGGCGGTATAAATATCATAAGAGCACTCACTGCTACCTGGTGGGGCGCTGATCCGAAATGCTTAAAGACTGATATACAGGGCACTAATAAGATCCAAGATAGATTTTGTTTTTCTCATTTATTTCCCGACGGCAAAAAAATGGATCAACAAATTGGAACAAGTACTGCTACGATCCTTGAGAATCGTTTCAGGTTCAATGAAATCTTCTCCGAAGAATGCTGTCTTGACACAAGAAGGAGAACCACCTATTCACATAAGAACCTTATTTCTTGCCAAGAAGTATATTTCTAACCAACTCTCCATGGTAAATAGTCCAGTGCAAGAAAGCCTTCGATGTCTCATGGATTATATTAAATCTTCAAAGAAAATTAATAATTTTTTGCCTATCCTGCTCTCAGGAGCCTCTAAAGTAGAGCATTTTAGTAGACTCATCTCCTCTAGCCACATACTGCCCTTATTTAATGTTCCATATGCTGTTCACCACCATAAACCTCCTTTATACATTAATCCAGATTAGTTTAGAAACTTCAAGAATTTAAATCTATCACCTGTCATTGCTAATGGGATTTTTTATTAACAACCACTGGCCACACCATATTCCATTTTATACGGACGGCTCTGTATGTGATAAGGATGACATTCATTACGCCTCATTTGGAGTATACAGCCCCTATGGTGATTTGAACATTTTTGGATCCATCCCTCATGAATCTACTATTCTTACGGCGGAACTAATCGCAATCTTCATCGCTATCAAAAAGATTGCTGCTGAGAAATATCCCAAATCAATAATTTTTACTGACTCGATGAGCAGCATGAACAACATCGGTACATGCGCAACTACTAAATGCTCGGTCCTTTTAGTTTGGGTAATCAAAGAATTGTTATATAATCTATCTAGAGATAACATTAATATTTCTCTATGTTGGATTCCAAGTCATGTGGGAATTTTGAGTAACGAAAGGGCGGATCGTCTGGCCAGGCTGGGACGACATTGTAATTTTACGCAGTTTAAGTTGGATGCATCTAACTTGTTTCATATCTTCAAAAAGGAAATGTACATCGAGTGGCAATCGTGGTGGGATTCATCTGCAGTGAACAAGGGAGCTAGATTGCATCGTATACAGGGATCCGTTGATTCTGATCCCTGGCACTACAAAATGCCATGGATATCGCGGGATTTTGTCATCAGTCTGAATAGAATTAGAATAGGACACTGTTCAACGGAATCACATCTTCATAGAATTGGAGTTCTTGATTCACCATTTTGTAGCTGTGGGATGGAGGGCTCAATAAATCATAAATTTTTCGGCTGTCCACTACTGAAAACTGCCTCAGATACGCTTAGTTCCAAATTTATTTCATTGAATCACTCTCCTCCGTTTTCCATCGAGCAGTTACTGCATGCAGCTTCTTTTCCTACATATTGCCTGCTTTTTAAATTTCTTAAAACCAACAACTTAAAACTTTAACTCAATATATTTCATGCATGCCTCTTTTTACCGCTTAGTTTTTGTAGACTTTTTCTGTTTTATCACAATCTTCATGCATTTTTTAGTTAATTGTAATTAGCGTCAATGCCTTAAATCATCTTTGTATTACGCTTGAATATTTGAATTCGCTTTGCTGCTTTTCGCTTCCGCCTATGAATTTAGTTTGATTTATAAATTGACAATCTGTTAATGGTTTCAGAAAAGTTCCAAAGCTCCCAGCGTGGACAAAAACCAATTTCTTCCTTTTTTAGAAGAAGAGAAGAAGAAGTTATTGTTGATAGTGATGGGCAATTGCCTCTTTTAGTATTAAATGATTACGTCACTTTTAATTTGATTATTAATATTAATTTAATTATGATTCCACAGGTTCACATCATCCGATCACTGTGTTATTTAATAAAACACTCACTTGCTTAACTACTTTTATTAAAATGGAGGTTTAATGTAAGACGCGGTTTTATAAGAGATTCGGATTTTATCTTAAGACGAGTAATGGTCGAGAAATCACGCCGCCAATCTAGCGTCGTGCACAGCAGAAGTACAACCGAAAAACGTCGGACAATAGAATGACTCTGCCTTCGACTTCTCTGGGAAGGTTTATAACTAGAGTGATATTATTGATGATTATTGTGATTTAATATGTATTTATGAAACATGTTATATTAATAGAGTTATACAAATCCTCTTAGGGACAAAATCAGACAAAGCGGGCGAACAAACGGGCAACCTTGGAATGCATTCGCATTTTATATCATTACATATTTAGATAAAATAGAAACATTTTGTAATAAAAACAGGCACTGTTATTAGTGACTTGCAACTCTACGCTTCATCTGCTTTATTGGAGTACATGAGTTGGAGCGCTCGTTCTGAATACGTACCTGGCGCGCCGGCAAATTTGCCCAACTCTATGTATTTATAACATTGAGATGCCGGGATCGGTAAACATAGGTTATATTCATGGTATAATTGGATGCAGCGGTAAGACAATAGGAAATGTTCGTACCGATTTGGGAAATAGCGGAACTGACAATTGAGGTACAAGAGCAATATAAGCATTACATTTCTGGGAAGATCCAGAACGTACAATTTTATTTGTTGTAACCTGTTTCTAAAATGAATACAAACCTTTTCAAATGATAAAGTAGACACTGCGCTTAATAAAGAATGGTAAACTAGAAATTATACAGCTAGCGCAACAAACGTAGGTATTCCTACGTTTGTTATTAGCTTATTAGCTAAAGATTGTAAATTGAAATTATAATAAACATTCTTAAATACTAAGGGTAATACAAAATCAATACGGGTGGTTTGTTCGGAAAGGACATCTTAAAATCTAAAGTGTATTAGGGTTCACAACTAATAGAAAAAAAGATCAGGCGCATATCGCATTCATTGCATTTAAAAGTCAAACAAAAACTGGATTCACTAGAAAAACAAGGTATTATTAGCAAACTAGAGAAGCCAACTGAATGGCTAAATCTATTAGTTATAGTTGACAAGGAAAATAAGGATTCAAGGTTATGTTTAGACTCGAAATATTTAAATGAGGCTATACAGAGCGAACAGTTTTTGATTCCGACAGCTGATGAAATTGCTTCAAAACTTGCCAATAAATCTTATTTTTTCAATATTAGACATGAAAGATGGCTATTTACAAGTGAAAATAACCGATTGGCTGATATCAATTTAGAAGGTTGCCATTTGGATTTCGTTCAGCAGCAGAGGTGTTTCAGAAACAAAATAATGAATTCCCTAGTAGCACACTTGGTCGGTTAATGATCAGCGTGACAGTGGCACGGAATCGTAAGGTTGGCTCTGTATCAGTGACGGTTAGCCACAGTTGCCAGAAATTCGGCACGTTAGGTATGGATTTGCTCTAAATGGTCAATATCGGCTAAGCATCGTCCGGCAATCGATAAACGATAATCAAACTACGCCTGGCAGTTACCACTGGTGTGACATAAGTAACCCCACATTGAACCAACTTTGTCGGTGCAAAGTCGGCTAAAGATCAGATGTTTACTATTATAAGTACGTGACGTCATGGCCGCCAGACAATAGCGAGCCAATATTTGGAGAATGTTCCTTAACAGTCAGTGCACGACATAAGCAAATAGAAACGCATGACGCCATTATCTATCGATTTCTCGATGAACAGCCAATAAAATGCATGAACAACAGTTGTAAACAAATATTTTTTGATATATAGAAATTATTTAATATACTTTTTAATTTTATGTGTATATAATGTGATAGTTACTTTTAGATGGAGTATTATATAGGTAATGTTAATTTATTACAAGATATTTTATTTTATTTTTAAGCTTTAAATAACTTTATAAAAGTAACAACGAGTTGCAGACAAAATTTTTATAAAGACAACACATGTTAAAAATTATACGTATAATAATAGAGAAATGTGTAACAAATAAATTGGAAATATATTGAAGGCAAGAAACAAATACATCATGTTTTAAAAACTTTTTTTTTTAAATGCTTGAAAAAGGTGTAAGGGTTCCGAAACGCTGCATTTTGTAAAATAAATATCCATATTCCAAATAAGAAGAAATTTAAAAATATATTTAGTTACTATAACAGACCCATACAGAAACAGAGATTTAATCATGAAGAGGCAAATGTTTTTTCTCCTCTGACTTGATGCAAAAAACAATATCATTAAAAAAAATAAATCACCCTCTTCCCCTTATAACAAACTAATTACAAACTAAATGATCTCGCGGTGTTGAAAAAAATACTATTTAAATAAAAGTGATTCCTTTTTCCTTGATATTGCAGAAATAAACTAATTAAATTTTTTCAAAGAATTTTGCAATGACATCATATATACTCATAATCTTCCCTTACACTCCATTATTATTCCAAAAAAAATATTGTTAAAAAAAACTTATATCTTCCTTCTGAACTTAATCAAAAAGATTAAAAGAGGCATACATATTTTGAGGCCATAGAGAGTAAATATTTACAGGGTGCTGATTAAGTAAAGCATATACTTTTTTATTAGGTGATATTTTAGAAACCGCTGAAACACAATTTTATTTTTTATAAGGCAGTACTTGACAAAGCATATATATTCTCCTTTCCTGTTTCTTTTGCAATGACGTCATCATTTATTGTTTATTAAAGATGTAAATTTGTTTTTCTGTGCTCAGTATAAATGGTATGATGACTTATAATTAAAATTCAAGTAGTGTAGAATGTTGTAGAACTAAAATTAGACGGTAGTGTTGCATGGTTGGAAACTATTACAGCATTCCTTGTACAGAAAATGAAAAAGCACACAAGCATCCATCTCGAAAATTATGCCGGCACCTCCAGCAGTACTTAGAAACACTCATCATCATTGTGACAAACTTTTAGAAATGGACTTACATTCAGATGAAGAGGATCTATATTTGTGGTATTGTGAATTAGGTTGCCTACATCATTGTTAAGCCATAGTATTGTTAAACACATATGTATAATAAAAGGGCAGTCTCTCTCAACTAGTCATAAAGGGCACATCGTCTTTCATTCTACCTCACCTAAAACATATAACATGGCGCTGCTACAGTAAAACGATACCAAAACGTGGTCACAAGATTAAATATAAGTGTAAGAATTAAATAAATTAAGTGGTCCTACAACTTCAAAATTATTAAACAAAGCCAAGAACAAATAAATTAAGAGATTAAACAAAAAATAAAATGGATGGGAACAGATCAAATTTACAGCACATGTGCATGAAAGGAAACGTATCAGAAAATTGGAAGGTATGGAAACAAAAGTTCGAAATATATTCTACTGCCGTTGAATTGGATACAAAAGCACAAAAAATACAATGTGCACAATTGCTACATAATATGGGTGAAGAAGCAATCAAAATTTATAATACCTTTCAATTTCAAAAAGAAGAAGAGAACAAAATAGACGTTTTAAAGAAAAAATTTGATAATTATTTCGTTCCGAAGAAAAATATCACCTATGAAAGGTATAAATTTTTTACATCCCGGCAAACAAATGAAACGATCGAGCAATTTGTTACTCAATTGAAAAATCAAGCCCAGCAGTGCGAAATAAAGGACCAGAAATTACAAGAAGAATTAATCAAGACTATGTTAATAATTGGTATCAAGGATGAACCGACTCGGGAGAGGCTCCTACAGCGAGAAGATGACAGCTTGGACAAAACAATTGAATGCTGTATAATTACAGAATCCTCAAGAAAACAATTGCAAGATATGAAGGAACAAACAACAACAAACGTGGAGGTAGATGTCATTCATAAGAAACGGATACCGATCAAGAAAGATGCTGCGAACTCATCCTCGAAATGGAAGAAGCCATACAAGAAGTATATCAACAATTGCACTAAATGTGGTAACAATCATGCAATAAATAAGTGTCCTGCATTCGGTAAGAAATGTAATATTTGTAATTTAATGAATCATTTTGCCAAAGCATGTAGAAATAAAAACAAAAATGTTAATGAAATTAGTGATTTATCAGAAAACACTTTAATTATTAATGAAATAGTAAATTCAAATTATAGTTATTGCGTAGTAGAATTATCTATAAATAAACAAAAAAATTGTTTAACTAGATTTAAGATAGATACAGGTGCAAATGTTAATATTATTTCTCTTGATGAATTAGAAAGAATAGAGTATAACAAAGAAAAGATTAAAAAAGCTCCTGAAATATTAGTGACATATACAGGTCAAACCATTCCTGTGATAGGAAAATGTAGTATTGATTTGCAATTTCAACAAAAATTTGTAAAGTCAGAGTTTTTTGTAGTTAAATCTGATGTTAGTTCCAAATATCTTAGGTTAAAACACATGTATAGAATTTACAATTGATTAATTTTAAAAAAGATTCAAAAGTAAAAATGATAAATTATGTAAGTAACAATTTAATGGAGAGTACAGTAATTTAATTGAAACAAATAAAACACTGTTTGAAGGTATTGGCAAGGTAGGCAAACCATATCATATTGAAATTCAAAAGAATGCTAAACCAGTGGTAGACCCTATCAGAAATGTCCCTTTTGCTTTACGTGAACAATTTAAAACATATTTAGATAAACTGGTGCAATTAAATATAATAGAAAAAGTAGAAGAAGGTTCGGAATGGCTCAATTCTTATGTATTAGTTAAAAAAGGTGATGGCTCATTACGTGTATGTCTTGATCCTAAAAAATTAAATTCGGTAATAATTTCTAGAAAATATAAAATACCAAATATCGATGAGATTATCACAAATTTGAATGGTTCAACCGTATTTTCAATATTAGATGCATCTAGTGGATTTTGGAATATACCATTAGATAAGGAATCAAGTAAATTATGTACATTTGGTACAATGTTTGGAAGATATAGATTTTTGCGAATGCCATTTGGCCTAAAAACATCAAGTGAAGTATTTCAAGAAAGATTTCAAGAAATTTTTTCACAAAAAGGAGTTGAAATTTATGTGGACGATATTTTAATTCATGGAAAAACAAAAGCTGAGCATGATAAATTACTTCTAAAGGTATTTGAAAAGGCAAAAAAACATAATATAAAATTTAATCTTAATAAATGTAAATTTGGTTTAAGTGAAATTACATATTTAGGGCATAAATTTTCAAAACAAGGTGTTGCATTAGATGATGAAAAGATAAGAGCTATAAAAGAGATGCCTGTACCTAACAATAAAAAAGATGTACAAAGATTTTTAGGTTTCATTACGTATTTAGGTAGATTTATTCCAAATTTATCAGACAAAACAGAACCCTTACGTAAAATAATAAAACAAGAAAACATATTTGTATGGGGTAAAGAACAAAATAATAGTTTTGAAGAATTAAAATCTTTAGTTGTAAAAGAACCTATATTACAATATTTTAATCCAAATGAACCTATAACGTTATCTGTAGACGCTTCAAAGGCAGGTTTAGGTGCAGTACTCTTACAAAATAATAAACCTTGTGCCTACGCATCAAGAGCTATGACTGAAACACAGCAAAGATACGCTCAGATTGAAAAAGAATTACTAGCTATTTGTTTTGGGGTGGAAAAATTTTATCAATACATATATGGGAATAAAATTATGGTTGAAACAGATCATAAACCACTAATTTCAATTTTTAAAAAACCACTTAATTCTTGTCCAGCGAGATTGCAAAGAATGTTGCTCTCATTGCAAAAGCACGAAATTAATTTAGTTTACAAACCTGGTAAATATTTAGTAATAGCAGATATGCTATCACGTGCAAATTTAAAGCAAACATTTAATGACAATCTTGAACTTGAGTCACATGTATGTATTATTGAAAAAAATTTAATAATTTCAGATGAACGTCTAAAAAAACTCAAAATTGATAGTGATAAAGACGAAGAATTAAAACAGTTGAAGAGTTTTATAATAAATGGTTGGCCAAGTCATATAAACAAAAGTTCCTAGTAGCATTAAACCGTATTATAATATAAGAAATGAAATTACAGAAGGTGTAAATGGTTTGATATATATGGGTCAAAGGGTAATAATTCCGGCATCTTGGAGAAATAAAGTGTTAGATGATATACATACAGGACATTTTGGTATAACTAAATGTATTGAACGTGCAAAAATGTCGGTGTTCTGGCCGAAAATAACTAATCACATCGAAGATTTAGTAAGTAAATGCGATGTATGTAATAAATTTAGAACTTCAAATAAAAAAGATCCATTGTTATCGCATAAAATCTTAAAAAAGCCCTGGCAAAAAGTTGGAATAGATCTGTATGAAATGCATAGTGAATGGTATTTAATAGTAGTAGATTATTACTCTAAATATCCGGAAATAGTTAATTTACATAATAATTTAACTTCTTCTAATGTAATTAATAAATTAAAATCTATTTTTGCTAGACATGGCATACCAAAAATTGTAATTTCAGACAGTGGTCGACAATTTGTTAGCTTAGAATTCAAACAGTTTTCAAAAGACTGGAATTTCAATTCAATTACATCCTCTCCACATCATCAACAATCTAATGGATTGTGTGAAAGAACTATACAGACCATAAAAAAGTTAATTAAGAAGTGTAAAGAAAATAATGAAGATATTTATTTAGCGTTACTTGCTTTTAGAAACACTCCAGTATATGATAAATTCACGCCTTCTCAAATTCTAATGTCACGTTATTTAAGAGATAATTTACCAATGAATGAAATAAATTTACAACCTAAATTAGTAAATAAAAAAGAGTTAACAGCTAAAATTAATTTTCGACAAAATAACAGTAAAAAATATTACAATAGAAATGCAAAGAATAATAAAAAGTTTAAAATTGGTGAACAAATTTGGTTTCAAGAAAAACCAAATAGTACATGGAAAAAAGGAAAAATAATAGAAAAGGTGAGAGAAAGGACTTTCAAAATAGAGAAGGAAGATGGTGGTTGTATTATTAGAAATCAGTTGTATTTACGTAGGGATCATAAAACTGAAAGAACCTTACAGAGCTCTTCGCAAGATACATTCGTATATGATACAGAATCAAAAAATTCTGATGTAAACATAAATAATAACTGTAATAGTTCTGAATCTGAAACTGTTAATAATTCTGATGATAATGTTAATGAGTCTGATTATTGTGAAGCAACAGCTGTTCCAGCTAGGCGCACAATAGTTAGGCCCAAGTATTTAAATGATTATGTGTAGTTTTATGTAGTTTAAGTATATGTATGTTATGTTGTAAGTATATGTATAGTATTATATATTTAAGTTAAAAAGGGGAGATGTGGTATTGTGAATTAGGTTTGCCTACATCATTGTTAAGCCATAGTATTGTTAAACACATATGTATAATAAAAGTGCAGTCTCTCTCAACTAGTCATAAAGGGCACATCGTCTTTCATTCTACCTCACCTAAAACATATAACAATATTAGTTCTAAAAATTCTATTACCATGTTAGTTTTGGTGAAAATTTGTTACTTTTTTTGAGTTTGCCTGAAGGTATTTATTATAATAATGGTATTATAGCCCCATATTATTAATAATTCTTTCAATTTTTTAATATCATTTTACTTACACATTTATAAATTTAAAATACACCTATAGCGTGTAAATTTACCCCAACTTTACTGGGCTACCTCCTATTTTTGGGGTAATTTTACCACATTTTTGTTAGGTTTGGGTGATTTTTAGATAAACACGTTTCCAATATTATAAGTGTATTAAACTATAACATAAGTAAAAACAATGCGTTACAAAATACAAACTTCTTTTGACCGTTAATTACATCATTATGACTGAAGTTGTTTATTTTTGTTTTTCACTACTGCCAACTCCTAGTATTTCTTGTCAACTCCTGACACCCCCACCGAATCCAGGATTCCCATCTTCTTTAAATGGTCCTCTATTGTGACTCCACTTAGTATTTTGGTGAATGAATCGGCAAGATTATGGTTTGATGGAATATATTCCAGATGTATTTCACCTCTTTCTGACATGTCCCGAATAAAAAAATGTCGGAGATCAATGTGTTTGGATCTTTCGGATGTCATCTTATTTTCGGCAAGTTTTATAACACTCTGATTATCCATTTTTATACAAAACCCCTTTTCGAAGAACTTTTGCTGTTGTATCTCCGCCGCAAATTTTCTATAAAAGGTGAATTCTTTCGCAGTTTCTGTCAAGGCTATTAACTCTGCCTCAGCTGTGTTTAATGACGTGCTTCTTTGTTTCTGACTCTTTCACGTTATAGCTGCATTCGCAAAAATAAATACGTAACAACTAAAAGATTTTCTATCGAGTTTATTGAATGCCCAATCAGCATCGGAAAAAGCCACAGGAAGCTGTCCATTACTTTTCGTATATTCCAGGCTATAGTCTTTGGTGGCATTTAGATATCTTAATACATGTTTGATACTAGTCCAATGCTGTTCTGTCGGATTTTGATTAAATTGTGACATAAATGTCGCTGCAAATGCCAAATCGTGTCTTGTAGCTGTTGCTAAGTAAAAAACACTTTGACCTTTTGATATAGCTACTTTTGGCCTTTATTTAGGTTTTTGTTTCGTTGTTCGTCTTCATCGTATTTCAAACCCAAAGGTAATGGTGTTTTTGCCCCTTTTGAATTTATCATATTGGTTTGCCTCAATATTTTCCAAAATGTAAAATATCGTCTACATATGTGGTGATAATAATATCGGTTTGTTTGTTAAAGTAAACACATGGATCAGTGATAGATCGTTTAAAGTTTTGGGATTGAATGAAATTGTCCAATGTCTTGTTCCACATAATACCAGATTGATGTAAACCATACATGCTTTTGTTGAGTTTACATATCAGATTCTTGCTTTTGATATCGTGCATCGTGGGTAAATTTTCAAGTTTTATTCGTAGAGTATTCAATACTTTGTCATAACCTTCTGGAATATCTATGTATATGTCTTCTTTTAAATTAGCTGATAAGTAGGATGCTTTGATATCTAAATGATGTATAAACCAACCTAACTCAGTTGCCAATGCAAATAGCATTCTCATTGTTTTCTTTTGTACTACTGGAGAGTATGTCTGATCAAAATCTATTCCAGGCTTTTGTGTAATACCTAATGCAACAACTCTCGCTCTGTGAGCTATTGTATCGCCATTTTCGTCTTGAATACCCATTTCGTCTTAATCGGTTTTATTGTACTTTTCTTCGTCACAAATGTCCATGTTTCAATCCTTAATAAATTTTCAAATTCCTCTTCTATTGCATTTATCCATTTATCTTTGCTTTCATCTTGCATCGCCATATCCATATTTTGAGGATCTCCATGTTCGCACATTAATGTCAGATAGGTTTCGGGAATGTCATCGTCTGTGTTTTCATTTACTTCGTAATCTTCTAACCACGTGGGATTCTTTATCGTCCGTCCACTTCTGGTTTTTCTCTGAATTTCATCTTCTTCGTCTTCGTTATTTTCAGCTTCGTTATCTTCGTCCAACTCTCTTTGATCGTCTATTTCTTGATTGATGTTGACATTATCCTCTTCATTCTTCTCTGATCTTTGGTTATCTACAAAACTAAATTCTACGTCTTTTGTTAGAACTTCAATTGGTACCTCATTTGTTTCATTGGTAATCGTCTCTTTGGTAGGTAGTTTCCAATTTAGCAATTCGTCTTCTTGCTGCCTCATAGGAAAAACGTCTTCTGCAAATTTTGCATTTCTACTTATGAAAAATTCATCTTTACTATCATCATAAAATCTATATGCTTTGGCATATAGATAACATAAGTACAAAACAATGCGTTACAAAATACAAACTTCTATTTACCGTTAATTACATCATTATGAGTTGCCTATTTTGTTTTTCACTACTGCCAACTCCTAGTATTTCTTGTCAACTCCTAACAATTTTTTGGGGTAAATTTACACCAATAGGAGGTAGCCCAGTTGCCGCCAATTTTTGGGGTAATTTTACCACATTTTTTTAGGGTGTAGTCAATATTAGAAAATGGACAAGTAAAAAGCTTATTCAGTTTATGTCATCGTATCTATTCCAAGGACAATGTTCATTACATTAGAAAAGTTTGACATAACGCTAAAGTCTACTAGATGTACTAGATTTATGTGGGCATAACAGTATAGGGTTCCATTTTATACTATGCATCATCATTGTTGCAACAATAATCTTGTAAATACATACCGTATAGCGCGTATTGCGCGACTTGACCGCTCCATTCTCCATTAATAGCAACGAGCCATTATACAGCTATCTTTAAATTAAATAAGAATTCCCAGGAATTCGCCTCGAAACCTCCTCAGCCTGTTTGCATTTAAAGTGCAGAGGCCACTTTAAATACAGTCGCGTTAAGGTAGTTCCGAATCTAAATTCCTTGGAATTCTTATTTAATTTGAAGCAAACTGTACGTTATAACTAGTGATTGTAAATTTACCGATTTTTTCATTTACCGGTAATTCGGTAAATGAAAATGAAAATACCGGTAATTTTTTTTCCATGTGTGACACTAATGGGGATTCCCCAAGAAAATAGGATTAGAAGTTAGGCTAGAATAATACATATTTTACACACAATTAAGGCATAATATTAGAATTTTGTAATAAATATTTGTATTTAATTATTTTAAACAGTTGTAAGAAGTAAAACAAAATATTTAAGGTTCAAATTTTAATGTTATTTTACAACAATGTTGCATTAATGTAGTGTATTCAAAATTACGTGAAATGTTGTTCTTGTATATTATTATTTTTAAATATTAAAAAATGAGACATTTACTTACTTTTTAAGAAAAACGAAAAACTTTTAAAAATCTTAAAAAACTCCAGAGCACAAATCACATATGCTAACTCAACTTTTTTCGAGAAATAAATAAAATCTACACAAAAAAACCATAAAATGAGAGAATTGAAATTGCACTTGTTGACAAAGGCAGGTAGGAAAAGTGGGATGTTTTGCTTCCTACCGTCCTAGGCTTTTTTGTTGAGAATTTTTTGATTCCTTCTCGTTCTGACTAACTCGGTGGAATGGAGGTTATACGTTTCTAATCAAAAGTTTTTGTCAGTTTCTTTTCTATATTCTCTATTCTAGGGCATTACAGCGGTTCTCAATCTCAAGAAAGTTTAAATTAAAATTAAACAAAAACATCTCCCATAAAATTAATAAGTGGGTATATTGTTACTTACACTTACCTGTTTTTTTTTTTATTTTCAATGTCCCTTTAGACCTTTAAATACATATCCATAAACGCAATATTTCGTAGATAAAAATTTCTGCTATGGATTTTTCATTTACCGAATCACCGGTAAATTTTTGTAATATACCGGTAAATTTACCGAACGTTTCTTGGTCAATTTACCGGTTAACCGGTAGACCGGTATACAATCCTTAGTTATAACAGTATCATCCCAGTCTATACATATAATGTCATCCCGATATAATATGTAAACACTGGTTCTATACTCCATTACAACCAGGAGGCGATTGCGCCCAATATCGGTACCTTAAATCATTCTAATATATCTGTAAAGAACATCCTAGCAACGTAGACAGCGAACGCAGTTCACGTAAGTATCGGCAATAAGTATTGCGCCAACTTTGAGAAACATTACTGACCCAACGTCGTAAAATGTCCACACTTTAACGTAACGCCGACGTCACCGGCAACATTCCGCCAACTTATTCTTCCCTGTCAGCCAACGTTGCCCCGACGCGACGGTCTGTGCTACTAGGATGGACTAAGACTTTAATGGAATGGGAATTATTTTTAATGATTTGATCATAGCAGGAGTTACTGAAGATGAACATGACAGTAATCTAATAATAGTACTGGAACGGGGAAAGTTTAATAAGGAAAGAAAAATCAGTTTAAATCGCGACAAGTAACGTTTTTAGGCTTGTTGTTTTCTGAAAAAGGAATTGAACCCTATGAATTTCATATTAAAGCCATAATTGATACGCCAACGCCGTAATGCGAGGCTAATATGTTAAGATTACTTAGGTTGGCCAAGTTTCTTGGTAAGTTTGTACCTAATTTATCTAAAGTTACCGCCCCATTAAGAAATCTCACAAGGCAAGATGTGGAATGGTCTTGGACAGCTGAGCATGAAGATGCTCTCATGCAGTTGAAACAACAGCTGATCCAATCCATAGATGCTTCAAGAGACGGAGTAGGTGCCTTTCTGTCGATCAGCGCACGATCACCCAGTGGTTAAGAGCGTAGTAAAATACTCGCATCAAAAAGGAAATTTTATTTGCCTGTAAGAAATTTCATTA
The DNA here is from genome assembly GCA_004143645.1 of Protaetia brevitarsis. Taxonomy (NCBI): domain Eukaryota; kingdom Metazoa; phylum Arthropoda; class Insecta; order Coleoptera; family Scarabaeidae; genus Protaetia; species Protaetia brevitarsis. Next base: position 700,569 of record RXPK01000289.1, on the reverse strand, counting down.
TTTAATGTATGGAGTAAAAAATATGACAGTTAGTAGTGACCATGAACCCCTTACTTCAATCTTAAAACTTTTGATTTATTGCCTGAACTATCACGGGCTTTTTTAGCTGCATCTGAACATGATATGGACTGCTGCTGTGGTCTGGCACCCCGGATTTCGAAAATTCAAATTTGTATTTTTATTCATACCAAATTATCTTTATCAATGTCACGAAAGAGTTTCCACTATTTTAATATTTTATTTTGACCAGAATTTGTTAATAGAATTGATTGTTAAATTTAATTTAATTGTTCAGTTGTGTATATTGATTTCTTTCAGTTGTACATATTGCGTTCATCAGTATTGTATATTTTGTAGTTTATATTCTAGAATTTTCTTAGACCAATTCTGCGTTGCGAGCGCATGCAATTGTAAAATTTTATATATATATCGACCGTGTTTAACCCTCAAAGGGCGCAGTTACCAGATTGACGAGCGTGAGTACATTTTATTTTTGTTTCTTTGCTACCATTTTGGTAATTCATTTTTGTTTAAAGATTTGTTCGTTATTTTGTGATTTAAATCGTCCATCTAGGAACTCTTCAATTAATAATTGCTGTTGTATTTGTTTGTGTACACGATTGGATGTAAGATCAGTTATTATATTTGTTCTAGAAGGTATTTTTAGTTTTTAGAGTTTAATTTTTTCCGTTTTCTAGTTTTCAAATTAAGTAGTTTGTTTAGTTAATCACCACGGTTTAGGTGAAAAGAAGCTTTGTGCTTAAAATTAAATTTCAATTTTATAAATATACTTGTTTTGTCCACGTTTAAATTAATTTAGGTTGTTTTAAATTTTGAGACCACGTGGATTTTTGTGTAAAAAGGATTTTTTTCTAGAACAAATTTATCTTTTGTTTGTTAAAGGATTTGCATTGTCCTTTTTAATTGTAGATTCATGCAGTTTTTGTTTTCGGCCAAAATCTTAAATTCATGGTTTTGTTTCTGCATAATTGTAACTAAATTTTTTTTTTTTAATAAATAAAATTTCTGATTATTAACGTCATTCAAAATTTCTGTTCTTTTATTTTTGAATCAACCATTTCAATTGTTGGAGTAATTTTAGAAAGTCAAATTTTCAATCGCCCACATTTTACTTTTCATGATTAGTTTAATTGTGAGAGTAACCCTGAGATAAATAGTTCTTTTGCTCCCTTTTTTCCCGCTGAGCTAGTAAATTTAATTTTCATCTTTTTTTTGCTTTTCATTTTGCATTTATGCTGGTACCATCAGTACACAGCAGTACGTATCTACTTGTTTAAATCATAGCCCTGGAAAGCCATTACTGCAACTTGCACAACAAACTGGCAGAAGTACACATACTAAATGGAGTAATAAAAGGTAATGTGTTTTTTTTGTAGGTTTATCTTTATGAATCAGCTCAGAAAGCTATAAAACGGAAAAAAAATCTATTGTGCAGCAATTATTGCCGTTAGATTTTGAAAAACGAATGGAATATTGTCATTTGCTCGCATTTTCCGCGTGTGGGATGTTCGGCTGATATAAAATGATCGAATACCGTATTCAGCTGATATGTACCATTAGAATTCTACTAATTAATATCATTCGGCTGAATCATTTGCACGCTCGTTTTGCAAATTTAATTGCACCGTATTTTTAGTCAGTTCCAATCAGGGTTTAGAATAATGGTAGCAAAACGAAAATGCACCGCTTTACTAGATTTTTTGTTGTCCAGTGACGAAACTACTGAAAGTAATGTGGTAAAGAGACTGTGCGTCCTTTCACGTGTCCTACAGAGAGGGTTAAAATTACTAAATATTTAGATGATGTAAAATGTTACACCGACGAAGAAGTAAATTGTTTATGTAAGTAATCTACTTATACAATTACAAATTATTTGAAATTCAAGTTTCGAAGAAATTTTCGTGTGACGCGAAAAAAACATGAAAAAGTTGAGAACGATTTCAAAAATTCAAAAGGAAAGGAATCATGATGGAAGTCCACTTGCAGTGAACAAATGATATGGGGGTTCTTATGGTAATAAAAATTGACATTGTAAAGCAACAAATAAATAATTTCTATAAATGAAACTTATTGTAACACTAGAAGACTTTCAAGTTTTGCCGTTTATCAAAGAATTGACGTTTTGGTGTCCATGCTGCAAGCTTTTTCAGGATAACTGAACTGCACAAAGTGAAGATCGAAATGTCGAGTCACATTTTTAACATACGGAATCAATTTTATTGTTAGTACTTCTGGCAATGAAACTCTACCATCTCAATTTCCAGGTTTGCAGGAAATAAATGCGTAATGTGAGATATAGCAAGTAAATTTGGGATGGCGGAGTCCACTTCTTTTCATCTTGTACTATGATGAATTTTTTAAATAATCTAGCGCCATTTCTTATAAAATTTCCGTTTAGTGTAGATGCAAAAAATGAAAGTTTCATCTGACCTTGAGAAGGTTGGTGATAATTATTGATAACAATTGTAATGCATATATATGCTTACTATTGTTTCAAATATCTGGTTTTCCTGGAATACTAGGATGTATAGATTGAACTTATATTCCAATTCGTACTCCCGCAAATAAACTTAAATCTACATATGTTAATAGACATGATTTTCCTTCTGTTACACTGCAGGCCATATGCAATTCGGATAAAATATTTCTAGATATTTTTACAGGTCCTTCAAGTAACCCATTAACTATACCTATAACAATAACATCACTATAAATCGTCGTCTAAATGTTATCTTGTAACGCGAAATGTTTCAAAAATATATACAATATACCACATGCAGTAACATTTCTACGACTGTTTAATGTCCGCCTAAGCGATGTTACGAAACAATATTTCCCAGTAATGTTAATACGAGGTGTTCGAGTAACTTACTTTAACATGAGATTAATGTGAAGTATAGCTCTTCCGTAACATTTCTCATATGTTAAAGAGAAATATTGATACAGTGTGGCAATTAAATTTTCTATAATATATCTACACTAATGTTTCTATTAGGATCTTTTATTTACCCCAAAAGTTCTTGCTGCATATACAAGAAACATGATGTTGAGGTTTAACGAGAGGTATATAATTAATATGAAACGGAATCTCAATCAGCCTTTTGGAAATTCAATGTTATATTTAATTTCATGTTACCTCGATAGATCGGTCCCTCTGTTTCACGAATTATTTCACTTACTAAAATTATAATATTAACATTAAACATTAATGCCAGAAAAAAAATAATGATAAGACATTTTTATAATAAAACTTATAAGTCTTTTTTTTGTAGTTATTTTGCAGATAACATTAAAATGGTCGACCATATATCATATAGTTCTATGTAAAAACTAAATAGTAATACTATGAAAATATTATAAATAGCTATTAAGTAAACGAATACTTTAAAAAGTAAAATGCTGCTTACAGAGACAATAAAGGCATTTATTGATTAAAAAAAAAATACATGAGATTCCATTTTAATAAACTTCAGTATTGGAACAGATTATGGGGCACATAAATTAACATGAATAGATCTAAACAAAAATCACAACATATAGGAAAAACGCCGAATGCATTTTATTCCTCTGAACATTTTGCTGTTTTTCTATCGAATCTTTGTTTTGCATAACGAAACCATTCCATGGCAGTTATTTCGTATTCTGTATCTGTGAGTGCAATATTTGTTCTAATTCTTCTGAATTATCCTCGAAAATTAGTGAATTGCAGTCATCTTATATCTTAAATTTATTATAATATATGATATGTATATGCTATACATAATACATATCTATCTTAAAGATCTTCGATGAATTTGAAAGGATCGACATACCTATTTTAGCATTATAAATAAAACTTACCTGATAATGTTGATTATCATTATTGACGGGAATATTTTCTCATCAAAACAATTACGACGCACAATCCCAAGATGGTCCTATCCACGCCCTGTCCAGACACGATTACCGTATATTGTGAAAGAGGGGGTTCACAAGTTCACGCCAACTCGTGTATGCGCGGTACGAAAACACTTGTGATGGCAAGCGATACTAACTTTTACAAGTGCGCAACCACAAGCCCACTAACATGATATATATAGGCTACAAAAACTGTTAAAAAATTTCATCACCATTATTTACTTTATAGAGAAAATTTGCTCCATTAGTTTTGTGTTTTCAAAATTCTAAATTTGCAGAAACATATGTACCTACGTACTAGTAATGTAACGAATGTGTGATTTTACACATTCGCGAATGCGAATGCGAATATGTGCCCTAGATATTCGCGAATGCGAATATTACTTTTTACTTTACTAGCGCCATCTGTTAGCTCTCAATTTACAACTATAAGAACACTTGCTTTAAGCGCTTATGCGCACACGCAGAGAATTAAATTTCTTTATCACCGCAGCGAAATTAGCCAAGTATAACTGAATCGTTTCGTCTGTTTACGTGTTATTCTTGACAATTCAAGTTTAGTTTTGAGGTTGTAGTAGTATAAACTGCAAATTCGTGCTCGTTTCAACATACAAATATACGTGCTCGTTTTAACATACGATTTAATGTTGTTTGTGTAGTGTCTAAAATGAATAAATTAAGTGCAAGTCAAATTTGGGCATATTTTACATTGTCTGATTCCGAACATGCGAAATGCAAGATATGCAAGAATGATTATTCACGTAAGGGAAGAACAACTACCGCTATGAGAAATCATTTAAAATCAAGGCACAAAAAAGAATACAGTGAATTAGAAAAACGTGGAAGTGAAAAACGGAATGATATGCAAATAAATATTTTAGCTTCATCTTCACAACAGTGTAAAAAAAAGGATCTAAAACAGATTTCTTTGGTTGATTGCGTAGAAAACAACAAACAGTGGGATAATAATAACACAAAGTCTCTAAATATTGACATTTTAATTAGTGAAATGATTGCATTAGAAAATTTACCCTTTACTTTCGTGGAAAGCATTGGATTTGTGAGACTGATAAAACACATTTACGCATTATATAATTTAAAATCCCGACAGTATTTCACATCCTTTGTTTGCGATAAATTATATTTAAAAGTGAAAGATAAAATTCTTGAATTAATAAAACACTTTCAAAAAATGTCATTTACGATAGACATCTGGTCTGATTCTTCTTCTGGAGTATCTTTATTGAGTTTTAGTTGTCACGGAATCACAAATGAATTCGAGAGAAAAATGTTGGTTTTAAAATCTGAAGTCTTTAACGATGGTCGTCATACAGGCGAAAACATTGCTACAAAATTTGAAAAAATGTTATCTTCGTGGGAAATACATAAAGAAAAAGTACAATGTATCGTAAGGGACTCGGGCACAAATATGAAAAAAGGTGTATTACTGTTAAATATTCGGGACATTGATTGCACTGCACACCAAATTCAGCTTATTGTTAAAGAAGGTCTTAAAACACAAGAAACTACTGTTAATGTGATTAATAGTTGCAAAAGGATAGCAACACATTTTCACCACTCAAACTCAGCCCAAGATGAACTTGCGGCTTTGTAACAAAAACTTGGTCAACCAAAACTCAAAGTTTTACAAGATTGCTCTACAAGGTGGAATAGCACTTTTTATATGTTAGAGCGGATTTTACAAAATAAAGACCCATTATGTCTTTATGCATCCTCTAATAATAAAATCCCGCTATTAAGTTCCCAAAAATGGATGACTGTGGAAAAACTAATTTCCTTACTGAAACCGTTTGACGAAATAACAAAAAGAATTAAGTGGCGCTAATATTTCAATTTCGTCAGTGATTCCATTAATAACTACTTTGGAAAAGGTAATCAACGAATTTGACGAATCTGATGAATATATTGGGGAAACGGTTCTCGTTCTAAAACGTGAACTTCATCGCAGATTTTTAGATTTAGAAAATGATATGCTATTCACCACAGCGACTTTTCTTGACCCAAGGTTTAAAACAAAATTTTTCAAAAATTCTTGTACCAAAGACGAAGTAATAAAAAAAATTCAGATGTAATTGAAGAAGCAGAATCAAGCCTGGCGTCTGCTTTGCCAGATGCACCAAATACTAAACGTGCGAGGATGACCAACAATGAAAGTGAAAACTGTCCATCATCAAGTACTGCTCAAACGGTAAAACATGTGTCATTAAGGGAGACTATGTTTTTATTAATGCACTCAAACGACAGCGAAGATGAAGATGAAAGCTCTTCCAATAAAAACGCGCATGCTCTACAAATCCTTATAAAAAAAACTATTATGAAATACCTAGCAGAAAAACGCGTGGAGAATGATATAGATCCGTTAACGTGGTGGAAGGTCAATCAATCGCAGTATAGACGCTTATCTGCCATAGCGAGGCAATAATTAAGTACACCACCCACAAGCGTACCAAGTGAACGTTTTTTCAGCGGGGCTAGCCTTCTTTATACACCGCAACGAAACAGATTGCACGGAGAAAATGCTTCAAAACTTTTATTTTTAAAGTTTAATATTCCATCACTTCAGTTTGATTATTAATTTAAAAGTTTAAAAAAAACATTTTAGTTTACATATTTAGAAGTTTACCATGTTTCTTGATTATTATAATATTCTAATAAATTGTATGTTTCCTAGAGTTAAAATTACTCATGCGTCATCAAACCATGGTTAGCGTTAATTTGTAAACGGGATTACATATTTATATATTTTAATTTAATACTCATCATAAACATCACCGCAGCGAAACTAGCCAAGTACAACCGAATGTTTCGACTTTTACGTCTTATTCTTGTCAATTCAAGTTTAGTTTTGAGGATACTGATGGTTATTCTAATGTAAACTACAAATTTGTGCCCAAAAGGTTGTTTTAGAATCTCAATGAATTTAAACATTACTTTTTTTTTCTAAATTATCCATTTTAAATAGTAACTTTTTTATTCGCAATATTCGCATTATTTATTGCGAATGCGAATATTTAAAAACATGCGAATATTCGCGAATGCGAATATTCGCTACATCACTAGTACGTACCTATCTTACACTTCATAAAATGTAAATATGTTAATGTTACAAGCGCAAATGTTATAACATTCCTTGTAATGATTCACCTTGTAAATATGGCAATGTTACAATTAAATATTACCTCAACATTTCTGACAACAAAGTCTTTGTTTTTGCAACATTGTTTTAAAATATTTTTTCCTGATTACATTGAAATGTTACTGTAATGGCCTGCAATATTTCTATCATTATTTAATGTTGCTGCAAAATTTCAGTAACATGTTTTTGTTTAACATCGCTGTCTAGTAAATAGTGTAATATTACTGGGATATCTGCAACATTACTTGCCAAGTGGGAATGATGTAAGAATATACAAGTTATATAATCCATGGTTTTTTGACTCTGTGTGAGTAAATAGTAGTAGGGAAATGAAAGTAAGTTGTCCAATTTCTCACAAATCCTTTTGTTAACGACAACCGGTTTCATCCAATAACGGACATCCTCAGACCAGAATTATAAAACAGTTAAAATTTAGTCGTGTAAATAATAAAAATTGAATTGTAAAATTAAATAAAATTGTATAAGATGTAATAACGCACATAGCAAACGACAAACTACACTTTAAAATAAATTAAACAGGGTTAAAATAGAGAATACATTTGGTTTAGGAAAAAGGGGAGGGGGCAATTAATAAGAACAGACTTTCACACGCACGCGCACACACATACACGCGCAAATAATAAATATAACAAAGAGGTTATTCTTGAAAAATACATCATAATAGTGTTTTAGGTAAACAAAGAAAATAAAAATTGTGTTTCCCTTTTTTGTAAGAAATTCGTGGCGTTATGCATAAAATATCCATTATATTTTGCTCGACGATCTTCACTTAAATAATTCATGTGCTGTGTGTTGTGTTGTTTTCGGCGATATAAAATCACAAAAACACCCGAACTAAACAAGTGACTCATATACACGTGCAGTTTAAAAACAAAATATATTCAATTGTGAAGGAAATACGATTATGATTAGACGGATAAATATTCCTGATAAGAACTTAATGTATTTTTCATTTTAAAATGGCTTCTAAATTTGTGTACATTAATTTTTTTGTGTCGGTATTATTTTAGTCAGGGCCATTATTACAATCGCGGTTTAAACCGCAGATCAATAATTTCCGGTTTAAACTTCACTTTAGACATACAATCGATATAAATGAAAAAAATAAACTTCACCTTGCCCTAGTTAATCCTTAAATCGCGATTGTAATAATGGCCCTTAACAATAAATAAGGTAATGAATTACTACAAGCTGAACTAAACTCATTTAAAACTTTGTAAAATTAATAAAATGGAGGGAGAGAGGGAAGAGCGCGAGGAGTTAGTGGTGATTGGCCCCAACACTTAATATTGTCACGGGCCGCCACTGCTTAATACAAGGAAAGATTTTAAAGCAAACAATAAGCTTGCGGTTTTCTTAATCCAATTATGGTTTCTGAAATCCAAAGAATGCCAAAGATACCTACCGTCAAAGACGAATGTAGGATATAAAAAGTCATCCCATATCAAACTAATGTGGCGGGAATATAATAACTGTACAATTAGCGTGTGTTGGAGAAGGAGGCCATATATCGGTAGTACATCGGTTGCTTCAGTTTATCTATCCAGTGATAAGCCATTTCTATCCCGTCTTTTACTGAAATTAGTGAAACAATGTGGTAGAAGCTACAAATACTAAGTTATAGGCTGCGACTTGTTCACCAAGTGTGGGAAAGTTGTGACTTATATAGATAATTGGGGGAGGATTTCTAAGTGAGTCTATTAACCTTGGTAGGAGCATGCGAACCTAGGCTTGTCACCTCGTGATGTCAGACTTAATTGATATTGCAACATCGCTACTTGCAGCGTCGAGGTGCTCGGGGGTAGTAGGGCACTTTATTTAATGAAGGTGTAGGTGTAGGTTCTAAGTTACTTTTATTTTTATTTCTACTCCTCTATCTACTATAATAGTTGTTGATTTTAACTTTTATGCAGTGCACTTACCTTTTTTGTATTGTATTGTATAGTACGCGACACTTTTATATTGTACAATATGCGACAATATTACTCTAGCATCGGCGGATATTTCAAACAATATACTAGACAGACAGGTCTCTCAAGAGGCATCGATGTTAGAAAATAGATGGATCTGTTTTTAGAGAATACGAACGTTTATAAGCGTGAATACCGAAATCCAAGGGCAACGGATATGCAATCTTATGGCAACCGACAATCTGCCAATGTACAAGGGCTGTGTCTAGACTCGGGCTAGGATAGCTGACAGGTTGATCGCGTCCACCAGTTAACTGCTGGAGTGCGGATATTAATCCTAGATGCCTTCGAACGCGATGATGATGTCCACTTAGAATCCGTCGGAAGAGAGTAAGACTCCATGGTGGAGTTGAGGTCTCTTCAAAGCTAGATCAAACAAATCCGTGGGGGGTTGAAAAGGCTAGGAAATCCAATGCAGGCAATATAAGAAAGAAATCCATTGTAGTCAGAGACATGCCTTGAGAAACTATTGTGACTTCAGACTGCATAACAGCATAACTCCGTATTTTTTGGGAAATCAAAAGTTTTCAACTATTCAAGTCAATGTTCAAAGTATTTTCAAAAACTTTTTTTGTTATAATAGTCCCAAAGCAAATCTCCGACTAAGGTGGTATTTATGCCGGTGTTGAATTTGTATCATCTCTGATTTTTAATCTCTTTTCAATTTTTTGGTATACGAAATAGTATAAAAATCATGTCGCATACTGTTTTCAAGCCATAATTTTATTACTATACTGTTAATTTGAATACATAAATCCACAACGTATACTGCTATTTACATAAAACGTACACATATGTACATATTTATTTCAAAAAATAATTAACTAATCGAACAATCTAGTTCTCCCTGCTTGGGTATACAATCCAGTGTCGTTACTACCGCTCTCGTCATGTACGTCATCGTGCCATAAGAACCACTCGGAGCACTATCATAAAAATGCTGGCAAATAAACGCGGCACCACCACAAAGAAGTCCGCCGGTTCTTGAAATTTCTCGAAGCTCCTTTGGTTTGGCGCAACATAATGTTGCATCACCATCACACTTCATCTGAGCATTACAAGCAAACATAAAAAGCATTCCCAAAACCAATGACGTTAATATATAACAAAATTGACACAGAAAAGTTATCCTCGTAGTATAATAATAATTAATAATTGATCGAATGGTTAGTAGTAATTTAGGCAAATTATCAAAGATATTGTATGGGTAAATAACTTATTCGATTGAGAAACTTTGGGGCTACCACAATACTTTTAAGGCCATACAGTTTCGCCTTGTATGTATTTTCGACCTCGCTCCGTTCCTAGAGTCAAAGCAGTTTCTCCAACCGACGATGTCAGAATGTGTGCGCATTATTTGTCTTCAACATACCCTATTCGCACAACAATGAATGTAAATTTATTCATTACGCAGCAGTGCCGTATGTATTAATGGATCAAAAAAAAAATCACAGATATGAATATAACTTATTTTGCAAATGTATTAGAAAAATAAAAATATCGAGAGCTGATAACCACATAGTTTATGTTGTTACTTTATTATTTACATTCTCTAACGTTTTACTTTATTTTTCAATCAACACAAGAAAAGCATTATAATTTCATATACCAACAACACCACCATTATCTCAGCTAAGTTGCAACTATTAAGGCCGCTTTACAGTTCGCAATTTTTCGTATTGCGTGCAATAGAATTGCGCGCAATACAAATAGCGCATGCGCATTCAATGGATTTCGATCAGCTGTGTGCAATCTTATTGGTACTGCACGGATTAGAACGTGTTCTAATATTTCATTGCGCGCAATTCTATTGCACGCAATACGAAAAATTGCGGACTGTAAAGCGGGCTTTAGGTATCTACTCTACCATTAGGCGACTAACCTTGCTAAACATAGTAGTAAAGTTTCAAATACGTTTTCTTTTTACCTCTTTTTAAGAGTGCTGGATCGTTGATTGCCTAGTAGCAAAATTAGCAGTAATTTTCTAAGCATTTCTGTAAAAATAAAATTTCAAATACAGTATAGATAAACCCGTACTACTGAAAATACAAAATAACAAAAACTTAATCGTGAAGTGCTGCCTCTGGTGGTAACATTCGGTGTTATCAAGGAATTTCGACAAGTAACTCGATTGATTAAGTTGTAAAAGTGATTATACATTATATAGGGTAATGCCGCGCATAGCAACGGAAACATAACTACCTGACAGACCTAACCTAATACGGGAAGAAGTATCGGCAATAAACGAACAATTTTTAATGTAGCATCTGACTGTAGCGTTGTCAATGAAATTATTCGAGTTGGTTTTGTGGGGTTATCTAATCTTGTAAATTATAAATAATGTGATATCAGAGGTTTAAAACAAGAGGAAAATGGATGCATTTTGTTGCCATGTTTGCGGTATTTTCAAAATGTGCACATGTGTCATTGCAGAAGTGTGCTGAAATGTGTTAGGTCTTCGATTTTGTCTAGCTGCTCCGAATGTAATCACCCAAAGTTAATGTTCCCATTTCGGAATAAATACCAGATAACTCTTTACTGGACGCTGCTTTTAATAGGTGTGAACCAGCTCATTGTGCGGAACATGTTGGGTACCCTGAGGTTAAAATGCCGATTCATTTTTGAGCAACTGAAAAGAAAGTACTAAAAACTAGTTGCCCTTTAGTAACTGTTTCTTCCACATAACCACTACCACACGTTAGATTCTTCAAAAATGCTTCGCAAATAACTTCGAATTAGCACTTTTTGAAAACAGTTTTTAGTACTTTCTTGCTATTTCCGTTAATATGCATATAAATTGCCGAATCAGTGGTCCTCATTCGAAATTACAACTACAGTCAAAAAAAAGTAAGTTCGAGTCTGCTCGACAATTTGAGAACCGCACCTAAAAGGAAGTGTAACTTGCTGCAACTGTGAATAGCTGTTTTGTGTGTAACAAAATGTGAATAGCATCGCCACATGATCATTTTCCTTTCATTTATCGCATACTAAAAAGAAAAATATATTTCATCGTTTATGAGTAGTTGGGTTTCATGCAGGTTATGATTTTGACATGAACACTAGTGCATGCTAGTAAAATTAGTTTAGTTAATAGTTGTTCGATGAAATAAATCGATAATTGAGTGTGAAGCAAATAAGGCCCATTTCTTTTATTTTTAAATACGTACATAAGGTGCGGCAGTGCATTGATTTTAGGCTGTACAAACAAATACATGTAAATATTCACCGATCCTTGTATAGGTATGATCCTAGTATTGATTTAAAAACATATGTAATAATGTTAATAAATACTGAAATGAAATGTTATCCTTCTAGTAGTTTTTCCTATAATTTCACATCCAGTAAATTAGTAAAAACCTTGTTACTTTAATAACAATTCCCTGACCAACGAAGTAACGTTAGGTTAAAATCAAAGGCTACATATACCATCGCCTACTTCTCCGTAAAAAATAAATCCGTGGAATTTTACACAGGCCGGGATTATCAAATCTTTAACTATCTGTATGGGTATGAATTATGGAATATATGTATACATATAGCTACTATACCGATCGCATGTTATGATACAATAATATTATACGTCCTACTTAGGTCATTAATTTTACCGTTCTTATAATAAAGCATACAATGCATAGGTCGACAAATCGCTCATGAGAGTTGCGCAGTTGCAAAAAGGGCGGAGCTGAAGCATATATATTGTAAACTGGCCATCGTATACGCTCCCCCAGTCCAGTACAATGTGCGCACAATGACTCACCACTGTCACGAGATTTTTGTTAGCCTGTACGTATGTCGCATTGGTACTCGTCGTTTTTGTAGACCTATATATTCAAGTGAACATGTGAGCGGTATGTTGCACGTCAATCGGCTCGATCAGCTGGTATTCAACACTGTTAAGATATATGTGGCCTTCTTATTATCTATTAGTAGAAGTTAATCAATTGACGCGTGCATAATATATGTAACTACAAAGTAATAGAAGTTTGTTTCGTTTTTTTTTTATATACCGAGTGGGGTACGTTAAAGACAAATAGTTGAGATGACATTATATCTACCTATAAAATATCTTCGCAAATGTAATAAGTTATTTAATTGCATCAGCTTCTTTCATTACTAATCATTATTGGGTTTGTAAATTCCGTTCACTCTAAACATCAACAACAATCGTCGGTGTTAGGGATATTGTGGTACCATCGAAAATCAAACATTTGATACTTTAATATAATACATATACCGACGGTAACGATACTTGACATAGAGCAGAAAAAAGTCTGTACCCAAGCAACTGAGTGACGTAAAATGACGTTTAATAGACGTCGATATTACGTAATATTGACGTCTAAAACGTCATTTTACTACCTGGGTAAATATCAACATAGCTAAAGCAGAACAGAAGTATAAGTATACTTCTGGCATTCGGACGAGGATACTATAAGTAAATTATACGGGCAATGTTCTGAATGGACGGAATTCAGAATCCTTATCGTTCCTACTTGAATAAAACAGCGAAAACGTTGATGACTCACCTGATCGTCTAAAAATGATTCGTTTGCGGCATGTACGAGTTGTTCTACTTGCACAACGCCACCTAATGAAGCAGTTATGTTGTATTCTGATAGCAACGTAAGAACCATTAATGCTTCTACTATCAGCTGTCTATATTCCGGTTGAGGTATAGAATTCAATACCGTTTCAACTGCAAGAGCAAACTTCAACTCTCCAGACGTCATTTCTTGCGTTAAGCTTTGAAGTAGTATCTTCCCTGCGATATCTATTCCTTGGCACTAAAATATATTCAATAGTTATAATAATGATTCGCATACGTTAGAATAAGAAAATGCGCAAAGTTAGATGCATTTTGGAATATCTCCTTAATTGCACATTCGCAATGACACTGTGTAATATTCTCAAGCATCAAAAATGAAATAAATACATATAATAAAAATACAGGTGAAGTATTGTGGTATTGTTTAAATAGCGTATTATATTTTTCTCTAACCTTTTCTAAAACACTCCATACTCTTGGGTAAAAGTCTCTAGGAACCTTATTTAAAGCACCATCTAATCTACGTCGGCGAAGCCATTGTCCCTGCTTATCTGGTTCGATCTGTTCGTCACCACTTGCATCTAAACTGATATGGCTCTTCTACGAATTAAAGGAAATAAAAAACTAAAAAAGAACTACCTCTTGTTGTAGCAGTATTCGCTCATTACCTTACTGATTTTACTGGACTTGCTGCTAATAATAGAAAAATTTCCGCGCCCCACTAAAATATGAAATTAATAAAATAATAAAAAAAATAATAAAACTGAAAAAACGTTTTTCTTACAGTAATACAAAGAATTTAAATAGACTTAATAGAGTCAAATCGGCAAATTGATGGAGGGAGAAACGATTTTTTTTATCATTTTACCTACCGCTGCTTATGGCAAACTCTTTTCCACTAATTATGTGATAAAGAAGATTCTTCATTTCAAAAGGACTCAAGTTCAAAAGATACTCCGAAGCTTCTTCCGAATCACAAATCAATGTTCGGGATAATTCTGTAGCCATAACTTGTATTATTAATCCCACTCTTAATCTTAGCATTTCTAAAAACAACTGGGGCTCTGTTCTAATAAACATTGCCAAATACACCAATAATTCTTGAGTTAACATCGCTGTGCTATCGTCTTCTCCGTACGCCTCGTGTATAAGAGTTCGTAAGTCAGTTTCTGGTAAGGAGCGGTAACAGTATGTTCATTATGAGGTGGCATGCCCACTGTAATTTGTTTCTGTCTAACTAGGAGATCTGTAACAGCTTTGGCTAAGTCTTCCACTCTTTTCCCTAACATCCCTGCGGTATGTCTAACTAAGCCCCAAAGCTTTTGCTGACATGCTTTTTCATAGAGACCCTTTAAGAGATCACGAACAGTAACGACCTTGCCGTACTCCAACATTCCCGTGTTAAAATCCAATCCTTTCGAATCGACTAAATATTGCAAAATATCACCTTGTTCTTCCAAAGATTCAGACTCACGAAGCATAGCAAATAATTCATCCACCTCTGTGTCCGCATACTGTGCTTCGGTATTATTCCTATGACGACTACCAGACACATTTAATGAATTAGTTTTATGGTCATGGGGTAACTTATGTTTAATCTCTGGAGATGGTGATCTAGTTTGAGCGTGGGCCCCATCAGTATGATCCGAACTAATCGGAAATATAGAAAATCTCCGGTCAAAGGTGCCAGCTCCTTCCATGCCTAAGGTGTCTGCTATTTTCCAGAAAAAAAAGGAAAAATATATAATTATTTACTTTATTCTTTTTCTATAATTATTTGTTGATAGACCATTACAAACAGACCTCGACTTGTAATTTTTATATATTGTTTCATTTTACCATTGTAAACATGTATAATTTTAGCACTTCGCACTGGGCCATACGACGTATTTCTCTACTCTTAGTTACCCTTAATACTTCGCCATTTATGAACATATGAAGTTTGATAATAAGAATAAAAAGTACTTACTTAAAATAACAAAGAAAGTATGGGAGTATATAAGTAGCAATCTTCTATTGAGCAATATAAAAACTTGTGTAAAACATTTTTTTTCTGTGAAATTAGAAATAGAGATGTTATCAAAGATAATGTCTACGTTGCCATACATATTTATTTGTACAGGGTCTGTCTTGTATGTCTACAACACTATACCTGTGACTATACAATCATTTGATCTCTTATCCTTATTCAATACGACCCAGGTAGCACCAAATATTAATAAAAATATTTTTTTTCTAATATATATTTTACATAGGAAGTGACATTTTTTTTTATTTCATAAATATTGCCAATTAATATTTCTCGCATATTATCAAATACCTATGTAGTATATATTTATTTGTTATATACGTATAATGTTTTCAAATATATATTTCATATAGGAAGTAACAGATTTTTTTTTTATTTTGTAAATATTGTAATTAATATATAGAGCATATTGAGAAATACTGGTCTTCTTATGTTGTGTTAATATTGCTAATCCACATACATGTGATCGTCTCGTGAAAGTATCTGCTATATGATTTTCCACTTGCAACAATAATTATAAAGCATTGATATAAATGTCAGAACTCAAATCTTCGAATAGGAAATAATTTGGAATCGAGTGAGATTTCAGTTCGGATATTGATGCTAATAAACACCATCTAATTATTGCTGTAAAACTTAGAAAAAAATACATAGGAGATTTTGTCACAACACCATCCATATGTACAGTAGAACCTCCAGTATCCGGACTAATTGAAGATTAACATGGTCTGGATAACAAAAAATCCGGATAATCGAGAAGAGATAAAATATTACATATGAACTTTTTTTTTCAATATAATTCCGGTAATGAGAGGTTCTACTGCAAAATAAAAAAATATGGATTAGCAATATTTAAGCAACACGAGAAAACCAGTAATTCTCAACAATACATAAACAACATCCAATACAAAAAAAGGGTTAATGCTGGACAGCATACTTCTACAAGATAAAAAAGCGTGCTATTTTTTTTATTTCATAGATTAAATAATTCAAATGCACATTACTTAGATATACAAGATTTTGATTGTCCTAGGTACACTGATACTGTCTTTTTAATGATTCATCTGGTACCCTCGTATGTCAATCTCATCCTTGTGGCAGCTGAAATAAATTTATATAACAATTGAGCATTGTTTATCAGGAAATATTCCACACCAACAGCCGCCTCAAGACATCTGCAACACATCAACTTTTGTATTAAAACAACTTACCACTAGAACTGGGGTGCTGGTAGAACTTAGACCGCTGATAGCTAAAATCGAAATATTCACATAATATATATTTTGGGCAGTATTTTAAACCTTGATAGAAGTTTTTATGCAACGATTGTATTAAGGTGCATCCACACGCTCGGAGTTCGCCGAACTCCGAGCACTAGTTTGGCGAACCCCTAAGCGTGTGGACGGGCAGTTCGGAGTTCGGCGAACTATCGGCAAACTGTTGCCTATTCCCGATCTGCATTGGAAAATGGCGCACGTCAACGTGTACGAATGTTCGCTAGACGGAGTTCGTGCACCCGTCCACACATTCGGGAAGGTATTTAGAGTGAGAGGAAAGTTGTTGACAGCTGTCTAGTGAGCTCGTCTCTTACTAGTCATACTATTATACCTACAGTTTTTAATAACTGTTACATATGACAGCGGGTAACAGATACAAATTTATTTACTGAAACTACTATGTCGTATGCTGAAAGTGACAGCTTTGCCAAAGATAATAAACAATTCAACGTGTTTTTTTGACAGTGATATGAGTGTAATTTTAGTATTCATTATTACATTAAATTGATGCATTTCAAATAAATTAAAGATCTTAAGTTTTATAAACATTAATCTTTAAAACTAATGTTGAGATAAAGTAATAATAAAAATAAAAATAATTGCAATGTTATCCTAAATATTAAAAAGCTTACCACTCTTTTCAATTCATCAAATTTATTGAATTATACTAAAGAGGGTCGAAATGTATATTTTATGTGATGATCTGGTTGAAATGCGTATATGATTTTGGTCTATAAAGAGGCAAATAAATTAAAAAATTAGATGATATTTATTATATAATCATTTAAAGAAACCACCCTCTTTCCTCATGGCCCAAAATTTGGAGCGATAAAGAATCCATACATCCCCAGTGGGCCGCTTTTGTGCAAACATATTCGCCTCATTGTAAATATTACTCATACAGGTGTATAATGCTCGTAGATAATTGGATAAAAAATGGCGAAGAAATTTGAGCAAAAAATATTTCTTTGATTGACCTATAATTTTTACGATGAACTTTTCAATGATAACAATCATGTTGGTCACAACAATTATAGAAGGTCAATAAAACTACTTTTTTTGTTCGAGTTTGATTGCCATTGTATACCCAATTACCCATACATTCATCATCGTAAACTTGGAAAATAACAGAAATTAAATAGCATGAGTAATTGTAGTTGTCAATATTTTCATAACCTAAAGATGAATTACTGGTGTCCGTGATTCATATTGAGTTTCTGTTATGCTCAACCACAATGACAGAACTTCAAATATTTATGGTTTGCCGGGTTTCCCGCGAAACCAAAAAACAGTTTCAGTTTGCGGTGACAGCAATGGTTCATAACCAGTCATAATTTCT
Organism: Protaetia brevitarsis; assembly: GCA_004143645.1. Lineage (NCBI taxonomy): Eukaryota > Metazoa > Arthropoda > Insecta > Coleoptera > Scarabaeidae > Protaetia > Protaetia brevitarsis. The sequence continues at coordinate 682,312 of RXPK01000289.1, read as the reverse complement.
GTACCAACACCAACCTAATTCATGCAATCACTCAATGCTACCACACTAAACTCTCATACCGAACGTTCGGCGTTTTCCCGTATCTGCTCGGAGTTCGGCAAACCCCGAATCGTGTGGACGGTCGCGTCCACACGAGTCGGTAGTTGCCGAACATTCGGAGTTCGGCGAACTCCGAGCGTGTGGATGCACCTTTCAGGAAACAAAATTTAAATAAAACAATACAAAACATGTATATAGTTATTGTACTACTTTTAAAAAGCCTTGCTTACCCTATCATCGCTGTCATAACACATTCGTCTTACTCTCGCTGTTTCATCCTTCTCTCGTCTTTACTACAAAAAAATTCTTGTTAATGTACCATTCCTCTTACCATCAATTGCTGTTTTTGCTATATTTTGCAATATCCCCAGTATTTTCACCTATATTTTGATATTTATTATGCATATCTCCATTACATACCTCTAACCTGCAATATTATTTCTGTAAACATGCAGTAACACCTGCATTGTAACAGTTCTTAACCTATTCATTTTATAATTATGACACTTACCAGTTGCCGATTATAACCAGTCCGATGTTTATTCACGACTTCTTTTCTTATAACCTACTACCATGAACCATAAAACTGCACAAAACTAGACAAAACTTTTGAATTTCAACATTCCTTCGCTTTTTGTTCACGTTTCTCATCTATCACGGCCATCACTTCACGCACGTGATGCACACGTGCTTGTCGCTTGTTCACGATACGATATATGCACTGACCCACGTGACTCAAAACAGCAAGTAGGATTGGACAACCGCAGATGAAAAATTTGTAAAGCCTAAGCCACTAGTTTAATAGTTCAAATTCAAATTAAAATAATGTTAATTTTTGTTAAAATAGAGTATACTTTGTAGATGCATAATTCTACTTAAAAATATATTATTAATTCTTTCAATATTAGGAACACGAACATAATACGTTTTAATACATTTAATTATGCATTTTATTTTGTTAATTCAGCATACAATTAACTTTTATTCTTATAACGACATTTAGATTATGCTTAAGCTATTCGATTAAAATGTTGTTTTTAGAAGACATGAATTTACATGTTCAATAGATAACCAAAATTATGACCAACCCAATCTGTGCATTGTTTTTACATGAATATCCTAAAGTGTAACAAAACACAACTTTTGTTGGTTAAGTAAAACCTGATAATGTGATAATATTTCGCATGCATGTAGATGTAGTAGTTGTTAAATATTAAATTCATGTTGTATAAATATTGTGTGCTATACATAGGAATATTTCTCATATATTTTGTAACCAATATATTTCCTTCAAAACTAATTAATATTAAAGGAATATACCGCAATTCCTTTTTACATTAAAACAATATATTTGAAAACTTAACTGCTTAATATGCATAAAATATACATTTAATAAATATAGGTGTTAGACTCATAAAATAATATTAAACAAATATTTTCCTAAAACCAAAATAAGATATTGGAAACGATTATAAAATAAATATTCAAAATTTTTTGCAATCAATATTAAACTCGCAATATTTCATAAATATTGCTTATATGTGAATTTAATTTTGGTTTGGAATGTGTGATATAATATGTTTCAATGTATAATAAATATGATTTTTAAATATATATGCACAGTTATAAACAAATATTACATAAATGTGTTGTTTATGTTGGAAATATTTCTCATACATATAATATTTGTAAAATATGAAATATATATTTTATAAATATTGTGTGCTACCTGGGGAATTACCCAAAATACCCGATTCCTAGTCGTAAGGGCACGAATTTTATTTATACCATTTTGTTATAAAAACATTTCAATAAAAAAAAAAAAAACATAATAAAAATCACAAAAAGAAGAACGACAATTTGAGTAGTAGCGACATTCTTTAATTAACTGTATGACCATCTACTACACTACTGTAATTAATAGACAAAAACTATCTAATAATATACTATATAAAAATACACACAAAGACTATGTCGACAGTTAGGAACTACACTATGATGAAATATCGCCTGACAACCGAATGTTTTTAGAAAAGAAACTTTTTATTTGTTAAACCAGTTTTGTTTACTAGTTCAACAAAAAAAGTTTCTTTTATAAAAACATTTAGTCACAGTATAAACCAAATCACTACGGTCATAACATGAGTCATCGCACTCGGTTAGAAGATGTCCACTCGTGACCAGCTGATTCGCATGTTGATATTTATTTTAACCCTTGTGTTACCTGTGTAAAGCTTTCGTAAAATATTTCGTTTTTGTGAACTTATCAGAATTATTATTATTTTAGTTTATATTACTATATTTCCTTTTGCATTAGCCATTGTGATTTGTGTGTTTTAGTTCTTCTTTTCTTATGTATACTAATAGAAATACGACCTTTTTTTTAAGAGAAGAACATGCTCAAAGATGTATTTTCAAGAATATCGTTTCGCAGTTTATTTAACATTACAATTATTTTTAGAACCGAGACCAGGGAAAATATGAATTTATACAAAATTACCGGTTATAATCACAGGCCAACTTCATAGTGTATATATGCGTATGTTGAATCTTACTTGGTTTAAAGATGGCGCAACGTAAAATTTTTGTGTCTCCAGAAAATCTATGTAAAAAAAAATCTCATGTCCGTACTGATTTGACTTGTACTGTGATTTGGTCGTCATCCCGATATTTCATCACGTATACTATATAAGTTTAAACGAGAGGGAAATAGCCGAAACGTTTCTGTAGCATGTACTTCTATATAGTTTATTAAAGAGATTTGCTGTGCAAACTGCCGTTTTTGTTTTTGCAGATCCCTTTGTTGTTTGTATAAAATTACGACAATGATTTTATAGTTTACTTTATCCGCAATATAAATTAAAATAAAAATTAAAGCAAACTTACAGTCGACATTTATAGATCTAGTTTTTTTAACGGCCCCCTTTACAGACATCCTTCTCTTCAGGTTTCGTCCTCTTCTGTTGCTACCATGAGTCATCAATAAAATAGACCTATTCGCCAAGGATCTCACTAAATGTTCCTCGAGGTAGTGTTGCACTTGCGGATTAAGTTCTAAAATTATTTTAATATGATTAACGCAGTTTAATTGTACAGGCCGACTTCTTATCTTACTATCTGGCAATCCCCTCTTCGTGCAACCTAAGAAACTTAAATTGGTAATGCAACTGGTGCTCAAAAAGTCATTTAGTGTTCCAAGAGTAACTCTTGTTCCATTTATATAGCCCGATTTCAATTTCTTCATCGTCGTTATCATAGCTAACGGTATTTTTCCTTGATCTGGAGATACAACATGTAAGGACTATTGTAGATACACTATACTTAATTATTAAGTCAGAGCAAAATTTATTTCATTGTGTTTTTCAGAATGGATGAAAACAGCAAAATTCACCGGAAATAGCGCATTCGTCTAGCTTATAGTGGATTCTATGCATATCTGTGGCATATATGAGATTATCTGTAAGACTGTAAGCGTGTTTATAGATGTTTATAATATTTATAATCTGTTCGTATTTTTATACTTCGCTGGTGCGCGTGAAAAAGGGGACAAGTCAATTTTTGATGACAATGAGTTTATAGTCTCATTGCATTTAAAATGTAGTCTTATACTTCTGTATAAAAGAAGTTAAGTCGTTTCGTACATATATTATTATATACAGAAAAAATCTTAAGTCATCTTAAGGACAGCACAAATTTTAAATGCGTTTATCTCATTTGGTGTATTTTTGACTTGTCTCCTTTTTCACGCGCACCAGCGATTTAATTTTAACATTTCTGCATCCACCTAAATTTTCATGTTCATTCTTTACAAATTTCTTATTCTTATTTATATTTTATTGAACGGACCACAAAATTCAAAATTGCAACAAAGGTATTGATACCCTCGACATTGTTTGAATGATAAATGAAGGTATTCTATCGCTTTACAGTAATAAAAATAATTTATCAAAGAATACCACTATACAGCATTTTTACCGCGGATAAACATTTAGCAAATTGTAATAAAAACTACTTTATGTACAGCTTTATATAGAATAAATTAATGAATAGAGTGAAATATTTTGAAAAATACAATTGACCAAAAAATTACAACACAACATATAAAAAGTTATTAAGCCTAAAATATATAAATAAAAAAAAGCGGCAGTTTTTTTTTGTTTTCAAACTAATAAAGAATTCGACCATTCAACAATCAAATTGTATTCGCGGTAGCGATAATGAAGCACTAGCACTATTTATTACGATTAGAAAACACAAAACTGTGGTATTCGTTTTGTTTAACATTTTTCTATTAAAATCCGATGTTTGCACTAACTTAATTTTTCCTCACCAAGTGGAGCGCTACATTACAAAATCCACGTTCACATAGCAGGTATACGCTCGTGGTCAATATACGACCGTTCTAGATGTATAACAAGCAGACCTTTTTTATATATTATTATATAATTTTTTAATTTTATTTAATTTAATAGTACCTTTGCAAATTATAAGATCGAAAATATTTCTTTTTAATGATTTTTAAGTGTACATTTAACACTATATCAGTATCAATACTTATGACAATTCAAAGCAATATGTATCCATTGTTGCGTACAGAATGGAGAAAATTCTATTTTGTCGTTGGTTTTCCCACTTCCATATCTTTTTCCTTGTACAAGGATAATGCCTAATATATCGATAAATGCGAAAAACAGACATAACTCGTAGTGGTTTAAAGCAAAACAATTACCGCTTTTTTCAATGTAAATGGTGAATTATAAGTGTGGTCAATGATTAGTATCCAAATTAATTTAAACAATCTCAAATAAGTACATGCTATAGACAAATTAGTAAGGAAAGAAGGAATTTTACCTAGTAATCTGCTCGTAGCGATAAGAGTCACAGTTGGCCTGCCAAGCATATTTCGCCAACTTATTGTTAAAAACGCAAGAGTTGCTGTTATACAATCAGTAAGTAGAGCACTGTCGAGACTCATGTAATACTCATCGGTATCAAAATTCTACCCAGGAGAAAGCATGCAAAACATCACCAACAAGCATGTAAACATATTTTATATACATATAAATGGTATGTAAAAGATGGACAGGATCTCTTTAAAAATCATATTGCAGAAAAAATCTGATTTTTTTAAGAATTTAGTTTTCAATTATTGAAAATCTTTTGAACGTCTGATTGGCAACAATGATTGCGACGTTGCTCTCAATATCAAGAAAAGACATCAACAACACTGTGCTTGTCGAAAATTTTAATGTTAATAGGACCTGGATATAAAACACAATACGAATCCCCTGAATGCAACGCCATCGGCCGTTTTGCAAAGTTAGCTCTCGTTTTCGAGATATTTACGTATAAAGATTTATACCCAATACGACCCAAAATTTATTTATTGTGTATGTACCATTTATTCAACAGATATCTATTCAGTTCGTCAAAATTTGCTCATTTCGTGAAATATTTATTCATTTTTTTAGCTTACTGAGTACTCAAGGCAGCAGAAAGTGCAGAGAAATACAGAGAGATTCACGAAACCCGTCCATTAAAAGTTCTTAAATTTGCAATGATATCTCGAGGTTAAGCACAGTTAACTATGATCTATTTAGAAAAAAAATCAATTTGTCGCACTTCCGGTTACGTCGAAAGACATGGTTAACTTTATATTACAAATAGAAACCTATTTTTTTGTGGCATTTTTAGGTTTCTACTCGGCATTTTAAAGCCAATTTTAAAAAAACATCTACTTACCTATCGGTTACCGTTTCAGTTATTTTGGTTGTGAAAAAAACAAAACAAAAAAGATCATACATTAAGTGCGTACAACAGCTATATAGTAAAAGGTAGAGTTTTTATTTTTATGTTGACTGTGAAGGGTGTGGGTCCTCTACTATTTAACTAAGGAGTAAAGTGTAAGAAAAAATATATAGGTCTCCTACAATCTAGGGTTGATTTGGGGTAACTTCTTAGTACTAAAAGTATTTTTTTTTTTCAAATGGAACGCCCTGCACCACCGCCCTGCTTTACACCATGTGATGTAGAATTGTATTCTCTATCGAAAAGCTAGTTCCTATATCTATCTGCATCGCTTCTTTTAAGATTAGTGATTTTCAGAAAATGTAGTTTTGAATTAGTATTTAATTAATAGTAATAAATTATTTAAAAGAATATAATAAAACAAAATATAGTATGAAAAAATGAAATTTACTGAATACAAGATAATTAAAAGCCAGATATGTACTATTATGCATTATAAGTGTTGCATATGACCTCTATTCGCTTGCACAATGGCTAACACTTTAGAATTCTAATGTAAACTCCACTCTATTTGATTTCTACTCTAGATTGTGTGACAGCCTGTACAATTTTATTTACTTTTTAATCCTTAGTTAAATAGTAGAGGAATCGTGCCCTAGCCCTACACAGTTCATATAAAATCTCTCTACCTTCATATTTTGTGTGCTTTCTTTCACAAAAGCTAAAATAATTCTAAACTGTAACCGACAGGTGTAAAGAGGTTTTATAAAATTGGCTTTAAAATGCCTAGTAGAATCTTAAAGCGCACAAAAAGATATCTGTTTGATAATTTTCGATGAACCGGAAGTGCGACATAGATGAAACTATTTTTTCTAAATAGATCGTAGCTAACTATGCTGAGCTCGGAAGTTTCAAAATCGAGATATTGCAAATTCAAGAACTTTTAATGGAGAAGCTTCGTGAATCACCCTATATAGAAAGTTAATTTTTACCAAAAATTGTATTTTCCACATAGATTTTTTTTCCCAGACATCTTCTATTCCTGATCCTCTGCAAATTCCAACAAATATCCGCTAACAAAGTATCCACTTTTCCCCTGTACCAATATTGGAGTCTTGCGGTCGCTTGGTGGAAACGCTCGTCATGAACATCTGATCAGTTGGTGATTGTTCGCGAATTTTTCCAATTTTTAATGACATTTTAACATTGATACGGTAAAAAGCAATGAACCTATATTGAATGTAAACGCTTCAATTATCGGATCGATGAATACCAAGAATATTCTCAATAAGCGCTTTAAAAAAAGTCCCATTCACTGAGGGCATTTTCAAATGGTATGTCTTTCATCAAGAAAGACATACCATTTGAATATCTCCAAAACCTTTGGAGATAGACCCAATGACACTCGTATAAAATCGAAAGAAAATTAATTTTTACATCCATTTATGTAAAAATTGCTATACCATTCAATTTCAAAAAATCAAGTTATCCGTGATTTTAGAGTTCGAAAATTACAGAGCCGTATTTAATTAATTTGTAATTTAAACGCAACAATTTTAAAAAAAACGTGTCCTGTTTCATGATTAAGCGAAAACTGAAAACCGCATCTTCTAACTTTCGTATTTCCGGAGATATTTCCAAATACCGCAGACATTGCAAATGTCATTTCTTTCGAAAAACGTCATGTAATTCGGAAACGGTACAACTTAGCTCCAATGTATGCCTAACGTATTGTTATTTAAATTTAACAAGGAATCCAAAAGTACAATAATATACAGGGCGTTCCATTTAAAATAATAAAGTTAGTATCTACTTCCGGTACAACCGGAAGTCCGCCATTACTGAAACTAATTTAAAATGTGAAGAATAAGATTCGAGGCAACATTTATTTGAAACATTTTTCCAAAAAAACAATAATAAATCTGCTATGGACCGTTGCATCTTAGCCGGATACCCAGTATGCATGATACGTTACTAACGTTACTAGCAAAGTAGTCCTTGCATTACTATTGAAAACTATTATATTTTATTTACATTCAAATTCACTTATTGCTAAATGTTACAATTAAAAATTACGAAAATGAAAGAAAGAAACTTGTCTATCCACTATTAGTATGTACCGTGAATCGAACCGCAGCAACTGTGGTTGCGGTGACCTCCGTTTTTGCGTACCGTAATCACCTGTTCCTGAAAATTTGTAATTCACGGAACTCGGTTACTGAAAATGGTGAGTTACGGTTGCAACCGCAGTTACCAGAATTAGAAGTTGGTTTGTTGTGGTAAGTATCGTTATTACAGGTACCTAATCTGTTATGGTTATGTTGTGTTGTTTATTCTGTTCCGTGAATAACCGTATTTTCAGGGGACCTGTAACTACCAGACATTAACCGAAACCACGGTAGCGGTACTTCAAATCATTCGCGGTACATAGCCTATATTCCACATTGGCCGTACTGTGGACTGGCACCCCGGTTTCGGAAATTTATATGTGTATTTTTATTTATTCCTTATCAGCCTTGTCAAAACAATGTCAGAGTTTCCACTATTCTTAGTTTTGTTAAGAATTTTGATTTAATTGTTTGTTTCATTCTTTTTGGACAATTGTGTATATTTAATCTCATTTATTTGTACATTTTGCGTACTCCTGTATTGTATAGTTCATTTACTAGTTTTTTCTTAGAGTTGCGCTGTGCGTTGACCGCACGAGTTTGTATATTTCAAATATATGCCATGTTACCTTGAGGCCCGAGGAGTTATCAGATAGACGAGCCCGCGTTTTGTTGCTTGGTTTTCGGGTACCGTATTGGTAATCCGTTTCAGTTAAGATGTAGCTCGTTTTTGTTTGTAATATCGTCTATCTTGTAATTCTTTAGTTAAATTAGTTTTATGTAGTTGTGCACAATTCATGTAAGTTTTTTTAATTATTCGTTTTAGAAGTAAGCGCGTTTAGAGTTTAAATTTTCCGTTTTTTATTAGTAATTTTCAATTTAATTTTATTTTATCACCTCGGGGCAGGTGAAGTGAAGCTGTTGAGCTTGTTTAATATTTCATTTTTAATTTTGCTTATTTCTCCACGTTATTTGAATTGATTTTGTTTGCTTGAATTTTTAAAAACCACGTGAATTTTTGTGGTACTTGAAATTCCTTCTAGAACGAATCTTCCATTTTGTTTGTTAAAGGATTTTAAATCGTCCTTTTCATAGTAAATTCTTGCAGTTTTTGTTTGACCAGAATCTTAAATCAAGGTTTATTTTCTGCATTATTGTTATCAAATGTTTTTTTTTCTTTTTTATAAAAAATAAATTTAATGATTGTATATCATTTTAAAATCACTAGTTCTTTATTTTTGAATCTGCCATTTCAATTTTGGGAATTTAATAAAAGTCATTTTTGCAACCGCCCACTATTACTTTTTAATAAAATTCCCTTGAGATTTAAGTATCTCTGGCGCCCTTTTGGATTCATTTTTGCTGGCTAGCTAAATTAATTTTTCATTTTAATTTCTCTTTACTTTTATGCTTGAACCATCAGTTCACAGCAATATATATGCGAAATAAGTATTCCAATAAGTCAATAAAACATTCAGATACAAAAAATCTATTTTACCAAGGAATACATAAAAATATTATTTCAAGGCGTGCTTGTTTGTGTCTTAATGACAAAAACTAAATTATAAAAACAAGAAATTCTGTGTCGGATAAATACACAACGAATCATACATAACATCTGTACACCGATAAGCGCAGTCTAATAAAAGCTATAGCCATCCTAAATGCGCTCGCCACATACATTTTCGCGTAGGTGGTTAACTTCTTTTTGGTAGGAGCTGTACAACTGAGTTATAAGTTATAAGCGTTCATTATACTACCACATACAAACGGATATGTTACAGCTATCTATAAATCAACGTATGGAAAGGTTGAGTAAAAACAATATCATTCCATTAAAATAGAAAAAATTCGCTAAAAAAGCAATATTTTGCATAATCGGGATGCCACCGTGGTAATGCATAAGTTAAATTAACAGAAATTTCTTAGTCTTGAAAATTCTGCAGTTTATTTTTTACAGCAGTGGTTTGATCATCTTTAGTCCTTATAAGTTTATTTTCTTGGCATGAGTTACTACAAATTGAAAATCTTTGGTTTTGTCTCCTCTCGTCCTGTAGTCAATTAATTTCATTGTTCATTGAAATACAGCCTCATTTGCAAATGAAAATAAAAACTACAAGCAACTTAAAAGTTCGTGAACCACTACCTAACGCAAAAGTATTTAAAAAAGCGAATATCTTGTAAAGCATAAACATTAGGTGCATGGTATGTTAGATAAACTTGACATAAAATTTTCAGAGTAGAATCCAAATTTGAAATAAAAATAATACTTTTCCATTTGCAATAATAAAGTTGGTAACTACTTCCGATATATGGGAACATTACCGAATGTCGAAAATAAGGTGAACTGACTTACACCCATAAGTTTGTTATATGTGTTATGTTGTATGCATTAGTTATGAGTTGTGTTGAAGTTGGTACAATTGACAAGTAAAGTTAGTTACTAGTGATGAGCGAAACTGTGATTCTTAAATCACGTTGTGAGTCGTGAAAGCGATTTACAAATCACGGTGATTATAAACGGTAATTGCGATCACTGTATTGACTCATCGATATCAAATCGTGTTTCGTGTATACTTCTCATTACAGGTGTACAGGTCCTCTGGTATCGTAAACTTGCCGGAAGTTCTTTTTAGCGTTGTAAAAAACGACCTTTTTTTTTTTTTTAGATGTCACATAGCAATGATGCAATAGCTTCGGCTATCCGGGCTATCATTAATTTGCTGTGCGCAGTCGCGCCTCGCCGTTAATCGTTACCGCAATCACGAATCACTGCTTTCAGAATTTTCCACTCACGGTCGTGATCCGTGATTCTCCAATCACTGTGAAAGAATCACAATTCGTGAAATATCGCTCATCACTATTAGTTACATTTGTGTCATCACGAGAGAGTATCATTTGTAACCTCGATCCCTTAACATGGGGCTATAAACAGGATAAAAACAAATACCAAGAATCAGTAAATTCAAAAATACACATCTAAAGTAAGTGCAGTATATAAAATCATATCAAGTGTAAAATTACTTACGAAATGGAAGTACCGATGAGTTCGATTATGCCAATGACGATGACCGGCAATATGGCGGAAAATTGGAAGAAATGGGTGCAAAAATTCCAAAACTACCTAATTGCAACTGAATGCAACAAGAAATCAGAAGATATACAATGCGCTCGTTTACTACATTTGCTAGGGGAAGATGCCATGGATATTTATAGTTCGTTTAGTTTTAAAGAAAATGAAAAGGGCAAAATTGAAGTGCTGATTAAGAAATTCGACGATTACTTTGTTCCGAAGAAGAATTTAATATATGAACGCTACAAATTTTTCACAGCGAAACAACAAGATGAAAATACGGAGCAATTTGTAACAAAACTGAAAAATATGCCTAAACAATGTGAATTGGGGAACTTACAAGATGATATGATTAAAACAATGCTGGTAATTGGTATAAAAAATGAACCCATAAAAGAAAAATTGCTACAGAACCATGAATTTACCTTGGAGAAAATGGTACAAGCATGTATCGTAATTGAAAACACCAAACTACAAATTGAACGTATGAATGAGAAACCCGTTGAAGTATCAAGTGCAGTCCATGTGATCCGAAAAAAAAAATACTGTGAAGACCCAAGTGCCACTAAGAACTATAAAATAAAAAATTGTAGAAATTGCGGTAAAGTTCATGAGCTGAACAAATGTTATGCGTACGGTAAAATACGCAATGCATGTAAAAAACTGAACCATTTCGCTCAAATGTGTAAAAATAAAAGTAAAAAAGTAAATGAAATTAGCGTAAATAACGAAAATACAGAGAACAAATACAATTTATCAATTAACAGTATTGCAAATAATTCTAATGCATGGTTTTTGTCATTATCGATTCAAGATGCATCAGTTAAATTTAAAGTTGATACGGGGTCAGCCGTAAATATTATATCAATAAATACTTTTAAAAAATTAAGACATATACATCTTGAATCAACAAGCACAAAATTATACACTTACACAGGCGAAATAATAAATATAATTGGCAAAATAAAATGTAGTGTTAAGTATAACGAGTGTACTTATCAGGACATTGAATTTTATGTAACAAAAAATCATTATGATTGTATTCTAGGCTTACAAACATGTAATCTCTTAGGTTTAGTTAACTCAACAAATTCTATAAATAATCATAATTACAATGAGATGGTACATAAATATCAAGAGTTATTCAATGGTATTGGTCAAATAGGGGACCCATATCACATAAGGATAAATAAAAATGCAAAACCAGTAATTCAACCCATAAAAAACGTTCCATTTGCCTTGCAAAATGAATTTCAAAACATCTTAAAGAATTAGAAAATTGAAAATAATACAAAAAGTAGAAGGTCAAACTGAATGGTTAAATTCTTGTGTAATAGTAAGAAAACAAAATGGGTCACTAAGAATATGTCTTGATCCCAGGGATCTAAATAAAGTTATAATTGATAAAAAATGCAAAATACCAACAGTAGAAGAAATTGGTTCAAAAATCAAGGGTGCAAAAGTGTTCAGCACGCTAGATGCTGCAGTGGGTTTTGGAACATTCCATTGACGGCTATAGTAGCAAACTGTGCACATTTGGCACACCTTTTGGAAATTATAGATTCTTACGAATGCCTTTTGGTATAAAAATTGCAAGTGAGGTTTTTCAAGACAGACTTAGAAATATTTTTAATGTAAAAGGTGTAGAAGTATATATAGACGATATATTAATATGGGGAGAAAATAAAGAAATACACGATCAAAGATTAAAGCAGGTTTTAGATATAGCAACAATGAATAACATTAAATTTAATTTAGAGAAATGCAAATTAGGGATGATAAAGTTAAATACTTAGCATATGAATTTTCAGGTGAAGGAATGAAAATAGATATAGAAAAAATTGAAGCCATTAAAGATATGCCTAAACCTGAGAACAAAAAAGATGTACAACGTTTTCTAGGTCTAGTAACTTATGTAAGCAAATTTATAAATAATTTGTCAAACAAAACACATCCGTTACGACAATTAATAAAAAATGATACACAAGTTACGCGCGGCGTAATAAAGTATCATATGTACAGCGATAAGATGTTTACCGCATAATAGTATATTCTGGAATAATAGATACGGATGCGAAATGCAAGCTAAGTAAATTTAAGAATATAAAAAGGTACCAAATAGAATAAGAAGGAGAGTCTAAATATTGACATGAAAGTGTGAAGTTCATAGTTAGTTTAAGCTCCAATTGTAATACCGTTCTTAGTGCCGTTTTGAACCTACGAATAAATTTGTTAACAAGTTTTTAAAGTGTTTTTAAAAACTCCCGCTCTACCAGAGCCTGTTAACTGGCGTAGTCATTTGGATTTGGTCATCGCTGAAGAAAGGGCACATTTCGAGGCGAGAGAATTTCAATTCTTTGGACCAGGAAAAACGACACTTCAAGAAACGGATTACGCGGTCGCTGGATCAAAATTTCCATCGACGTGGTGCTCGCTGTGGAAACAACCGTTCAAAATCACGACAAGAGTCCTCACCACACTATAGTTAAGAAGAAACAAGAAACGAAATTGAAGAGAAGAAAAAACCCAAAACCAGAGAGACAACGAAACCAACAACCCTTAGATGTTAAGAAAAATTCTAGTCTTGTAAGTAATTTTAAGTTTTATATTAAAAGCGCAAAATTATAATTTGGCAAAATTCAAAAAGCTCCTCTTCACAAAATTTTATGAATAAATTTAACGTAACTGACCTGCTAAACGAAATCGAATCAATTGCGGAAAACATGGCTACTGCGGCACCAGTAACTCGCAATACAATAAGCCAAACAGAAGTTCTAACCATCCCGATATTTAGTGGCGATCCTAACACGCTACCTTTATTTATCGAGGCTTGCGAGGATTTAATACGTACTTACGGCAGAGCTAACGATGCAAATTCAGTTAACCCTTATTTGATCAGAATTATAAAATCCCGGTTATCTGGAGAGGCGCAATCACTTATTGGCTCGCGAAATTTGAAAACATGGATTGAAATAAAACAACTACTAGAACTTAGCTTTTTCGATCAACGATCGGAAGATTGTCTATTAAACGACCTCATGACAGTCACAATTGGCAAGGACGAAAATCCCTATACATTTGGACAGCGGATCAAAGATCTACTAAATTTATTATTAACCAAAATGAGGCTAGATACCTTTGAAGATCAAATCCCGTTGAAGACAACACTGTATAAAAACACGGCTTTGCAAACTTACAAACGAGGATTAATGAGATATGGCAAAATTGGAGAGTTAATTTATTTAAAGAAGCCCACAAATTTAGAGGAAGCTATGGCAGAAGTTTTGGAGTACCAGAATTGGCAATATAGATGCGGAATTAGAGAAATACCACAAAATCAACACAAGGTTATACAGCAAATTACACCCGGACATATGGGAGAGATACCAAAACCACAGAACAATTTTCCTAGACCTTACCAAAATCAATTTCCAGCATACAAACCAAATTTTTCAAACCGTTTGCAACAAATGATTAGTAACCCACAACAATTTAGGAATCCTTTCCCGATTTTTCCAAACAGATCCATGATTAATAGACCCCAATTTATGAAACCCAACTCATTCCAATTTCAAAAATCACCTGGACAACTATTAGAGAAAAAGCAATTACGCCCACAACCCATGGATATAGACAGCTCACACCGAATGAGGAGATAGACACCATTTGGATCAGCAACACCTAGAAACAACCAAATATTGGTTGAAGAACTACATCAACAAAACTATGATCAATCAGGAGATTATTACCAAGACTACCAAGGTTACCAAAATTATGAGAATTATCAACAGTACATGCAAGAATTCGAACCAGGAGAGTATCAACCTATTTGGGACGAGGACACTGAACGATTCCCCTGGGAAGCTCAACCAGAAGAGGCAAATTTTCCAGAACAAGCCTCACATCCACCGGAACCACCACCACAACCACAACCACAACCGCAACAACAACAAAATCCCCAGAACTAGAAAATTTAGAATTTAACAATACCCAATCAATACGATTACCCTATATTTTCATTCCCGAAATAAACGCGAAATTTTTAATTGATACCGGAGCATCTGCATCATCAATCTCAACGAAAATTGCAAAAACTATATTTCCAGAATACATAGTGTATCATCCATTTTCAGTTACAACAATGTATGGTACTACATATCATGATTATATTCTATAAATTCCTTCGTTAGTTACTTTTAATGCACGCGGTCAATTTCATAAATACAACATAGTAGACTTTTCTAAAAAATATGATGGAGTAATTGGCTTAAAACTGATGGGACAGATGGACGCAGTTATTGATTTTAAAAATCAAACCTTGAGAACAAAATTCGCAACCATACCTTTACACTTTGAAATCCCTAAAATTGAAATTGGACCTAGAGAACGAAAAATAGTCAGAATACCAGTAAACCGAAACTTAAATGAAGTTGTCATCAATCATCAGATAATAGCACCTGGAGTGGAGATTCCCGAAAATATAACAACAACCCAGGACTACCAAGCAATAACCGAGGTAGTAAACTTCAACAATTATCCTGTGGAAATTACATTACAAAAGCCGATAGAGACAGAGTTATATCAGGAAGACGACTATTGCGAAAAAACAAAATTAACACCTAAACAAATAGCTAAAATTCAAAAACAGAATGTGGAAAACAACTTACGATTAGGACATCTAAATCAAGAAGAAAAAGCAGTAATTAAGAAGATATGCCAAGAATATAAAGACATTTGCCACGATGAAAGATTACCATTAACATTCACCTCCTTAATAAAGCATCAAATTAGGTTAATCAGATGAAACACCTATCTATCAAAAACCGTATAGGAAATCACCCGTACAAAGAGAAGAAGTGAACAGACAGGTAAAGAAAATGCTCGAACAGCAAATAATTCAAGAGAGCGCTAGCCCTTGGTCGGCACCAGTCTCGATTGTACCGAAAAAAATGGACTCAAGCGGAAACGAAAATACCGTATGGTAATTTGACTATCGAAAGTTAAACGACAAAACCATTGATGATAAATTCCCAATACCCAACATAAACGATATATTGGACAAACTAGGTAGAGCAACCTATTTCACCACGCTAGATTTAGCATCAGGATATCACCAAATTGAAGTAGATGAAAAAGATAGAGAAAAAACTGCGTTTAGCACTGAAGAAGGACACTATCATTTCACCAGAATGCCATTCGGATTAAAAAACGCCCCCGCAACATTCCAACGGGCAATGAACTGTATTTTGAGAGGTTTAACAGCAGACACTTGTCATGTTTATCTCGACGACGTAATAATCTACTCAGCGTCACTACAAGAACATGAACAAAAGCTCAGGAAAGGTTTCGAAAGGTTAAGAGAAAATAATATGAAAATAAATCTGGATAAGTGTGAATTCTTAAGAAAAGAAGTAGGCTATTTAGGACACATAATTACACCCGATGGAGTAAAGCCAAACCCAGACAAAATTGAAGCCATAAAGAAATATCCAATTCCAAAAACTCAAAAGGAAATAAAAGCTTTTTTAGGATTAGTTGGTTATTATAGACGTTTTATTAAAGATTTCTCCAAAATTACAAAACCAATGACAAATTGTCTAAGGAAAGGCAATAAAGTTGAATTTACATCAAAAGAATACATTGATGCATTTGAGCACTGTAAGAAGATGTTAATGAACGAACCGATATTGAAATATCCGGATTTCACGAAAGAATTTTTGGTAACTACAGACGCTAGCAACATAGCGATCGGAGCTGTGTTATCTCAAGGAAGTATTGGACAAGATTTACCAGTATGTTACGCCTCAAGAACGTTGACGCAAACAGAGCAAAAATACTCAACAATTGAAAAGGAATTATTGGCAATAGTATGGGCATGTAAAAAATTTCGACCCTACATATACGGACAAAAATTTACTATCATCACCGATCACCGCCCATTAGTTTGGTTACAAACATTAAAAGACCCAATTCGAATTACAAAGATGGAAATTAAATGAGTGAATACGATTATAAAATTGTATATAAAAAGGAAAATAAATCAAAACGCAGCGCGTTATCGAGAATAAAAATCAATCACCAAAATAGTGTCGAAGAAAGTAAGAAACCAGCTAACGATAAATCATCAACACCTCAAATTTCGATTGAAGAATTACAAGAAGCTCTACAAGGATTAGGCAACATAACAATAAAAGAGATGGAAGAAATATTACGAACACAAACCCAAGTAACCACAGAAGAAATCGAAGATATTTTAGGAAATCGACCCGGACCATCTAAACAACAAGATGAAGAAAGTAATGAATCACTACATAGCAATGTAAACTCAGAACCGGACAATTCAATCCCGATAATAGACGTGCCGATAGATATACAAAAAATTCAAATATTTTTAGAAAAGCATATCTTTCCAACAGAAACCTTATTTGACAGTATAAGTGGAAAATTAATCTATCATGTTAAAATTAATCAAAACGAAAATTTGTACAAGGAATTATTGGAGATCATGAAAACAATAATGGCGCAAGGAACTATTTATATCTATACCACAGACGAAATCTATCAGACGATGTGCAAGGTATATGTTGAACATTTTACAAACAACGGCCCCAAAATTTATAGATGTACCAGAAGAGTAAGAATCATAGAGGACACAGAAGAGAAAATTGAAATAATACTCCAAAATCACGAGGAAAAACAAATCATCGAGGATTAATGAACCCTAAATCAAATCAGGAAAATTATTATTGGCCACAAATTAAAGCAGATATCAAAATTATATTAAAAGATGCGAAACTTGTCAAAGAAGTAAATACGATCGACAACCCCAAAAGTACCATTTCAGATCACAGAACAAGTAGATAAACCCTTTTCGAAACTCCATGTAGATACAATAGCGATCAACGGACAAAATTTCCTCACTATGCTTGATACATTCTCAAAGTACGCGCAAGCATACCCAGTAGACGGAAAAACAGCAGTCGAAATAGTAGAAAAATTAATAGAGAGTTTTAGTATACACGGTGCACCAAAAGAAATAGTTATGGATAAAGGTTTAGAATTTAATAACGCAACGTTAAAGGAATTATTAAAACTGCATAAAGTAAACATGCATTATACAACTACGCAAAATCCAAATTCAAACGCCCCCGTGGAAAGATTACACTCTACACTTTTGGAGCATATTAGAATATTAACAAGCCAAAAGATCTGTAAAGATACAAAGCAACTAATGAAATTAGCAATATTAGCCTATAACTCTACATCACACACAGCGACAGGAGCCAGTCCATTCGAGTTACTATATGGACATATCAATTCGAGAGAACCTTTAGATTTGTGCTATGACCAAATTTATTACCAAGATTATATTCAACAACACAAGGATAGGACTAAACACCTATATGAGGCGATATCAAGAAAAATGCAAAAGGAAAAAGAGGATAACATCGAAAAAACGAAATGAAGCACGAAAAGAGAAGGAATTGCAAATAGGACAAGAAGTTTATGTAAAACCATCCAAATATTATACCCAGAAAACAAAAGAAAGATATACAGGGCCATATACTATCGTGAGAATTTTAGGGAACAATACAGTTGAAGTAAAGAATAAAAAGAATAAAATGTTTAAATTTCATATAAATTCACTAAAACCTGGCATTCTTCCAGAATCCTCATTGGAAGAGGATTAAGTTCCATAATCAAAGTCGAAAACCAAGCCGGAATGTTACCATTGAAATTAGGAACAGCCTATAACACGGAGAAGGAATTCGAGCTTGTTATAAGAAAGGACTATTCAAAATTATTTGAAATTTGGGAAAACTATAAGCAACAAGGTCAAGAAATTACCAAATTTGGCTATCCAGTAGAAGAATTAAAAGTAATGGAAGCGCTAAGAAAATAAGAAGAAGAAAATTTAGAAAAATACTTCGAAATCTTACAACCCACTGGTAGAACTAAAAGAGGCGCATTAAATATAGTCGGAAACATTATCAAAGCAATAACGGGTAACTTAGATGAAGAAGATGGTAGGCGATACGACAGTCAAATTCAAGAATTACAGATGAATCAAAAAGATAATGAAAACAAATTTAAATCGGCAATTAGAACTAATGGAAAATATATCAACACATTTTGAGAAGAGCATTAAAAGCATGCTAAACAATCAAGAGGCCATCACCAGAGAGGCCCGAAAGAATCAACAACGGATGGATGCAATCCAAATGATTAACCATCAGATTTTCCTATTGGAGGAATTAAGAAGGCAAGTAGAGGAATTAATACAAGCCGCAACCTTTGCAAAAGCAGGGGTATTACATCCCATGGTTATT
The DNA here is from genome assembly GCA_004143645.1 of Protaetia brevitarsis. Classification (NCBI taxonomy): domain Eukaryota; kingdom Metazoa; phylum Arthropoda; class Insecta; order Coleoptera; family Scarabaeidae; genus Protaetia; species Protaetia brevitarsis. Next base: position 663,014 of record RXPK01000289.1, on the reverse strand, counting down.
AAACCAGATATATTAATCGATAGTATTAAGAAAATTAGGTTAGATGACAAAAGTAGTTTTCCTTTTGAAATAGTTATAGAAAAGTTATATCAAATAGAAACACTTATTAGAATTAAGGCATATCAGAATAATCAATATTTTGTATTTGTATTACTAGTACCTATTGTTAACATAGAGCCATATCAATACTATTATATTAGTGCCTTACCAATTTATTTAGGTAACAAAACCTTTAAAGAAATCACACCAGATATCAAATTTGTAGGAATCAAAAATCAACGATATATAATGTCCAATCAAGCCTGCATACAAATTAAAAAACAAACTTATTTATGTAATCATGAATTAGAACATTACATTTCAGAAAACTCACCTTGCGAAATTCATATTTTAAGTTTAGATAATAACTATAAGAATTGTATCTATTATACATTTATTGTCGATGATTTCGAAATAAGAAATTTAGAAACTAATGTAAAATTATTACTAAGCTCAAAAGATAATAAAATAACGCAAAACTGTAATACTCTGAAAGATACTAAAATTATTAAAGGAACATATTTAATTCAAAAAATCTTAATAATTGTGAGTTTGCTATTCAAAATCAAATCATTAAAAATTATAAAGCAATATTAAACACTGAAATTAAATTCATTGATTTATCCGAAAGTCATAATAACATAACTACTGTAAAGCTGCTCCAACCGCCAATTTATAATATTACCAATGAAATTCAAAATCAAAAAGAAATGTTAAAAGACATTAAATTTAATCAATACCAAACAAGTCAACTAATTACATCATCTATTGCTTGCTTATTATCATTATTATTGTAATATTGTATAAGTTATACCAAAGAATCAAAAGAATCGGGCAATTGTAAAGCAAGCACTAGTGATATTCCCATGCAGGAATTCCCACAAATTTGAGGTAATTCTGCATTTACGGTGGGAGGAGTTAACGCGCGGCGTAATAAAGTTCATATGTACAGAGATAAGATGTTTACCGCATAATAGAATATTCTGAAAATGCGATAAGAGTTACGCGAAAAAGTATCATATGTACAGAGATAAGATGTTTACCGCATAATAGAATATCCTGGAATAATAGATACGGATGGGAAAGCGATAAGTTATCTTAACAATATAAAAGGCACCAATAGAATAGAGGGGGAGTCTAAATATTGACATGAAAGTGTGAAGTTCATAGTTTAGTTTAAGCTCCAATTGTAATACCGTTCTTAAGTGCTGTTTTGAACCTACAAATAAATTTGTTAACAAGTTAATAAAGTGTTTTTAAAAACTCCCCGCTCTACCAGAGCCTGTTAACTCATATTCGCATATAACGTAATTATAAAATATGGAGTTTGCTTTCTTGACAAGAATGTTTTTTTTTACTTTTATCTTTAAAATAATCCGTTGTTCATACATTAGCAGTTTACTGTATTGCTGTGCATTATTGTCTGGATGTTATGCCACCTAAGACTGTTTCATACATATAAAGGGCTCAAGTTTCTCATAAAATTACAGTCTGTATTTAGTGAGTGGTGAATTAACAATGGCTCCTCATCGAAATGAATTAACACTTAAGCAAAAAGTTGAAGTGATTAATTTTACTAAGAAGAATAAGTGCGGCGTTCGAAAAGTGGCAGAAAACTTAAAATTTCCAAAACATATGTGGCTAGAATACTGAAGTCTCAGAAGAAATTTTTGAAAATTGACGGCTAATGGAAACGAACAAGAAAAGCATATTTCTAAGTGATGGATCAAAAGTAAATCAGTGGTTTATGAAGGTTTTGTCGAGCCCGTGCAAAAATAGTTCCTCTTCTGGACTATGTTACAGGAAAAGGCTAAAGAAGTTGCTACGAACTGCATATTGAAAATTTTAAAGCCTCAAATGGATGGCTTGAAAGTTTCGAACTCGTCATAAAATTTCATTTAAAGCGATTTCTGGTGAAGCTGCGAATGTGGACCAAGAAACAGTTCAAAGTTGGTTTCAAAAACTCCTGATATTGTTACAAAACTATGCTCCAGAAGACATTTGGAACACAGATGAAAGTGGACTTTTCTTCCGAGCATGCCAAATAAAACAATGTGCCTAAAGAATGAAAAATGTATGGAGAAAAGTTTCTAAAGAACGCTTAACCATCCTGTTTTGTGCAAATTTAATGGGTGAAAAATTAAAACCTCTGGTTTTGGCAAATCTGCGAAACCTAGATGTTCCGTGGGATCAACATTGAACAGCTTCCAGTTACATGGAGATGTAATAAAAAGGCATGGATGACTAGAGAAGTTATGGAGAATGGCTAGTTGAGCTCGATCACCAAATGAAACGAAAAAATCGAAAAATTCTGTTGTTTTTGGATAATGCTACTTCGCATGTGGATCTGCATTTGGAGAATGTTAAACTTGTTTTTTTTCCTCCAAATTGCACAGCTCTGTGCCAGCCCTTAGATCCAAGCCATCATAAAAATTTCAAACTGAAGTACAGACAACTAGTTTTTACAAAACTGATTGCAAATATGGAATTATGTAAAATGCCGAAGAAGTGACGAAAACAAATTACAGTACTGGATGCAGTGACTTGGATTTCTAAAGCGTGGAATAGTGTGACAGAAAGTACAATTCAGAACTGTTTTAAAAAAAGGTGATTTGATGTGAAACACATCATTGCAATGATGCTGAGAAAACATCAGTTTAGCAAATTTGAAGGAATTGTTAAGAAATCTTAATTCCACAATAACGCCAGAAGAATATGTACTTATTGACAACTTAGTTGTTACCGAAGCGAATCTTTAAATGTGGAAGATGTTATTGAAGATAAAATTAAACCACCCGAAGAAGACGAAATGAGTGATGGTGAGGAAAATATAGATCATAGTATACAACCTATAGACTCTGCGGAAGCGCTCCGCTTATCTAAATTTAAAAACATATTGTTTATATAATAACGACTCTAAAGGTTTTAACTTAGCCTCAGATTCCAAATGCATCTAGAGGAAAATATCGCTATAAATTTAATAAACGTCAAAAATTACTGACTTCTTTCAAAAAATGTTTAAATGTGTATTATATGTGTATTATTTGTACATACAATATGTTATTATTGTAAATACTATTGTAATATGAATATTGGAATATGAACTATGTACTCGACTTTTTTTTTTTTTGAACTAAACTCCCCTAATGCGGACACTCCTTTATACCGGACAACTTTTCAAAATCCGCTGAGTGTCGTAAATTATATTCTACTATTATATAGTAACCTAGCCCCATTTACACCATGAATTACCCTCTGTTTCTAATCGGCCGAATTAGAAGATGAATGTCTAAATTAGAGAGAAGAAATTAAAGTCGATCATTATAAACCACCTTGTCGTAAACGAAACACCTTTGTTGAGCCTGACTTTGCTTTTGTAGCAGCAAGTGCATCATCTACTCGCGAGAATAGTCGAGATAGTTCCCCTCAACGACCGAACTTCAGATGTTTTAATTGTGGTGATCTGGGCCACCGATTCAGTTCTTGTTCCCGTCCCTTGAAACATTTCTGTTATAAATGTGGACACCCCGAAGTTTCGGTTCGGAATTGCCCAAAATGTTCAAAAAACTCGAATCTAAGGCGTTAGTTGGTCGTAAACGTCCTTATGAGGCTTTAAATTCGACCGAAAATCCTAAATTTTACAATAAAATGTTATTAGACTACGTCATATCTCGAGTGTCAGGAGATCAAAGACCCTATCTTGAAGTCACCGTGCTAGATTATCCCCTTATTGGTTTATTGGATTCTGGCGCTTCACGAACACTGGTTGGACCTCGAGGATATGAAATTTTATCACAACTTGGACTAAAATTAATATCTTACACTATCGAATGTACTGTGGCTAGCGGAGATAAATGTATGAGCCTTGGTTTACATCTCTGTACCCTTCCGTTTGGAAAATAAAGTTAGATTAGTCGACGTTCTAGTTCTCCCTGATATTCCGCATACATTAATCCTCGGTGTAGATTTTTGGGTAAAAATGGAAATAATTCCTGATTTGAGACAAAGTATTTGGCATTTTTCTGAAACTAACCCTACTGCGAACATCGACAGTATTTCGAGCAAGAATTCTTTGGACCCCGTTCAACAAATGACACTATCACGACTAGTGGACGAACAAAGTCGTAATGTAACTTCATTAGGCCGTACTCACCTCGTTGCTCATGAAATCGAACTTTTACCTGGGGACACGTCCCATTAAACAACGTTACTATCCGGTATCCCCGATTAAACAAGAAGTAATCGAGAGTGAAATTCAGAAAATGTTGAAGGCCGGTATCATTGAACCTTGTAAGAGTCCCTGGGCTTCGCCTGTTTGCCTAGTTCAGAAGAAATCAGATAATAGCTACCGATTTTGCGTCGATTATAGGAAGTTGAATGCGGTTACTCGCAAAGATTCGTACCCGTTAACCCTATATTTCTTCTATATTGGACAAGCTTCGAGACGCTAAATATTTGAGCTCACTTGACATCAAGAGCGCGTACTGGCAAATCCCTATAGCCGAAATTCTAAAGACTGTACTGCTTTCTGTGTACCCCAAGGATTATACCGATTAATGTCATGCCGTTTGGTTTAACCAACGCACCTGCAACCTGGCAGCGGTTAATTGATTCCATCTTAGGTGCAGATTTACAGCCCTCTGTTTTGGTGTATTTAGATGATATTGTTATTATTTCAAAGGACTTTCAATCTCACTTAGACACCCTAAACGAAGTATTTAAACGACTTCGAGACGCTGGGATTAACCGTGAATTTCGAGAAAAGTCAGTTTTGTAGGCCTCAGTTGAAATATTTGGTTATATTGTCGACGAATAGGACTAAGACCTGACCCGGAGAAAGTCCAGGCTATCTTGAACGTACCACCTCCTAAAAACGTTCGTGAAATACGGAGATTTATTGGCACAGCTTCATGGTATCGACGTTTCGTACCGCAATTTTCAACCGTAATAGCACCACTGTCGAATCTCACACGTAAAAGGTTCCTTGGAATTGGACTCCTGATTGTGAACAAGCTTCCAACAACTGAAAGAAAATTTAGTATCTGCTCCACTTTTAGTATGTCCCGACTTTAAACGTATGTTCTCTGTTCAAACCGACGCTTCTGCCTACGGTTTAGGTGCCGTTCTAACACAACAATTTGACGAAGGCGAAAAAGTCATATGTTATCTGTCCCGATCATTAACATCAAACGAACGAAAGTATAGCGCTACCGAGCGAGAATGTTTAGCTGTGATTTGGGGGATCGAAAGTTTGCGTCACTACCTGAAGGATATCATTTTAGAGTATTACGGATTGTCATTCTTTATTATGGCTTCATAATCTCAAAGATCCGCATGGACGCTTAGCGCGTTGGTCATTACGTTTACAACCTTATGACTTGAAATCATACACCGAAAAGGTTCTGAAAACGCGTTCCCGACTTTCTGTCACGTTCCGTACCTGCTGTAGCAGACGTTGTTGATGTTAACCCGAAAATCAGACGAACGATCGTTGGCATACAAAAATGAAGTACGAAGTTGAACAATTCCCAAATCGTTATCCTTTGTGGCGTGTTGAAAATGATAAGCTGTATAAATTTGTCAAACCACGTTATCCCGATTTGAACACCGAATTAGAATGAAATTAGTCCCGTCAAAATCCAGCGTAAAGACATCATTAAATCTTGTCATGACGACCCTACTTGCGGACATACTGGAATTTCAAAAACTGTTGCTAGAGTTATGCAGAAATATTTTTGGCCGAAATTGTCATGTGATGTCGCTAGATACGTCCGTCATTGTAATGTCTGTCTCAGTATTTAAACCTATGAATCGACCACCTGCTGGACAATTATTAAGCAAGACACCTACTGCTACTCGACCTTGGCAAATTATCTGTGCTGATTTAATGGGACCACTTCCACGTTCTAATAAAGGAATTCTTATATCCTAGCCGTGTGCGATGTCTTTAGTAAAATCCGCATTATTATTTCCCTTACGAACCCACGGGAGCTAACGTAGCAAAACTCGTCGAAGAGCAGGTCATTCTCATGTTTGGAAGCCCTAAAATTATCATTGTCGACAACGGAGTACAATTTAAGAGCAACATATTCAAAGATATGGCTAAGAAATACGATTCCGAAATAGCTTTCACCGCATATTACCATCCACAAAGTAATCCCACCGAAAGAGTTAATCGAACCATTAAGATCATGTTAACAGCGTACGTAAACGATAACCACCGTACTTGGGATCAGTATCTACCTCAAATCGGTTTCGCTATAAGATCATTGAACATGAAGTGACTAAATTGACCCGAATTTCGTAAACTTTGGTCGAGAACTAACCTTGAAAGGTAGTGATGATGAGAATTTTGAGCCCTCTGACGCCGCAACACCTGTAATCAACACCGCACAGCGTAAGTTAGCATTCGCCGAGCTATACCGTGACGTACGAGAGAGAATCCGAAAAGCGCATGTAAAAGAGCGCGCACCCGTACAACATGCGACGTCGACCGGAAAAATTCACACTAGGACAACGTGTGTGGCGCCAAAAATCCCGTGCTCTTCCGACGCTACTAAATACTTTTCCGCTAAACTAGCACCGAAGTATATTGGACCATTTGAAATCGTCGATATAGTATCACCTTGGACGTATGAAATAGTGGATAATCACGGACGAACCTCGATATGGAATATAAAGGATTTGAAGGCACACCCGCCTGAATAATCGCCCTGCTGTTGGGGCCATAATACCTCAGCCGAGTCCATCTGAGTCACCAGGATAAACCACAACTTCTCCAACTGTGACACAACGAATTGACACCCAAAAATATGTGACGAATTTTTACGTTCACCCTGCTGTTGGGCCAGAATACCACAGCCAAGACCGTCTGAGTCGCCAGGATACCACCATCTCTCCCACAGTGACGCAAGCTATTGAACGATGTCGGCGAAGACTTCTTTTACTCCCGGATTTTACCCCTTTTTGTTTAGTTGTTTTGAACGTAGGTTCGCTTTTTGTGTTAGGTATCTTCTTCTGTTGAACGCAACACTAGCGCTTAGGTGGGGTTGTGACTGAACCAAGTAGGCCATTACCTTTAACCGCCTTTGCGACGTGGACCGTTTAATAGATTGAACTTCTTTTAGCTTCGTTCTAACTTGCGATTATTTTTCCGATTTAGTCGGAGGCTTTTGTTGAAACTTACCTTACTTGACTTTGCCCTTCGGTAGGTTTTGCGTTTAGGATTTAGCGTTGTTGGACGCAGGTTTTGTTGTATGGATTAGCTTTACTTACCGTGGTGGATTTTCCCGATTGTGACTTATTTTGAGGCATATAGGATTAAGCTCGTTGTGGGCGCTGTCCCCAATCCTGCCTTCGCTGAGACCCGGCAGCTTTGTTTCTCTTGTTGCTAAGTTTTTGTGTTCCGGGCATAGATTGGATTGTTTTTGTTTTCTTTTGTCGTTGATGTTTGGGTCAGTGTTTTGTTAGGCCCGGGGTGCGGTCTGCCGTTTGTGGGAACACCGACTAGATTCCTTTTCTTCTTTCTTTCTCTTCTTCTGTCTCCTCCCCCGAATCGTGTGGATGAGGGTTGTTGTAATTTCTACACTACCGCAACCACGATTCCCTTACCCCCTTTCTCTGACACTACTTCGCCCCGATTTTCCTTTTCCATTCACGACTTTTTCTACTCTTTTCTGCATCTCTTCATTTCTTTTTCATCTAGTCGAGTGCTTCTCGCGGCGTGCGGGTTGCTCCTGGTTCTGGCTTGCGCTGATTCCACTCATTGTTTGAGTTAGTGCCTACTTCCTTTGATAAAAAGGGCACACCCCAAAGGGTTGATTTTTATCCCCGTTCTTGTTTAGAGTTATTTTGTTTTGAGGGAATTTTTATTCCGTTCTTATCAGCTCTGCTGTATCAGTCTGGATGGGCCGTCCCTGACTTTTGAAACCTTCGAAATTTGTTTAACGTTTTTGGACCCTTGTTTTGTTTGGCCAACTCTACTTTTTTTTTTGTTGTTATTTTATCTCTGGCTTTGCTAGTTTCATTCTTTATCAGAAATTTACACGTAAATTTCTTCTGGTAGAAAAGGGGGGATTGTTACGTGTTGAAAACACTTTTCTTATTTTCTCCAACTGTACACTATCTTTTCTGAATTTATCCAAGTTCCTTGACCTTTCCTAGTTACCGTCGCTATTTACGTATTTTGTATAACGTCACGTTTAACCTTGAATTTGTTTTTTGTAATGTACCGCTTTATTTGTGACCTTTTTCAAATTCTTAAATTGTCAAATTTTAACATATATTTAGATGCTTGATATACGTAAATTTCATTAAACTCCGTTCATAATTAGCTCCGAATTTATTCATTTTTGTTAATTGTTGCACCTTTTTTGGTGCGCGCTGTACTTGAAACGTTAGAATTTCGCATAATCTCGCACACCTGCATGTTGTTATCTCGATACTCGAATCCTATTGGCCACTTAATGGCATAGCGCGGAACTAGTTACCTCTACCCTTCCGATTTTTCACTTACACTCCAGCCCGCTAAGAGTGCCGACCTAAGAGTCTAATAGGCGACGCCCTGCTGCAACCCTTTTCGACCTAATTTACCCGTTTGGTAACCCTGTGGGGGATCTCTGGTCGTAAAGAATCTACTCCTTGGAAGCCGTTTGAGTCCCTGTGTTTTGACTACGAAGCCTTCTTTTTTTGGAGCCCGCCGACGCGGATTTTGCAAGCCACGCCGCTCTACGTCGTCCCTGGACCGGGGCTTTCTTTCGTCATCTTCTAGCTTCTTCTACTTCTTCCTCACCTCCCCTGGTGGTGACTATCAACCCTCGTGCATTGTTTTTGTTACATGTAAGTTAATTTTAAGAGTTATTTGCTTGTATTTGTAGTAACGAACTACCATTGATAATATAATATTAACGTAATTTTTTTTTATTTATATTTCGGTCTTTGCTATCATAATTCAATTTAACTTAATTCTTTTTTTTTATAATCTAGTCTTTGCGTCATTGTCAAAATTTAACGTAACTTGTGAAATATTTTTAATTGTTGCTTTCTTTATCTTTTCACCTTAAAACCAATGGTAGGTCGTAGTCATTTGCATGCTCGATCGAGTACGTAGATTTGATTTTATTGTTTCTTGATATATTTACAATTTTTTGAATAATAACCCGGCACTCCACCAGTTCATGTCATATATTTATACATTGTAACCATGTATGACGAGGCTTCACCGAATTAAGTGTCAATATAACAGTTAATATAGTCTCTTTGCGTTTATTTAATTTAACTTTATTTAATCGACCTTGGCGCACTAGTTTTTTTTTCTTGTCATTTAAATAACATTTTCATTTAATTTAATTATTTAACAACATATTAAAAATTCCGCAAGTACAATCCCTTGTTTCCCCGACTGGTAAATAGCCATTCTGGGCTGTGGTTAATTACCGGGCGACAGCGTCGGGCTAG